>JAJKFI010000010.1:5779975-5794807 GCA_029204185.1 Lerista edwardsae
GAGAGAGAGAGAGAGAGAGAGAGAGAGAGAGAGAGAGAGAGAGAGAGCATAGTGAATAGGCACGTCCAGTTTCCTCCTCCCCCGGCTTCTGGACCACATCACATTAGTAGAACTAGAGGGGCTCTTAGCTGTTCCATAAAGGCTGTTCTCATATTCATGACAGCTATTTGATCCTCGGCTTTATTCATTACAATTCAACCCATCTCATTCACTTCTTTGCAAAGGATGGGAGTGAACCATAGAATTTCTCGTCCCCGCTCCCAACAACTGCTCAATGCCTCTGCTATTGATACACCGCAAAGCAATCTTGTTGTTCAAAGTGCTTAAACAAGGATAAGTCTGGCTAAGTGGGTCTCCTAATTATCTCCATCTGGCCAATGTGGGTTTGGAAGAGAGAGCTACATTGCTTCAATTGTTTTCTGTTTATATGCTTTTGGCTCAATTTAGGAGGGAAATAAATCTAGCAACCTCTAGAAATAAATAGTGTGTAAGAAAAAAAAAAAGCTCCATGCAATATAATGGGAGGAGAGAGAGAGAAGGATTGTTCACGTGTCAGCCTAACAGAAAGCCCTTTCAAAATCCTTGCCTAGTGGCCTCTGACCCCATATGGCATCTTATGAAGACAAATTCATTGGTTTCTTATTTCATGTTGCTTGGTTATTTTTTACATTTGTCAACCACCGTCCACTCAAAACTCCCAAGGCAATTTACATTCACTAACCATTTTAAAAACAGAGTTAACATTCTATTTAAAATAACACACACACAAAAGAAAACACAACACCACACAAATCAAGAACAGCAATAAAAGAAGAGGTGTCGGCCAAGTTGAGCACGGCAATTGGCCCCAGCCTCTCAGGGCCCGTCCAGCTGGGTCTTCCTTTCAATTTGCACCTGTGGCTGTGGTAGCACCTAATACACCACCAGGGGCAGGCAGGGGGTGCCATAGGAGACCCACTGTAGGTACTGTACCAAAGCCCACAGCAGCCTGGCATGATACTATACTAGTATCCCCTTCAGTGTAACACCCTAGAGGCCCTGCTGAACAGGTTTCAACCGTCCCTGAAATGCTGACAGAGAAGGGGTCACATACAACTCCCCAGGGAAGGAGTTCCACAGCCTGGGGGCAACCACCAAAAAGGTCCTGTCTTTTGTTCATGCATTTCTAGAGCAGGGCGTCAATCTCATTTCATATAGGTGTGGGGGTGAAAAGCATTCATGGCACGTGTGGAGGGCCAGACGTGACATCATTAAGCTGGAAGCAATGTCATTAAACAGGTGATGGCCAGAAATAAGCACTTTGTGCTCACAAGAAACTCATTAGCCGCAAATGGCAAAAGAAAATGGGCACATCTTGATCACATTTTCAAGTTATGAGAGAGCCCAATTATCACACAGGCTGCCCTTTCAGCAGCACGCAGACCCAGGTACGATATATCCCCCTGTACCCCCCTCTCATGGGCACTGGTGAAATCAGAAAATAAGAAACCAGGAAATTTCTGGGGGCCCTCCTTTGGCTTCTGGACTCTCTTTTTGATCCTGGGCCTGGGTACAATTTACCCCCTGCGTCGTCCTGTCATGGGCCCTGTACCTGGAGTGGTGGGTGTACAATGTGTCAATTGCTGTGCAGAGCTGGTAGATTGTTGCTTTCAGCTATGACCAGTCCACTCACTCAAACATGTTGCCTTTTGTGACAGCTAGAAAGTGTATATACAGTAGAACTGGCCGTGTGCCTTACTATACCCTAATGTGCCAGGATAGCAGGATGCAGAAATTTCAGGACCCTGGACAGATCACTAAGAACATGCTCTGATTGAGTCTCTGCCCCAAGTGAGCCCTTATAGCTCTCCTGGTCTCCACTACCCCTTCCAAAATCTAGCACTTTGATGAGGCATAAAGCAGTGACCTCCGGCTCTGTCTGGGAAGAATTATTTGCCTTCAGAGGCCTCCTTCCATCTCTCCCTCCCAGTGTCTGGAAAGTTCTTTATCCGACCCCCATTAGAATTGGGCTCTCATGGACCCAGTTCTGTGTCTGCCAAGGCTCTGGGAGCCTAGTTTTATGAAATGCAATAATGCAACCCACAGCACAAAAGTGTCTGTTCATTACTCTGCTCTTCATTCATGAGTGAAACAAGCAAGTATTACAAAGTGGTACCAAGGGTATTACAACTACAGCAAGGTGACTTTATTCTCTGCTGCAAGCTGTCACGATCTTGTGAAACTGCTGGCCTGCTCCAAGCAGCACTTGCAGCACCACCAATGTAGATGGCCCAAGGGTGGTATTACAGCTGCCAGCTCAGTAGGGATCAGGTGATACAAAAGGCCTTTAGGGTTGCGTTGGGCTGCCCCCTGCTTCTCCATGTGAGCAATGCATCTTTCCACCATATACTCAGTTGCTGCGCATAAACTTCCCATTGTCACCACTAGCTCTGAAATAAACAAAAATAACCCACTCATCCTCAATCCAAGAATCCTCAACTTATGGCATAACAAATCTAACATGTTCTCCACTTTTTCTGGTGGCTTGGTGCCATCTGGGATAGTGAATTGGCTCAATACCTACAAGTTTTCTTGATGAATGAACAGTACTGAATGCACCAAAAACAAAAACGTACAAACATTTTCTCTTTGTATGTTTTTGGTGCATTCAGTACGAGCTCACATTGATTGCAGGGACAGCACTGATTTCATCCAACAACCTCACATCACCCCCCCACACACACACACCTTCTAGTTCCTCAAACTTGAGGCATTAAGAATTCACCACCTATCTGGTATCTGGTAAGACCACCATGAAGCTGAGGTCTTTTTGCATATGAGCTGCTGGGTTTTTTAATGCAGTGCTCAGCTCCAACCCCTGAAAATCCCAGAATACCAGGATGGAGACAAGGCCCAGGACTGGAACAAAAGGAGTTAATTTTAGCATCTGCTTAGCAATGCAACATGCACCCTTCCAAACAGTAGCTGAGTGTTCGAAGCCTTTGCACAGCAGTCACTGGCTTGAGAGAGAATCAAACTAATTACCTCCATAATTACCAAAACTAATTGCCTCCCTAATTACTAAGGATCTTTGGAGCAGGCATTCTTTTCTGCAAGTGTTCCATGGTGTGGCTTATTGAGCTTCCTTGAGGCTGAGAGGCACTCCCCCACGCCCCACAACTGCTCAACACTTTCCCTTCACCTTCCACTTGCCTGGTCCAAAATGGCTCCCTAAACTATCCCAAAGAAACTATTCAAAGTTAAAGGACAAGACTAGATTTTTTTTAACCCCATCCGTAGAAAGCCCAGCCAATGCTTGGCCTAGTGTCTAAAAATGCACTCATCTTTCAGATTTCCCAATTAGGATTGTTGATTCGAAAGTGGCCACCCTAGGGCTGTCTTTGTGGTCCTTTCCTCTATTTTAGCTCCAGTGAATTGTTTTATTAATTTTGCTTTAATTACCACCATCAGCATATTTAACATGTATTGTTGCTAGTGAGATTATCCCATAGCCTTTCCAGGAGTATGAATAGTCCTTAAAGACGTTGATTAGACCAAAGCAAAACTATTGCAAGTCTTAATAAAACAAGGCAAAAAAAGACAGTACAAAATGCATTCCTCTTTAATCTGACTGGGAAGCAGACTTCTTTCCTACTTTTGCCCCTAGCAAATATCTCAGATAATTTGTTATTCTTGCTGACCCAATGAGATTTTGTGAGACTTGGACTTGACCCTCCAAGGGTTATAACCCAGTATCTAAACACTGGCTGGTCAGAACCATAATGATCAAGCACAGTAAGATCCAGGAAAGGCAGTACCAAGTTCAGTACCATGGACAGTTCACTGTGGGGTTGGCTACAGGTCAAGATACACAAGAATTTGAGAGCTTTTTTCTGGCACCACCTGTTAGCTCAAGCAGTCCTACAGCAAGGTGGGTGTCTCAGGCCACTTCCTCAGAGGAACACTGTTAAGATTTAAAGAGCTCCAGCCATATTCTGGTAGGGATGGAAACATCTTGCAGACTTGGACCCTTGGACTTGGCTAAGGTGGGAGGCCAAACTTTTCGGTGGGAGGGCTGCATCTGGCACGGTGTCAAGGGCCAGAAAAAACAATTTAAATAAATTTGAATAAATTATTCCATTTTATATTGAATATTCAAATTTATATTAAATATGAATAAATTTCCATACTCATGAATGAGGGAAAACAGTATCTGAAAGGTCAGAAGCACCACATGAGCCACAATTTCTCCCACAATTCTCCCACAATTTCTCCCACGAGAAAAGCGTCTCCCGCATCCCTAAACAGCAGTAATTTAAAAAAATCTCTGAAAGGCAAGATGCACCACAGACCTTATCCCATGACTTCTTCTAACAGAAAGCATTCTCCCTATCCCCAAACAGCAGTAATTAATTTATTATTTCTCCCCCCCCCGAAAAGGTTCCTTCCAACCCCCAAACAGCAGTAATTCATTTTAAAAAATATCGGAAAGCGAAGCAGCATCACTGACCTTGTTCCATGAGTTGTCCCACCGGAAAAGGTTCTCTCCAACCCCCAAACAGCTGTAAGCCAAATTCAGCAAGCCCTCGGAGCCTATTAGGCCTCAAAGCCCCTGGGACCCTCTGGAGGTGAGGTGAGCTCCGCTTCCCTCCAGAGGGTGTTCTGAGAGCAGCTACCCTGGCCCTAAATGCAAGTCGATAAATAGGGACCACTTCGGTGGGAAGGTAACAGCGTTCCGTGTGCTATGGCGTAGAGTCATGCCGGCCACATGACCACGGAAGCTTGTCCTCAGACGAAACGCCGGCTCCACAGGCTTTGAAACGGAGATGAGCACCGCCCCCTACAGTCGGTCACGACTAGACCATTCGGTCGTGGGGAAGCCTTTACCTTTACCCTGGCCCTCACAATGCCTTCTAAGGCCTCTGGGGGTTCTTAGACGGCCACGTCCAGATTTTCAGGAAAAAAAACGAAGTGATGTTTTAAGGCATTAAAAGACCTGCAGAGAGGTTCCCCAGTACAGCCCTCTGAAGGCCTTTTGAGGCTGATTTTCCCCCCCTGAAAACTGCAAGTGAACTTCAAAGGCCTCCCAGAGGCCTTAGAAGCCATTCTGAGGGCTGGGGAGGGCGCATGCAGTAGAGCTAGAGCTCCCCTCACCTCTGGAGGGTTACAGGGCTTGCTGTGAGCTGGATGTGGCCCACAGGCCTTGGTTTGGGGACCCCCGGACTTGGCCATGGTAATGCAGGGTTACTCGTGCAGATATTTCAGCAGGGGATTCTCTGAGCCAGAGGAAGATACCGGCTTACTGCTTCAAGCACCAACTATGTAGGCACTGCTGCCTCGTGAGGCTTTCCTTCCATGGGAGGCTCTGACTATTTCAGAGAGGACGAGTCCGGAAGCCAGTCTTCCCCATTTATAGTGGGAGGGGGGCAGTGGACAGAGAGTGAGTCCTGGGCTACCACACAATTCTGCTTCAGAGGCCCTACTCTGGGTGTCAGTGCAAGCGGATTATAGTGTCCAGTTGTATTGAAATATTAACAAACAAAAAGGGGGAATAAAGGGTCCTGAATACTTCCACAACTCCACTTTTTTTAGGTCCGGCAACCTGGTATGTTTCAAAGCAAGCAACTCATCAAGGACATGGCAGCTGGAAAGCTCAGGGTCAAGGCCTCTGCTTTGCAAACAGGGTGCCAAGTTCAGACCCTGATAGCATAGTAAGGCTGGGAAAGACAGACTCCTGTTCTTAACATCAACAGACTTCTTTTGAAGCAGTAGTCCTCCTTCCATGTTTTTATTTTGGTACTGACAACTTACCTTTTCTTTTCTGGCAATTCTAAGAAGGCTGTGACCAAATTGTCTTCATCAAGAACACTGGAGGAAACACACACACACACACACCTGCATCTGGTACCTCCGATGTGATGAGCTGCTCATTTCCAGAGGTGACATTTTCTTCTGCCAAATGGACTCTCAGGGGGGGGTGGCCCTGATCAGATCAGAAATGCCTCTCCTCTCCCCAAAATAAAGTCCCTTTTAACGAGGAAAAAGCAGCAGACCTTTGAGCCACAAAACCCACCTTGTCAGCAATTCCATTGGAATATCAAAGACGATATGCAAATGTCTTTTTATTTTTTAATTTGAATCAGAGGTTACCTTCAAAAGTTTTTTTAAGTAAGTGCTATCTTTGCAAGGTTATAAAAATCACGCAGTTCTCCCGAGAGACGGGTCCAAGAGGAGACTGCAGAAATGCACATCTAATATTTGGGTAAAAATATATACACCAGGAAAGATGATTGAAGCTAGCAGTTGAAGCTAGTCTGCTTATGCCGGGAATTCTCATTTGCCTGGGCCTGGCATATCAGACCATACCTTGCTGAGTGACCTTTGTGAAGTATCCTCAGAGTGGGCAATGATGGCACAGTGCGCGGTCTTCCAAACTCTGATATTACCAGTAGCACCAGTAATGAAAGGTCATTAGCCTTGGTCAAGCCCACTGTGCCAAAAATGTCATAGTGTGGTATCTGGCAAAGGAGCAAGACAATCCTTGCAAGGCCTATATATACAACTAGCTGTTTGTGACCCGGCGTTGCCCGGGGGCAGACATTATCCCCAGGCTCTATTACGAGGAGGAATGAGTTTGCTCTGCAGTGCACCCCCACCTCTGGGGGCGTAAGGGGGGCCCTACCCCCACAGTATATCTGTCCAGATCGTAAGGAATAAGTGCACCACGTGTGGTGAACATCGTTCCAGGCGTTCCAGAGTAATGGTGGAACATACACACAAATATACAAACCTCCCTCAAAAGTATGACATAGTGAGATCCATAGATAGACATATAGAACTCGTCCCTGAAATAACACAGTACTGCTGACGTGGAACCCAAAACGCACACTATCACTGTGAAATGAATGAGGAAACAGGGACACCCTAACCTAAGAGAGCAATATGAAGGTCCCACTTACTGTCTGCAGGCCCTGTTGCAGGGTAGCCCTGACGTATGAGAAACAGGCAGAGGTGGCCTGTGAGCTCCCTGGACATAGGCCCCTCTCAGATCCGACTGGGTGCTGGAAGTCTCTGGATCCTGCTCTTTCCACCCTGGGCCACTCAGGCAACGCAGGCAAAGCATTTAGTTTCGCTTTCTGTTCTGCCTCTGTCTGGTAGCTGAACTGCTCAGCCCTCCCACATAACCTGCAGAATCGTTTGTAACCACAGGGTGGCAGCAGACCTGTAGCTCAATGCAATCCCCTTGGTTCCCGACGATCTGGGCCCCCTCCCCAAAAACCGGGGGTGTAGGGGGGTCTGACCCCCGCAGTGATTCCTTCCAGGCTGCAAGGAACGTGTGTGCCAAGTTTCGTGGCCGTGGGTGAAGGGACGGAGACGTGTATAAGGAACATACACACACACACACGTCCATTTTTATATATATAGATAATTATTAAGTACATTGCTTCGGCAGAAGAAAGGCAGGGTGAAAAAATGTTAAGTAAAGATTTAAATGAAGAATAAATAATAAATTTATTTATTTATAGGAGTTTTATACTTTTCTAAAAATCCAAAGCTTTTAAGTGTTTAAGGATATTTAATGAAAATATCCCCACTAGGGGTTAAAAGTTAGAATACGGACAAGACAAAATGTTCGCAGGTGTGCGTGAGAGAGGGGTGGGGAAGAGGGTAGAGCAGCACAGGAAGGCTTGCAGGGTAACAAAGTTGTTGATGCCTTGCAGAGCATGAGTGGCAGGGCTTGTTTTGGAATGCCTTGTCTGCCCACATCACAGCCAGCCAGCAAAGAGGTGGCCCTGGCAGGTGAAGGAAGCGGGAGGGATGAATTGCACAAGATTGCACTACTTGTCAGGAGTCTCTGGAAGGTTGCTAGCAAGAGTCAAACATACATTAACGTCTTATGCCCCCCACCATTAAAATGGAGGACCTGCTGTAGGTGCTCCAGTCTTTCCTAATAAGTGCCAACACAATGTTGCAGTGCAGGGCCATCATAGTGGTAGCTTTACTTCTTTGGAATTCCCTGGGAAGACTGCTCATTACATCACTTCCAGGTTGTGCTGAAAGGACAACTAGGCTGTACTAAAAGGACAGACTAGGGGCATGTATGTTTCTGGTAAGAGTGGAGCATTAATTAACTTGACTTGAATGATCTAATTTTGCGGCATTATACTGAAAATTAAATTTTGGAAGCTGTCTTGGTTTATAAATGTGCATTGTGATTTTTTTTTTCTTGGTGTATTAGGCTGTAAGTAGCTTTGAAAGGGCCCTAGACAACCAAAGCCTGAACATCTGTGAACCAACACACACACACACACACACACACACACACCAGAATACAATTGTGCCATATGGGGAAAGGATAAGAGGTTGTTCAGATTTGGGACCAAATTTGTCCATTGGCTGAAGATTGGACTTCCTTCCCCCCCCCACCCCCAGCAGTAATTTGTCTTCTGTATGTGTGATGGCTTCCCCATTTGTGGCTGTCTCACACCAACACATCCTGAAACTCCAGGTTATATGGACTTGTTTAACAGCTCAATCCTATTCTTCCCTCCACCACCTGCAGATGCGGTGACGCCAAAATGGCTACCGCTTCATCCTGAGGCGGGCAGGGGGTGGGGAAGAGTTCTTGTGGAGGCTTCTTTTATAAGAAAGCCTCAAGGTATCAGGCCAAGAATAGCCTCACTGGATCTAGTCCCGCTTCCTGTATTTCACAGATGCCTCAGGGAACACATATGACAACCAGATATTTGCATCTTGCTGTCACTCCCCTATATCTGGCATTTACCTTATTTAGCCTCACACATACACACCAAGTGAAGACATCAGACTACAGCTTGGGTTTAGCTTTATTGAACACAAGTGACCGATTTTAAGATCATGAAAACTTCTAAACACACTATCCCTCCCTCCCCAGTCTGGCTAAAGAAACATTTTGTCCCTTACACAGGGGTAAGCCTTTGCACACTGGTGGAGCACATTTTACAGGCAGTTGCTACCAGCAGAACACATGTTCTGCTAAGAGCTAGCCCTAATATAATAGGATTGGGCTGTTAAGTTTGACTCTGTGTGTTATACTTCATATATTAGTCAGGACATCAGTCAGACACACAGATGACCCATGAAACTGCCAAAATGTGCTTTCTATTTTGGAACCCCCATTTCATTTTCGGTTGTGTTACAAAGAAGAGTCGAAGGTTTGCCTGCAACTAACCAAGTGAGCAACGAGAGGTTTCTGTTCATTTGAGTGTGTCATTATTAGTGCTGAGCCAAAATGAAAAGCTTCCTGAGACTCAAAAGCCACCTCACCCATTTTTGTAAGTCCTTGCTTGCTTGCTTTTTAAAAAGAGATTACTGCAAAATAGCTGGGAAGTGGTTGGATTCTAAAAAATGATCCCTGATTGGCTACGGCTGCCAATGTGACCAATATAAAAAGCTGTGCCTCATTCTAATAGGCTTGTCTACCATTGGTGATGTCAGAATATAGCTAAACCTCTTTGGCTGGATAGCATTGTGCCATCATGTTGTCTCATACTTGAACCCCAACTGGCTGGGATCACTTGGGAAAGAATGAAAAAATTGCTTTCAAAGTGGAAAGATAAAATAGTAGGAAAGATATATAGTTTTGCACATAGTTTTGTACAGTCACAACACATTCAAGGCTGAGCAGCTCATCACACAAGATTTCTACTATTATGGTGGAAAATTGGGAAAATATTTGGCTCACTACCACTCTGCATGAGAAGTGTGAACATTTGGCACGAACAATCCTCCCTAGCACAAGTCTTCCCACTTTTGTACCATCACCTGGTCCTCAAACATCTATTTTCTTTTTTTTGAGCAATTCCTTCTGTTGGTTATCAGAGAGAACGGATCCACCAACAGCTTGGCCCTCAGTTACAATTACAGAGCAGAATTTCCACAATACAGTAGTTGATCTGTGAACACTCCATCTAATTCCCATGCAGATGTGTTGCTCATGAGTCTCAGCTGATGTGCCAAGTTAATGTAACTGGGTGTAGGATTCTTCCATCCTGGAAACAAGGCTGTTTCTTTTATACTTCAGAACCTACTTTGCTAGTTTTAGCAGTTTAGAAAACCACACACACACCCAATAAAATACCATCAATTAAACTGCAATCACAAAGCATCTCAGTAATTAATGCAGGAGAGCTACTGGAAGCTCTTCTGAATACCAATGAGAACTGCAGGTGTGCACACAACTGTACACTATGATGTAGTTCAAGTGTTGCCAATTAGGGAATTAGAACAGGTAAATAAATAAGAGAAGGTTGCAGAGATGCAGTCAAGCTTATCCATTCTGTTGCTGTAAGGAGAGATTCTAAACTAAAGATTTTGCAAAAAAGGTGGAAGTAGCAAGACAAAAAGCACCCATTAAATAGGAATGTCTTTAATCCAAATGTTCAAGACTGTGCAAAAAGATCCAGATCATCTACACAAGAGAACATGCCAGCCACTGTTGTTCCTCCATTCCGCCAATGTACTTTATTGATACAGAGAGAACATAATTGTCAGTTCTGTGAGACAGCACAGCACAATCATAGGTTATTGTTACAACATAATCAAAGGCCTTATTACAATTATAACTCGCAATCAATGAACTCCCATGTTACGGAGGCTTTGGAAACATGATTCCAGCAGAGGGGGAAGATGGATGACCCTTTTGGTTACATAATTTTGGCAATAAATTAAACCAACATTCTCATGATTATGCAAGGGAAAAATGGAACGTTTAGATGCGCGCAGCGGGGGGGCCAGTGCAGACCCAGGGAAGTGACTCACGAGGCACGCAGCGCCTGCGGTACGGAGCGGGCCTCTCCTCACACAGTCCAGAGTCAGCAGAAGGCTTCTGCGTCTCCTTTCAATCATTGGTAAGTGGGTTTTTACAGGCTGCCCTCGGCTGTGTGATTCCCAGCGTAATGAGATACAGGTCTTGACCACATTGATTGAGCCATGATGTCCACTGGTCTTGATTTGGCCCTTCCGGATTTGCTCGCTCTCTCTGCCTGCCCTGTAAATGGGCCGTTGGACTGCTCTTGAAGCAAACACCCCTTTCTGCTGCTGGAATTGGAGTTGATGGATTGACGCTTGATGCGGGCCTTTTATCCTCCTCTGCCAGCCAAGCCCTGCAAGGGAATTGAAAGGAGCAAACAATCTCAGGACTGGAAGCAAAGCCAGGAGCCAGATAAAAACAGCAAAGGTCACCCAGCCGAGTCACATCCTGTTTGTTATTCTTGCCACTCCCGCCTCACCTCTCCTTTTGTTGCCTCTCCCATAGCTGAGCTGTAGACCTGAAGTTTCTGGGGAGAGCGACCTGCGTCTTTTGGCAAATATTACTTGGAAAAGCTCAATGCATCATGATGCCGTTAGCTACTGCTAACAACCTTATACTCTGTATCATTTGTTCTCAGTAAGTGCTTGCAGGGGCAGGGAGAAGGCAGCAATGCAATCCCCAGGATTGGGCTGCTGCCAAGGCTGATGGGGGTGGGGAGTAAAGTAAACCCACCTGCAGCCAGCACCAGCCTCCCGGGGGGGGGGGGTGAGGAGCCATGTGAAACCCACTGCAGGGCTCCCCAAGCCTTTTTCACAAAAGGCTTCACGGTTGAAAACTGGAAGTAGTTTCTGATCAGATTTTTTACAGAAACAGCCTGAGTATTATTATTATTATTATCATCGTCGTCGTCGTCATCATCATCAAGGCAGCTTACAATAAAAATTACAAAATAAAATTTAAAAACAATAGCAGATAGTTAAAAAAACATCAAACCACAATGGACACTACAATCGTTAACATTACAGATTAAAAGATTACAAATTAAAATACAATTTAAAATACAAATTAAAATACAAGTTAAGATGCCAACCCAACATGTCAGCAATTAAATACTTCCTTAAAAAGAAAGGTCTTAAGACCCTGCCGAAAGATTGCTAGCGAGGGAGCTGTTCTTAGCTCCAAGAGGAGGGAATTCCACAACCGCGGAGCCACCACCGAGAAGGCCCTATTCCTGGCCGCCAACCCCCTCACCTGACCTGGTGGCGGCACCGTCAACAGGGCCCCCGCCCAGATGACCTGAGAGCACAGGTAGTAATAAGGAAACTATATGCAAGTAGGATATACTACTGTTCTCTTGCCGTGTTTTACGAAGTATAGTATGTATGGTTTACATTTTTTTATTATTATTAGTTAAATAAAATTAAAACATATTTGGGAGAATCTCTGATCTATACGAAACCCATCCTTCGCTGAACCTTGTGAAATTGTACACATAACAGATGGTGTCGGCTTCCAGCTAGACCCAGATTCAGAGGCAGCCTCCTCCAAGGAAGACATGGGCTGGCAGCCACAGATGACCTTGGCACCAACCATGATCCAGGATTTGAAGGACCACTGGAAGCTACTACCTGTACAGACATTAGCCTGTGGGGAGTTCACAGACCTGGGATCCTGGAACCCCTCATCTGTACCCCACCAAGCCCCTTTTCATTGCCCCCAGGAACAGAGGCAGTGCTAAGTCAGAAACAAGGCCTAACATTGACTCGCCTCGCCACCAAAGGCCTTCTGGGTTTCCTCATGAGGAAGTGGAGAAAGTAGACTCAGACACAGGCTCCAGGCAGATCCATGAAGAGGTAGGGTTTCCTGGTCTCATCAACCCTTCAGCCTTGCCTAAGCACTCGCTGGTGCCTCCAGAGCCAGCTTCCAAACGTTCTGCCCCCGTCTCCTATTCTGACCTGCCTCTCCACCTTGTCACTCCACTTGGCAGCCTCCGCTGTTCCTAACAGGCCAGCCAACTCTGCACCTGGAAACACAAGCAGACCACTTGGCAGGCCTCCCCCTGGGCAACGAGGAGCATGCTGGAGTGTCAAGATTCGGCACAGCCTTCACCATGCCAACACCAACCGAGTACACAGAACTCCTTTGTTCTGGAAACTCCAAGCTGAATCACAATTCCCAGTCTTGGTCCACTACCGAGTGCTCCTCCTCACACCTCCACTTCCTTTTCGGGGTAGAAGCTGCAGCAGCTTGGGAAGCTGTCCGAAGCCTTGGATCACACAGAAGGAGCCCCAGGCCAGGATCACCTCTCTTGGAAGCTAGGCCAACGCTAGTCTGGGGCAGAGCTGCAGGAGGCTCCCAAGTTACTTGTGACCTGGCATCACTGGTGCTTTTGTGGGGAGGAAATGTTGCATAGCATTGCCATCACAACCACATGTATTTTATAGTGTTCACAAAGGGGAATTGGTTTTCCAACCTGAAACAGCACACTACTGCTGTGGTACTGTGGCACAATACGTAATCATGGTGTATGTGGCTATTCCCCACGATCTTGTCTCAGCCATGTTTATATCCTTAGCAATAAAGACACAAGCAAGTTGTGCCATGTGGGCAGGGAGGGGGCTGCTGCCACATAACCTAATCAACGTGGGATCCTGGCTACCTGTTACACTCATTGAGGGCACAATCCTAACCTGGAGTTAGGCCGGCACAGTTAGGCCAGCGAAGTCTGGCCAGCACTAGTGTCACCATAAAGGGTGTTTGGACCACTCTCGGAGTCAGGGGGGATGGCGCATGCCTGTGTGCTGACCTCTCTAACTCCGAGAGTGGTCCAAACATACTTTACGTTGTCCCTTGTGCTAGCCTAACTGTGCTGGCGTAAGTCAAGGTTAGGATTGCGCCCTGAGTGAGAAACTGGTCACGTGTAAACCGGGCCCTACTATTGCGAATACCAAGTTGGAATCTCCCTTGCAGACGGACAGAAGGGGTTCGTCAGGACGTAGGACCTCCAGGCCACCTTTTCCCACTTGCTACTTTCTGCTTATCTTTGCAAGTGAACGGTCCGGCCCCTCTCCCTCTTGGGACTTGGCTGCAGAAACTAAGCAGAAAAACCATCGACTGACTGACAAAGGCAGCCAGGAGCTCCTGGTCCCAGGGGGTTTGCCACAGCACCCTCCAGCCTTCCCTACTCGTACCCAGGGAGAATCTCAGGAGTCCCAGTCTACATTAGACATGGATATTTTTCACAAGACGGATGTAACATGTGGCCAGGCTCAGCAGGGCTGAATATTCAACACTGTATAAATTTAAACACTGCATAAATTAACATAATATCTTTTGGGGAGGAAGGGGGGCAGGAGATGCCACAAGTTAAAAGCAGAACCCTGCTTCTCCCTTTAGGAGACTGCCAGGTGAAGCAAGAAAAGACAGGTGGCTGCCCGCCACTCACAGCTTGCCGACTGTAAGAAATAAGTCAATTTCCACTGCGAGGGATGCCCTGCGTGACACAGAAAAGATGGAGTTGGCTGCGGGGGGAGGAGGGAGGGCTCCTTTCTGTGTTTCAAAGCCACAGCAGTTACACCTGCAATATTTTGGATTAATTGCTTAGAAAACATGCTAATTGTTGGACATTTCCCTTGGTTGAAAACGATCCCTCACACGGGTGCGCCAAATTACTCACTGCAACGACTTCAATCAGAATAAAGATGCGGGAACTGCGGGTACAGCCCTGCAACAATTTGCACCTTGGTGTGCCTCTGTGCCCCCTAAAAATAGTATCAATGAAGCAACCCAGCTTACAAACAATTCCAAATTCAAGAGGTTTACCAGAGGCCAATCTCAATGTGGAAAAAAGGCTAAGAAAAAACTGCCCAATAGTTTCATCTTAACTTCAAGAATGACATTAGCCAGACTCTGATGGTGTGAGACCAAAAAGGATTATGATGAAAAACGGATACTAGTAGCTGGACCACAACACACGCACATACATGCACGTACACACAGCTGTTGCAGTTTCACACCCAACATCTCGCATACCAGTGTGCCAAGAAGAAAGGAGGCTCTAA
>JAJKFI010000010.1:5814293-5859239 GCA_029204185.1 Lerista edwardsae
ATTCTTTTGATTTGATATGGTAAGTGCGCTGGTAAGGAACTGGACTACCTTCATCTTTGAACTTGTCTAACTCGCCAGAAGCTCTGTGCTGGTTCAGCAATCTAAAAGTTGCAGCACTTCAGCAGCCTCTGTTTGAACGCCTATTACGAGCTGCTAAGTTGTGCGTGTTTGTGGATTCAAAACCTCCCTCTGTCTAGAGTACCTAGCCTGCCAATTGGGCAGTCAAACCTGTCTGTCTAGTGAGGGACAGGGCTGGGACGCAGTGGCCAGGTGGGTAACCTAATGACATCATCACAACTTGCCTACTTACGTTCAAGCACAAGGAAGCCCTGTGTGTATTGTCCCTGATTGGCCATGGATACCCAAACGCTGGTACTCACTCTCCAGTAAGTGAAGGGACCAAGGATTCCTGAGACAATGTAAGTAGCGAGAGGGGCTGTAATCCTATCTCAATGCATCAGGAATTTGTTTTGTGTGGGTTTCTCTTTTCACTTCAAGTCAGCTTGCAAACTTCACCAATTTAGCGTTGCAGTGCATGGGAGGGGGCACTTTGCGCTTGAGTAGCATCCTACCTCCATCTGCCGGCCATTTCTAGTACCTAATTTGATCAAGTTTTTTGCTGTGTGTCCATCCAGACATCTACAGACATGTTCCATTTGCCTGCTTCTACCTTTTTTCCTACCTCTTTTGGATTTTTAAACTAGCCACAATACATTTTGACTCTTTGCTTGCCTAGTCAGTGTTCACACGTTCAGGGAGGTGTCACTGGCCCACAGGTGCTCCTGTTGTTTCTATGATTAATTACCACCCCTGGGACTCAGTGATCCCCTGAGGTGATTTTTCCCCCAACAGCCCTTTCTGCCTGATTCTTGGTAGACTGGGAAGGTGGCAGCGGATAAGAACCACCAAGGTTCACCTCTATTCAATGAAAAGGGGAGCAGGATGTGATGCGAACACACTAAGCATTGGGCATTATTCCCCTTGGTCAGCTTGCATTTATCTGGTGCCTTCCTTGGCACCAAGTTCCGAATAGTTATACCAGACTTGACCAATCCAGAGGCATCATACTGCCTGCCAGTCACGGAGTCCAATATGGCACATTAGTGTATTGTGCCGTGCCTGAGGAGAGTTCGTGAGGCCTGAGCACACGTAGTCCCAGGTAGCGCATTAAGACCTGGCCTTCCAGCTAGGGAGCATGACATTTCTGGCAGAAGCGCTGGAGCCCCTGATAGTACAGAGCAAGAAAGTCCAGTGAAGGTTACTGCTGGGCATGTACTTGTACGAACAGGCCACCAGCCAAAGACCATGAAGGGCCAGGTGGTTCTTCAAAGCCCTCTCCTGCTCACTCCCCATCAGAATCATGTTCTGCCTACTGGTTACAGCCTTCACTCCCACTCCCTTCACTCCCACAACTGAATGAGCAAGCCACAAGTACACACACCTCCCCCAAAAGGGCAGAGCCATTGCCTGCTTGGTCATCCCTGGGTAGGGTTCAAAAACATTAAACACTCAGCACCACAGTCTCTTACCCACACTGATGGGAAAGCAGTTCCATTGCAACCTCCGCTCAGTGGGGACTGACAGCACCCCATCAAAAGCAGAAGGCTCAAAGGGGAAGGTAATTGTAGTTATTGTTGGGTCTCCTTATAGCCCTGTTTTATAACCCTACTACCAGCAGAGCTATTTCATGCAACGCCTTTTTCACGTGGCAATCTTCTCACAAATCAAAGCAAAAGCCAACAACAGACAGTTGCTCCTGCAGCCTGTTTGACAATAAAAGTTAACATGGAGGTTTGCCTCTTATCAATCTTCATAAATGTGCCCCTGCTATGGAAAAGGCTTATATCACAGTTTGGGAGCCCTTCACTAATAATGCAAGCACAGGAGTGAGCCTGGGACTTCAATGAGTCTATGAAATTACTTTGGGGGGGGGGTGTTAGCCAGAATGCAGCACTCCTCCCCTTTCCCCCTTCAATAGATGAAATAAAAGGCATTTGTGTTACCTTTCCTTCAGCCATGCTATACACTTCAGCGCAAACTTGACACATGTGCTTCCATGCACCCAAGGTGTAAGAGTATGGATGGAAGCAATACGTGTAGTGACCGACTCCCAAATCTGGAATTCCATATATTCAATGAACTGAGTATATTCCAGTAGGAAAGGATACTTTTCAATGTAGACTAGCAACAAAGGTTTCCTTTAAGTGATGGGGTCTTTTTCAAGTATTTTGATTAAAGGTAAAATGCTTTTCACCTACAAAACCTTTCATGGCAACACATTTTTTTTGGGGGGGGGGATACTACAAACCTTTGGGGTTTCTTGTTCATAGCATCTTCCCTCCTCAATCTGTTGCTTCAGCACCATTATATTTAGTCATTCAATTTTTAAAAGAGAGACAACCACAGCCTAATCAGGGATCACATAGGCAGCATGATGGCATCACATTTTTAGGCAGCCAATCAGATTTGGCTAAATGATGACAACTCAAAGTAAAGGCTAGGAAGCATTGCCCTTGCCATGAACTGTCTTATTAACACCACAAAGCCAATCAGCTGACAAGACAACGGAGCCTCATTTTACAATGGGTTCACTTTACAATAAAATCATTTTATAATGAACTATCTGCAGTAAAATTAAAAAAAATAGATGCACAGCCATTAATAAAATAGTGGAATAGATTGCCAAAGGGAGTGGTAGATTCTCCTTCACTGGAGACTTTCAAGTAGAGATTTGACAGGCACCTGCTGGAGATGCTCTAGGAGGATTTCCTGCTACAGGCAGGGGGTTGGACTAGATGACCTTGCAGATCCCTCCAACTCTATGATTCCATGAAAATCGGCTCAAATCTCTCCTCCCTCCCTTGTTTTTCTTACTATCCAGTCTAATGAAGAATTCTGAAGAGCTCAAGAGCCAACTGCTCAAGACTTTAGATCTTCTGAGTGGGACCTAATACAGATACTACAGACTGAGCACCTTTTATCCAGAATGTCAAAATATGGCATATTCCAAAACACAGAACGTTTTTGAGCACCAATATGCCTTTTTAATATTTTTGCCTAAATAAAAGAAATAAAATGAACTGTGCTTCATGCACAACCTTTTTTCATGCACAAAATTATTAAAAATATTGTATAAAATTATCTTCAGATTAGGTGTATAATGGGTATATGAAACACAAGTGGATTTTGTATTTAGACTTAGGCCCCATCCCCAACATCTCTCATGTATATGCAAGTATTTGAAATATGAAAAATCTGATATCTAAAATGCTTCTGGTCCCAAACACTTCGGACAAGGGATGCCCAACCTGTATAAAGTAGTGACTTTCGATTGTTTCTTGTGGAGAAATACAACTACATACACTATTTATAAGAGACATTTAAAAATACTGTATTATATCTGGCCACCCGGCAGAGGGATTTTGAAACTGGAGGAAAATCCTTTCTACCCACCTGAAGATGACTTTTACTATTACTAGGATGTGGCTTTGGGGTATTTGTTGGGTAGTCTCATGAAGTCTAAGGGTCTATCAAAAGATTCTTTGAACATGTGGGGGTGGCAAAGTTTCAGGGCTCCCTAGCCCTAGTAGTACAGCCCACTACTATGCAGTTAAGCTCAGTCTCTTCTGAATTTTACACATCTCATGGCTCTTCCACAGAAGAACGACAAAGGATTCCATGGTCATGATGTGGCCATGGATAGAATTTAGGGTCTGAGCTTTCTAGACACAGTTTCAATCTCTTTTCACCACCAGCAAGTTACTATGCCTCAGCCTGACTTGCCTCACAGGGCTGCTGTGGGGAGAAATGGAAGAGAATTGCAACACACTTTCAACATTGGGAAATTACTGACAGCCTGACCATTTTGTTCCTAATACTGCTTATAGAGCAGGATGCACAAGACCAAGATGTCTTGGCAGAGAGCATTCCAACTTCACTGGGATATTATGGTGTTATTTCCAGCCACATTCCAGTTTCTTCCCCTGCACAGATCAGTGTTCATGGATAAGTAAAATTGGTCAGCAATGCATGTAAGAACTTAGATCTGCTATTTGTAAAGACAGGCCTCTCCAGAAAGGTGTGGATAGTGGCCCTGCACCTCTTTTGAGCCAGGAGAGGCAGAATTTATCCAGGGCACAGTCCAACTTTGCATATCTCAGGCTGCAGAACTGGGGAATGCCTCTTCCCAAGACATAAGAAGAGTCCCACTGGATCAGGCCAAAAGCCCATCTAGTCCAGCTTCCTGCATCTCGCAGCGGCCCACCAGATGCCTCAGGGAATACACAAGATACGTGCATCTTATTGCCACTCCCCTGCATCCAGCACTCTGAGGTAGCCTAACTCTAAAGTAAGGAGGTTGCACTAACCATCATGGCCTGTAGCCAAGACACTAGAGAGCCACTATGGTGCAATATATGGCAATTTCTTGCATCTTTTCTCAGCCCACAATGTTGGTAGAAATGCAGTCTCCAGCGCATCAGAAAATGGGCTTCAGAATAGAATAGAATTTTTTTTAAAGAATAGATTAGATTAGCACTTTTAAACTCCATTGATTTCAATGGGAAAGTTAATCGCACGCTTAAGCCTTCCCATCACAATTAAGTTTATGGAGGAAGAAGTGTATTGACCTACACAGATTAGTTGGAGGTGGGGCAGGGGACAGAATCTGCCTTTGTAATGCTTCAGTCCTGGAACGCAAGTTGACAGGCTCTAGTAACAATACTACGTTTCATCTGAAATATCTAAGTTTGCGCCTTTGGTGTTTTAGTATATGCCTTTGTTTTGAGATGGCAGGTGGCTGGGGAGGGATACGGAGGAGTAGGTGAAAAGGTCAAAAGATGAAGCAATGGACACAGTGCTATGATGAAAGGTTCCACAGCTTCGGCTACAGATCCTTCAAAAAGCGGTCCTCGTAATCACAAAGACAGCAACGTTAACCGCTCCGGCACACACAGATGGGACATTTTTTTGACACTCATTGGATTTGAATGTTCATTTGCTTCATTTTCAGCATGGGGAGAACATGGCCCTGTTAACCTTTCCCTTCCACTACCACAAAATAGATGCTTGGATGGGAACTACAGCTAGTTTGTGTCATAATCAACAGGAAGAATCTTCCAATAAAGTTTCCTTTTTCAAGCACTAATGAGATGGCTCCAAATCTTTATATTTTAAATTCGTTTAAAAAACAAAGCTCACTTTTTTAAAATTCAGAGACCTGTTCGATATGTATTACCCCAGCGTTTCGCAAACTGTCGGTCAGTCGGGACTCGTTCATTCTTCAAGATCCTGTACTTGTTATCAGTGGCGGTCTGGGCCGGGAGCGCGTCCCATGGCAGGCGCTGAACACGTGCCCCCCCCCAGTTGCTCCGCTCCCGCACGTCATGCAGACACGCCTCCCTTACCCCGAAAATGCTCTATTTTGGAGCGTAAGGGAGGCATGGGCGGGCCAGAAACCTCACGGCCTCTCCCGGACCGCGTGCAATGGCGCCCCACCACTGCCCCGCGCCCCATGGCTCGTGCCATGGGGTGCTACAGGTAAGATATGCGCCTGCTTGTTATGAAACTCTAATGATCAAACAGAAAAAAATTTGGGCACATTCATGAAAAATCTTGTTCAATGAACCTGGAAATCATATAAGCACATGAAAACCCCATAGATATGTGCTTTTTTATGATTTAAACTTTTAGAATGCTTGCCGTCACACTTTGCAACTTCCCTCTGTAACCATGAGAACTAAGATCTTAAAATGGCTAAAAGCTTGGGTTCTCAGGATTTTACCAAAATTTCACACACTGTGTACAAAGCTGGCAGGGGGGAAAGGGGGGACACACAGTGCTGGCACCAAATTAATTGGAGATGAGTCCAAATTGCATCTCAGTTTGCAAATGCTTCCTCTTCGTGGCAATTTTCAGTACTTGTTGCACTACTTTTTGTTGCGTTGTTTTCAGCACTGTTCTTGTTCCCACTCTTTGCCTTCAATGCCTTTGCTCTCATGTGCACTTAATCCTGTTGGCTGCGGTGAGCTATTTGATTTTGGAAACATCACAGATGCTAGATCCAATGTTGCCTCATCCCAGATGCTCATAAGCAAAATCACATTGGTCACCACTGCCAGGTAAGATAGCAATGTGAGCCAATGAGGACTGGGACTGGAAAGGCGAAGGAAGAGACAGTGCCAAAGAGCAGTGGCCACCAGGGCCACCAAAAGGCCTATTCCTGCAACAGCTGCAACACACTGCAACGTGATGCTTATTTTTTCAATAACATGTCTGCCTACAGAGAATCCACTACTTCCAAAGTGAACACGGCAAACAAGAGAATATTCAACGCAGCCCTAGTAACATCAGAACTTTCCCACGTCGCTATTTCCACAAAGCTGACAGCCTTGGCCAACTAGCTGGGTTGAATAGCAGAATCGTTACTTGGGATTCATTTTCAACGAAGCATGAGACATTAGTCTTTGATGGAAGTGGGACTTGGGTGTGATGGATCATTGATCCAATCTGCTGCAATAAGGCAAACGTATTGTTATTGTGCATGTGTGTGCATATTAACTCAGACACAAACTTAACTGGATTTTGTTGCTGGTGTTTGGCAGCCTGAAATGCATTATTGATCCGACAAGTTAAAAAAAAAAAAAAGGAGGTTATGAGGAATGCCCAGAAGAAGAAGAAAAATAAATTTGTGTCAAATTTAACCTGCAAAGAATAATATTTTAATCAAAGCCCTATTTTCAGGGAATGATTTGAAAATTGTGACATAGCGCCTTGGATTCAAGAGGGTGGGTTTTCTGCATATCAAGCCACCCTAGCAAGTATAAGTCTAGATGCTTAAGAAAAACACATGCATAACTACCGTGATTTATTGGAAATGGCAGACAAGGTTATACCACAGAGGCAATGGTATCAAATAGTGTTTCCTTGCTCAAAGCAGCTTGGATGGAAACCACTTTTCTGAAGAATTCATCCAGCCCTTCTTCTCTTCAAATTCATAAATAGCATCAGGCACTTGCTCCTTCTGCCCGCTGCCCCCAATTCCTTGTGACTCTGTGTCCTTCCCCCACCATGCTGCTCACAGGAGCTCCATTGTCTGTATCTCCCTGTCCCAAGCACTGCCTCTTCTCCATCACAAGAAAAGGACTCCAAAGGGGGTGGTATCGAAAAGCATCACACCTACATGCAATGAAGCTGTTAAGAATGCGCCACAAGCATGCTCGCCTGTTCGGTGGCCGGCAGAGCTGAGAGTTCACAACACCAGTTACCAAAAGGCTGTTAAACCTGACTGTGAGGCTCAAAAGTAATTTGACGCGACAGGTTTGTTTGCAGCATGTACACTGTGTGTCTCAGGGAGAAATGAGCATCTGTAAACACACAAGGACACGCACTGGTCAGTGATGTCGGTTTTCCAGAAAATTTTGAGTTGGAAAACCTTTCAATGTCCTAACTAGGATATAATCTGATTTGGCATTTTTGACATACTTAGTAAGAAATACTACACAAATCCTCCGTGTTGATGTTATGTTCCACAGCAACAGGTATTTGAACTGACACGCTGGATTACAAATTTAAGAGACCAATTCAGCCATTCCCTCTCCTGCCTATGCAGCTGTGCCACCAGCACTCATGCTGCCTCCTGTGAGGGGAAGGCAGTCCCAGAGGTCTCCTCCAGCTAAGGGAACATTTGTTCCCTTACCCAGGTGTAAGCCTCCAGCACCAGAATGGGTCTACTCAGACCTGCGCCAGTGATTTAGCTGCAAATCCGAGTGGATCCAGGAATGTGCCCTGGAAAGGGGACAGGATGTTAGTGGTGCCCCTTCCAGGCCTAGTGCCACACATTCTCTGCCCTTCTTGGACTCACCTTCCTGGGTATGGCAGCAGGTCTCCCGTGCTATCACGGATTGCAGCAGAGCTCTTAAAAAAATGGCCGGCAGTGGAACACTGTGTGTGCTACCATAAGCCATGTTACAACAACAGAACTGTTGTCATAAACCCCTCTGTGCACCGGCCCAATCCTGGTTTATATGTTCTATTACTCTAATCAATTCAAAGCTTCTGCAATATTTACATCTACCAACTTCCTTCCTTCAGTGATTTCTCTAAAATGATGAGGTTTGTGTTTTTTTCCTGATTAGACATTATGGTTCAAAGTAGCCAAGTATAGTACTATAAAACTAATAGATCTCCTGTAAACACTTCCAACTTCCTCAGCTCAAAAAAATAAATGAGATGCTGTTCTCTGAAAGTGAAACAATTAACCATAGTTTTGCCTTGGCTTTTGCTTTGCAGTCTGAGATGAAATACTGTAATAGTTCTACCAGTGGTTTTGATTTGATCTGCACAGTTAATCAAGCAAATTGGTAAATTTATTTGATTTTGATTATGTGTATTTGTGTTTTTATTTTACTTCCCTGTTTACACATCAATAAACCACGTATGTCCTATACCCCACACTAATCACCTGAAAAACATTAATTATAACTTCCAAACTGCCAAGCTTGCCTAATATTATATTGGCAAGGCATTCATTCACTGTTAACATGTTTAGAAATGAACATTTTCTCACTAAGGCACTGGAACATTTTCCAGTCCGCATCTCTTGGTCCTGGGGGACTGCAATTGGTATGGCTCTTGGTGCACATCCATCCATTCCATATGTACACAGGTGGGCTTCTTCACTTCACAGTGACAACTACCCACACATATCGTGGAAAAAACACCTGCTTACAGACAGTCCACACCAGTAGTGTCCAAGATACACTATGGAACACAATGGTTGGCACCACAGATTTAGAGCAGCCATTTTCAACTAGTGCGCTGTGGCACATGGGTTGGCTGTGAATGGTCCGCAGGTATGCTGCAGGAGTTTGGGGGAGGATCATTTTTAGTAGGGCCATTGGGGGATGTGAGCCTCACAGTAGCAGTGAGGTGTGCCTTGTCAATGGTCAAAACACTGATGGTGTGCCTCGACAATTTTAACACCTTGTCAGTGTGCCATGAGATGAAAAAGACTGAAAATAGCTGTTTTAGAGTCTCAAACAATATAGATGAAAGAAAAGGACAGGATTTGCAAGAGGAGTCAACAATAGGGTAAGGATAGCAGACTGCACAAAACAGGTGCAATTGTGCAGCAAACACTTTGTGAAAGGAGAGTTTGTAGAAGGATTTTCAGGAGCACAGAAATTTGCTGATGGAAAGAGGTCAATAGTTACTATGTGGAGGAATGAAAACCAAGCAGGCAGTTATGCAAAGCTTTTTGTCTAGAAACTTAAAATTGATGTTGAACGCAACAGCAGAAACCTGCTTTTATTTTTTTGAATCATCTCTATCCTTTCATCCTTGTCTTCAAGGCAGCATACAATAAGCAATAGAATATCAGAATACATTCAAACAAAATAGCAACCAATCATAAAGGCGGCATAAAACACACAAAAAAATTAGGAATTCCTTACCTGGGAATCTCCTATTCTGGGGTGAGGAAAGGGGGGGCATTCTGACCAATGGGAATGCCCCTCTCTCCAGAAGGCAGGGTCGGATCACCGGATCTGTAACCTCCGCAGTGAGAGGGCTTCCTAGTCCCCAGTCCGGACTGACGAGCAAAGGAAACAACTCCCACTTGAGAACACTCCAAGCCGTTGCCGACACACAGCAGCTGTCACCTGTCGCTGTACTTCGAGGTGAATTGAACTGAAAAACTCAGAAAACATGCAACGTGCACACCAAACATAACACTCGCCCAACGGGGCAACAAATAGACAGAGCAGGAAAAACACAGGGTATACCTCCCGTCAAACACTCTGCTCTGTTTCCCATTAGCCAGCCGCCGAGCCTGAAAAAGTGGCGGCACGAATGCCCCCCCTTTCCTCACCCCAGAATAGGAGATTCCCAGGTAAGGAATTCCTAATTTTCTCTGGGATGAGGAAAGGGGGGGCATTCTGACCAATGGGACATACCAAAGCAGTTCCCCCAAGGGGTGGGTCAGGCGAGGCAGACGCCTAATCTCCAACCACCTTCTGCAAAACTTTTCTTCCGAAGCTAGCCTCAGCTGAGGCCATAACATCTATCTTATAATGCTTCGTAAAAGTATGTACAGAGGACCAGGTAGCCGCTCTGCAAATATCTCCCAATGAGCCTACCCCCTCAAATGCCGCTGATGTGGCTGCCCCCCGAACAGAGTGCGCCATGATACCCTGTGGAGGTACCTTGCCCATTGCCTCATAAGCCCCTGCAATAGCTAATCTAAGCCAACGGGATAAAGCTGACACTGGGGCTCTTTTACCCTTATTGGACCCTCTAAAAGACACAAATAGAGAATCCGTTTTCCTGAATGACCCCGTACGGTCAATATAAAAACGCAAGGCCCTTCGCACATCCAGGGTGTGCCATAGTTTTTCCTTTGGATGAACTGGGTTCGTGCAAAAGGTGGGAAGCACCAACTCCTGCGCTCTATGGAAAACCGAATTCACCTTAGGTACGAATGAGGGATCAGGCCGCAGCACTACCTTGTCTTGATGGAAGACGCACAAGTTAGCATTAATGGAGAGTGCACCTAATTCCGAGACTCTTCTGGCCGACGTTACTGCGACCAAGAAGATAGTTTTATACGACAACTCCGTTAAATTTACCGTAGCCAAAGGCTCAAAGGGCTTACCTGTCAACCCCTGGAGTACCAGATTTAGTCTCCAGGTTGGGCATCTATGAACCGTCGGTGGCCTGATCAAAGATACCCCCCTCAGGAACCTACGGATATGTGGATGGGAGGAAATTTTGCTCTCCTGCCCCGCTCCCAGAATGCTGCCCAAGGTAGCCACCTGCCTTTTAAGAGTGTTGCTACTAAGGCCCTTCTGCAGCCCTTCCTGCAAAAACTGCAGAATGTTCTTTGTTCCTGGTTTTTGTTCATTAACTTTGTTACTCCTACACCAGAATGAGAATCTTTTCCACGTTCTGTTGTAAATGGTATTCGTTGACACCTTCCGAGAAGCCATCATAGTCTCTAAAACGTCCTCAGGGTATCCGCATCTTCTGAGCGCCTGCCGCTCAACCTCCAAACCACTAAGTGGAACATTGCTGGTCTTGGGTGTAGCAATGGGCCCTGTCTCAGCAGATCGGGATGATTTGGCAATTGCCAGCTGTCCGCCACTGACAACCTGAGGAGTTCCGGGAACCATGGCCTGCGAGGCCAACGTGGCGCCACAAGAATCACTTCTGCCTGCTGTTGTTTTATTCTTAGAAGGACTTTTTGAATGATGGCCACCGGCGGAAAAGCGTAAAGCAGTCCTTTTGGCCAGGGGGTCGACAGCGCGTCCACTCCCTCCGCCTCTGGGTCTGGAGACCTTGAGAAAAACCTCTGAACTTGACGGTTGTTTCTTGACGCAAACAGGTCCAGCTTTGGATCTCCGAACCTGTACCTTATCTGGGCAAACACCTCTGGACTCAGCTGCCATTCTGATTCTTGAATCACCTGCCCGCTGAGCCAGTCCGCTGACTCGTTGTGAATGCCCCGCACATGCTCCGCACGAATCGACAACAGGTGCGTTTCTGCCCAGTCCATCAACCGACTTGCTTCCTGACGAAGTGTCCGAGATCTCGTCCCGCCCTGGCGGTTGATATAAGCCTTGGCGGTTGTGTTGTCCGTTCGAATGAGGACATGACTTTCCAGAACTTTGTCCTTGAAGCTGAGCAAAGCTAGTCGGATGGCTTTCAACTCCAGGAAGTTGATGCTGTTTTGAGCGTCCTGAGCTGACCACGTTCCCTGAGCTACTGCTCCGAGCATGTGGGCTCCCCAGCCCCCCAGGCTGGCATCTGTGGTGACCACTATCCTTTGTGGATTCAATAAGCTCACGCCCTTGGAGAGACGATCTTCCTGTAGCCACCAACACATGCTGAGAGAGAGTTCCTCCGGCACAGGAACTACCATGCTCTCCCTCCTCTCTATTTTCGCTTGGAAGGGGACCAGGAAGGCCTGTAATGGTCTCATGCGTGCCCTTGCCCAGTCCACCACATCTTGGCATGAGACCATCATGCCTTGCAAGGACGCCAGAGTCATCAAGGTCATACATTTCGACCGCCTGACCTGGAGTGCCATCTTCCTCAGGGATGACTGCCTGTCCAAGGATAGGGACACTCTGAAACTTTTCGTGTCCAACTGAAGACCCAAGTGCTCTAGACGTTGGCATGGATCCAGCAGACTCTTGGTGAAGTTTATAACAAAACCGAGACTTTGTAGGCAAGAGATGGTCGACTGAACATCCTGTCTCGCTCTCCACTCTGAAGCCGCTTTCACGAGAAGGTCGTCCAGATACGGATAAATGAATATCCCTTGCTGGCGAAGATAAGCCACTGGAGCTATTATCAGCTTCGTAAAAACTCTGGGCGCTGCCGTGAGCCCAAACGGCATTGCTCGATATTGAAAATGGCGCCCCCCGTAGGTGAATCTCAGGAACCGCCGGTGGCGCTGTCTGATTGGCACATGAAGATATGCCTCCGACAAATCTATTGAGGCCAGGTAGTCGTCTTGTTCCAGCGCTTGCACTATCGATCTCCATGTTTCCATCTTGAATTTTTGTTTCTTTAGGAACCGGTTGAGCCACTTGAGATCGAGTATCGCTCGGGTATCACCGTTCTTTTTTGGCACCAAGAAAAAGGTGGAGTAGACTCCTTTCCCCCTCTCTCTTGGTGGCACTGGCTCTATCGCCGCGATCTCCAGCAGATGTTGAATCGCCATGAGCTTTGCACAGTGCTTGCTCTGATCTTTTGATCTCGGGACAGGCCAAAACCGGTTTCGTGGCTTGTGAAGAAACTCTAACGAGTACCCGAGCGACACAGTCTGTATCACCCATGAGTCCTGGGTGACTGATTTCCATTGCTCCGCGAACTCGAGAAGCCGCCCTCCTATAGAAGCGGAGCAACGACTTGGCCCGTAGTCACGCTCTTTGATCCTTCCCTGGCTTGGAAGCTGTGGAAGCATGACCTTGGGACCTGTTCTTGGGGTAGAACTTTGGCTTGTTCCATCTTGGTCTGGACTTATTTTGGTTATCTCTAAACTGCCCTCCAGATCGAAAGGGACGAAAATTTTGAAACCTACTCTTGCTGGGTTCCTTCTTCCCCGAAGGAAGAACCTTACGTTTGTCCTTGCCTTCCACTAGCAGGGAGTCAAGAGCTTGTCCGAATAACTTCGACCCTTGAAATGGTACTGCCACCAGTCGAGATTGGGAAGATGCATCCACTTCCCAAGATCTAAGCCATACATTGCGCCGTGCTGCAACATTAGCCGCCATTGCCCTAGCACACAGCTGCATCGAGTCGAAAGAGGCGTCAGCCGAAAAAGCCGCTGCCAGGGCTATCTTTTTTAGTGTACTTCTAACTCTTCCTGACAGACCTGGTTCTG
This sequence comes from Lerista edwardsae, assembly GCA_029204185.1. Classification (NCBI taxonomy): domain Eukaryota; kingdom Metazoa; phylum Chordata; class Lepidosauria; order Squamata; family Scincidae; genus Lerista; species Lerista edwardsae. The sequence goes on from JAJKFI010000010.1 coordinate 5,827,681, forward strand.
ATTTAGGAAGATCTAGGGCCCACTGATAAGCAGCTCGAGCCATAATTGAGTTAGTTGCTGATGCTCTAAGCGCTTGAGAGGTTGCTAGAAAATCCCTGCGCAAGGTCGTTTCAATACGTCTATCACAGGGGTCCTTTGGCCCCCCTTCCCCCTCGGATGGGATCACTGCCGCTGAAGAAAGAGCCGCCACCGGGGGATCTACAGCCGGCACTTGTAAGGTAGAAAGAACGGCTTCCGGAAGGGAATAAAATTTGTTTATCAGCTTTGAGGAATGCTTGGCTAAAGTCGGAGACTTCCACTCTGCTTCCATAGCCCTCTGAAATTGAACCGGGAAAGGCACTGTGACCGGCCTAACCGGGCCTTGAGGAAAAAGCGTATTCTCAGTAGAGGCGTCCTTCTCTTGGGGAGTTTCAAGGTTAACTGCTCTTGCCACCTTAGACAGCATTGTGGTAAAGAGATCAGCAGGGAACAGGCGGTCTACTTTGTGCCCTTGTTCATCTGCCTCCCCCTCCCCTGACAGTTCACCTGACTCCTTGTCAGAATCAGACGAGCTGACTGAACTTACAGAGTCCACTTCAGAAGAGGATGACAGGTCCCTGTGCTTCCTCTTATGGTGTGACTTGGACTTATGCTTTTTGCTCGAGCGCCTCTTCGAGCTGTGTTTGTGCTTATGTCTCTTATGAGGGGCCCTGGCCTCATCATCAGACTCTGAACTGTGACCTGTGACCGATAGAGCTGCACTTCCTGAGTGCCCATGAGACCTCTTGCGCTTCTTGGCCCCTGAGTGTCTCTGCTTTTTGTCCTCCTTACTGACTTCCCTCATAGCCCATCTCACCATCTCTGTGATCTGGGACTGGGACAAGGAACCTTGAGCTCCCATACCAACGGATCCTTCCCCCCTTTCCACCTGAGGGGTGCCAGACCCGCTTTCCCCAGCTGCCTCCGCCATATTATTTAATTCAATCACAACAGCCTCTTTTTTTTTTTTTCCAAACCTGTGGGCAAACCAACCGCTGATTCTGCCCAGATGGCTGTTGCGTTGTTGTTCGCGCTGCTCCGGGAACTGCTCTCACGCTTCCCTGACCAAGCGCCGAAGTCCAGCAGCTGGGCCACCCGGCGTCCCCTGTGCCTCACGGGCGATCGCCGGTGAACGTGCTCCGGGCCCCAGGCCGCTCAAAGCACCACCAGAAGGCCTCTGTGCAGGGCGACGGGCCGAAGCTCCGCTCCTCCCCTTCGCGCCAAATTCACCTCACAGCCCAAAATGGCCGACGCGCGCGGCGACGGCCCAGAGGGTCTGCTCTTCCGCGGCGCGCAGCGGTCAGGCCAGGCAGCCGGGGTGAAGCCAGGTGCCTCCTCCCGCTACCCCGCGGCAGCGACAACCGCTTCAAAGCCTGCCGCGGTCCTCCCCGCCTCAGCCGAAGCGCGCTGATCGTGCCTGCAGCGGCAAGCCGCTCGCCGCTTAAAAACTCAGCCGCGCACGTTGTTAAATGGCTGAGGCAATCTCCTCACCTCCACCCCTTCACAGACGGAGAACACGAGGGAAAAACGAAGGACGAAGGACAACACCGCCAGACAAGACCACAGTGAGTTACACAGGAGACACAGAACGACTGGGGAGGACCATAGAATCAACAAGAATGCTGAAGGAAAAAACTTCTCAGATCCGAAAAAACTGAGCCCACGGAGCTCAGTAGACCTCGACCTTGTCCTCTAGAAGGCAGGGCCGGACTGGGGACTAGGAAGCCCTCTCACTGCGGAGGTTACAGATCCGGTGATCCGACCCTGCCTTCTGGAGAGAGGGGCATGCCCATTGATCAGAATGCCCCCCCCTTTCCTCATCCCAGAGAATCAAGTGCTGCCACCAACAAGGCCCTGGCTCCTAGAGGATGCTCACAATACCCCAGAAAAGAAAGGCACACACAGCAAGGCCTGAGGTTATGATCCAGGTGTACAGGGAAACACATGTTAAAGATGATTCTTAAGTTATCCAGGTCCCAAACTGTTTAGCATCTTCAGCTGAGCCCAGAAACAAAATTGGCAAATGATGCAATTGATTAAAAAGCAGAATGATAGGATCTCACCAAGAGGTCCCAGCTAACAATCTGCCGCCACATTTTGTACCGACTGAAATTCCCAAATGCTTTTCAAAAGCAGCCTTGCATTGAGCACATTGCAATAATCCAACTGGGAGGTCATCACAGCATGGACAGCAGTGGCCGTGTCTGGACTCTTCAAGAAAAGCTGCGCTATCAAACCAGCTGAAGCTGATAAAAGACACTCTTCACTACCAGCACCACCCTGGGCATCCAGGAGCTTGCCCAGACTGTGAGCCTTCTCTTTGAGGAGGAGCACAGTCCCATTATAGTGGTGGGAAAGAGAGCCAACACAGAATGACAGCATCTGGACTGACAGCTTTAGCAGGGCAATTATTATTGTCCTGCCCAAATCAATGCCAATGTTAGCAATGTTCACCAGGACTTAAAATGGAACTCACAGTGCAAGTCTATGCATGTTTATTCAGAAGGAAGTCCCACTGAATTCAATGTGGCCTACTTCCGAGTAAGCATGCATAGGGTTACTGCCTCAGTTATTTAGTCCCAGTATCCCCTTCTGTAAGGAGTGTGGTCTAGTGGATTCAGAAAGGGCCTTCTGAGCCTGGACAGGGTGTTCAATCACAGTAGCTCAAAGATGCACACATTTTTCTCATCCACCTGTCTGGAAGCAAACATTGCAAACTCCCAGCCCATTTACCTCGCCCACTTCCTGCGGCACCAAAAATGAATGTCTCCTGCCAGGCTCCCACCCCCCCCTTCATGTTTGACACCCAACACAACATCTCCAAGGCAGCTAAATCTTTGCCAGTCAAAATAGCAGTGACATATTGAAGAGGAAAAGTTGTTGGTACAGCACAAAATAAACTGAATTTCATTTTCAAAATTAATAACACCAGCGCTACTGTACTGATTGCATTAGTCATTTCCATAAATAATTAACCACCTCAATTTGCGCAGAATTCCCCATCTGCTGCACCACGGCAGTGCAACATTCAACGACCTTGCTGCAGAAAGGACTGCAGCCGGCCAACACGGGGCTTCGAGCACTGGCAGAAGCTTGGCGACCCTCTGTCCCGGGTGCCCCGGTCCACACGCAGTATGTAGAATAGAGTGGCATCTCTTCCCAGAGGTACATTTCACCTTCTACAGTATTTTGGATCAATGTGGACAGATCACCTATATTCAGCGCAGCAGCAGATCAGCAAACAACGGTTTTGTGAAGGGGTATCAAAACATACAAGCCATGGAAGCTCTTTATCCAGCCCACAACCCATATTTCCCCGCACTGCCATCAACTGCTCTCCGCTGCTGCTGCAAAGTGATGCCCCAGTAAAAGCAGCACCCACTGATAAGGGTTAGTGCTGGGAAGGCCCTGCCCTTTCAGCAGCAGAGCTTCAGCTGAGGGTCTGGGAAGGAGAGACAGAAAGAGATCACAGCAGGCAAGGAAAGGGGTAGAGGAGGGAGAAGGGAGACGCTGCCAAGGTGCTGGGAGAGCCCAAATATTACCCAGGCCAGCCTTTCAGCATCACTGTGCTGCTGTTCAAGGCGTCACCTTACAGGGAGCCTCTCTGTCTGCTCCAGCATTGCCCACCATGACCAGCAGCAGCTCTCCCATATCTGAGACAGAGTGTTACAGTCAGTCCTCATTATCTGCTAGGGTAAGGCTCCTGGAAATCCTCGCAGACAGAGAGAAAAAGAGAGAAGGCGGTCCTTTAGGTAGGCTGGGCCTAAGTCATGAAGGGCCTTAAATGTCAGAACCCTCCTCTTAAGTTGGGATCGGAATTGAATGGGCAGCCACTGCAGCTGCTGAAGGAGTGGTCCTACTGAGTCAAACCGTCCAGCCCCTGCAACCACCCGGGTTGCTGCATTTTGTACTAACTGTAGCATTTCCATTGAATGCAGTTTCAGTATTGGGAGGCTTTTATATTTTTGCTAGCTGTTTTGTGTATGGTTTTCCAAAGAACAGTGGAATACAAAGATCATGGACAAATGAAAACAGACTATGTGCGCCTGAAGAAATTAGTTCATCTCTCTGGTTACAGACAGCTGTCCTCTGTTGTTGCTGCCCTCTGTCTCAAATGCAGAATATGCAAGAGGATGAATGTACGAGGATGCTTTCTGTTCCCCTGTGCTGCCTGAGGCTGCTGCTCCCTGGTGATTCAACAAAATCTCCTATTTCTACCTTAGGATCAACACAATTGACTCTGAGGGGCGGAGGAGAAGAGGGAAGAAGCGTGCATTGATTTGTAAAACAAATGTGAGCGGCTTGCTTGATCTTTTAGGAGGTGGAAAGGTGGGCTATAAATGTCTGGATAAATAAAAACAAATACTAGTGGAAGAATCCTTGTTACCCAAGGATTTGCTGACTGAAGGGGTGTGTTTGTACTAAGTAATTTGTTCCAAACAGCCTTGCAGGATTCACACAGGGACAGATGAGTCATCTGGACTCATCCTCTGTTTCTGCAGCAAAGATGACTGCTGGCTACACTCTAACTGCATGAATCATTGGAGATTATATTGATGATGGCAATATAAAGAAGAGAGGAGGAAGAAAGGTTCCCTGATGGAATTTGTAACATTGGCAATATGAAAAGAGGAAGAAAACACCATCTCATTTGATCATGAGACTTGAGATACAACAGGGAACCGTATGCCACAATTCTGGCAAAACCTGTTGTCCAATTACTCTTCTCCGACACTGGGACTCAATGGGGAGAGTGCTGGCCTTGGATCTCTGTGACAAGCTCAGCTGGGAAGGCTTGGGCCAACTACCGTCCCTCAGCTGCAGAGATTCTCAAACTGGAGCATCCCAACATCCCAGCTTGAGAAGCCCCATCTTAGGGGCAGCAACATGATCAGGAAGATTGTGCTGCTGTCAGGGGTGAAGCGTTTTTTTTTTCTTACTTACCCCATGCCACTCCATGTCTCCTGGGAGGTCTGGGAAGCCTGCAGACCCCTCTGCAGGGCTCCCTGTACCTCAAAAAAACTAAAAAAAAACAGTAAAAAAAAAAAAAGGCCACTTCCTGATTTCATTGCTAGCCCAGCACTGGCACTCCCTACTCCCTGAGTGCCATGAACATGCTTTACGTCACATTTGTGACATCCAGAAGAAGAGCTCAGGATTGGGCTCCTAGCGTCCTAGAAATCACCCTATATTTATGAAGGGAACAAAACTGCAGAGATACGGGGAAAATCCAAGTCACTGATGGTCACTGAAATGCTGGTGAATCTTTTTGCACCATTTTGAATTGTGCTAACACCAGCATAAGAATAATAGAATCATAGAGTGGGAAGATTCCTGCAAGGTCATCGAGTCCAACCATCTGCCTATAGCAGGAAATCCCCCAAGAGCAGCATAAGTGGGTGCCTAATGAGCCTCTGCTTGAAGATCTCCAGTGAGAGAAGATCCAATGAGATCTTCAAGAAGCCAGTATAATATCTACCATCTGCTAATGCTACGTTTTTGAGTCATACAGCTTCAAGAAGGAGAAAGGAACCCTATAATTACAAGCAGCATCAGCAACAAATGAGCTGGAGGTCTTAGAATATACATCAACCCAGGCCCACAATGCAGCGAAGGCAGAATCTGCGCATGCAGCTTGCAAAGTAATGAAGTTGTGATGATGTCCTGACATCCTACTTTGATAGTTTCATCTTGTTCAAGAGCTCAGCTGGGATAACAAAGGTTAGTGGTGCTGACCTCTTATCTTCCCTCCTGAAGTTCTGCTGCATATAACCAAGAACAGCCAACTGGCTGAAGTTTGTGTTCCAGCCCTGTCTGCCTCCTGCCATTGAAACATGGGTGGCTAAACAGGTGTGTGGGAACACTTAAACAAGTGGCCCAAGTCTTTCAACAGAAGTGCCATGCTTTAACATCTAAAAGGTAAGTGATAGCCTACTCTTCTACCTGTAACCAGAAACAGGTGGCACACTACTTTTAAAATGCCCATACGTCAGCTGTGCAAACATATATTCCTTTTTCACGCATGCAGGTGAAATTGCTGGAATGTGCTCAAATGAACACAGATGTTTAAATTCTACAAAATAACTACCTACCATGGAGTGGGGTGGGGAAGAGTACTGACAAAACTCATCTATACAAGAGAACAAGGCACACAAGATGAATAGATTGCAGCGTTTAGCCTCCCACCTTGTTTCCATGTTGTAATTGGGAAATGGGCAACTTGTACTCATGTAAATTCCCAACAAAGCATGTTCAACACATGAAAACAAGAGGCTTTAGAATCTTTGAAAGGGAGCTGGAAGCCAGATGTATCACAGCAGAGTATCACTTGCCAGCATGAGCGTGAACTGCTGCTTCCCATTGGAGGCAGAGGCTCATGAAACTGCAGCCGGCAGCAAGAACTGCCCTTAATGAGCACATCTATCAATTTTCAGGGGACTTGCTTGATTACCAGTACACAAAAATAAGAAACGTGCCAATTTAACTGTTGGCCACCGATGTGTAACGAGAGAGAGAGAGAGTTCCACTCGATTTCATAAAACATCTATTGAAAATTACTCAATCCATCCATGTGAAGGCACATGGAAGCTGGTGGAATTTCTCCATCTACCTTAACTGGCATTGAATACAGGCCCAATATACCAAGAATGAACAGATGATAGGGTGCTTTCGTCTCATTCTAAAAGTCATCTGAGAGTGTGCACATATTTTTTTTACGTGAACACCTAAGATGTTTTGAGTGTACACCTATAAAAGAAAATAGAATGCAAATGCATGTGACATCACTTCTCAGAGGAGCTTTCTGTTGGGGGAACAGTTTGCCTCTGCATAATGGGTAAAAGAGCCTTAAAACCCTTTTTTTCCCTATAAAATATTTTTTTATAAAAGATTTTTTATTTATTATTAGATATGGGAAAGGGTACAGAAAAAAACAAGGAAAGGGTTAAGACACAGGAAACACATAAGGTATCGTTGCAGTGTATCTCATTAAGCTTAAATTCCTAACTCTAGTAACTCTATGCATTACTTCCAGAGATTTCTGTTTCCTTACCAACTATATATATTCTAGTAGGTCTAATTGCATTTAACATTTTCTATCCATCCATTCATAAAACATTCTCCAATTTTGTTCCACTCTGTCTTGTTTTTTCGTAGTCTTTCAGTTAGAATGTCCATTTCGGCTACTTTATAAATTTTGCTTATTACTTGTTCCGAACTTGAGATATCTTCGCTCTTCCACATTTGCGCAAATACTAATCTTGCTGCAGTAACAACATGCAAAATAATATATCTCTTTGCTATTTCCTGGATATCTTGAAAAATATTTAATAAAAACAATTCTGGTTTAAATGGAATTAAACACTGTAGGATCTCTTGTAATATTTCATGTATCTCTTTCCAAATTTTTTAGCTTTAACACATGTCCACCACATATGATAATACGTCCCTTCAGTACTTTTACATTTCCAACAAACATCTGAGGAATTTTTATACATTCTAGAAATTTTATCGGGTGTAATATGCCATCTAGAAAATATTTTGATGCATTATTGGTTTCCCAGCTGTTGAACAGCAACTCCGCTCCTGTTTCCCGACTTTGTCTTTTTATAGCAATGTTGTTACTTAAATACAATACTAATCCAGTGCTCCTATAGGGACTTGCTCAGGACTTCAACGAACATCAATTCTATCACCAGCCTCTGCCACAAAACACTGACGTAACAATGGAAACGTTCGAAATATCATGAAATTGCAATACAAATAAATCGCTCTACAAAACCACGCCTCAGTATTGGGTTAACCACAGAGACCAGAAGTTCACAGCACTTTTGCAAAAGATTATCAAGCACAAACTTGAGTCAATTTCCAGGAAGCAAAAATTCCACAATCCTGGGGCAGCAATCAAAACCGTCTTTAAACATGCTCTTTGATGTCTTAATGCTGGCTGGGGTATAGGAAGAACACACAGGGGACAGAGCCATATCCAGCAACACGTTACCCAGATCTCCCCGTCGGAGGCCAAGTTGACTATTCTGAAGCTGTGTGAATAAAATGGCCAAAAGTCCAGAGTTTGCACTTAAAAAGACATGCTTGTTTGGCACCACATTAGAAAGAATGAAAGTAATGGGTGTGGGGGCCTGTGGAGTTAGGGTTCCCCCTTATCTGACATTTCGTATTAATGGGAAGGGCCTGGTATGTATCCCTCACAGAAAAAGGGGTGCCTTTATTGCTTTACTACCAAGAAGATTCCGGAAACTTCATCATTTATTATTATTATTATTATTATTATTATTATTATTATTAAAACACTGTATGATTGAGGGTTATTGAAGGATATCTCTATCCCCTGGATCTCATAAGGAGACATGTTTGTTTCTGGTGAATAAGATCTTCACCCACAACCCTACTGGACACTGGGGCAGGCCCTGGTAAGTCCCTCCAGCCCCAATCTATGCCCGGAAGTGATGTGATTGTAGCGATCGCATCTCTGCCATTCCCCAGCCTTAAGGAGAAACAGGCAGGGCTCTTCAGGTTGGGATGTCGCGATGCCCCAGTCTGAAAACCACTGGGCTATCCAATCTCATAAGAGACCTGATGGGATTAGAACAAAGGGGTGCATCTAACCCAGCACCCTGTTTCTCACCAGTGCCTCTTGGAACAAACTGGAAAGCAAAGCAGACTTCTCTCCTGCCATTACTCCTCAGCAACTGGTCTTCAGAAGCATGCTGCCACCTGATTTGGATGTATGTGTAGACATCTTAACTAGTAGCTACTGACAGACCTCCATGAATTTGTCCAATCCATTTTTCAAACAATGCATTGTTTGAAAAATGGGTTGGACAACTTCATGGAGGTCTGTCAGTGATCATCATCATACTCATCATACTCTGTGCCAACAAATCCACAGACTGACTACGCATAGTGCAAAGTCGTCCTTCATTTTGACTGTTCTGAATCTCCTGACAGTCAATTTCATTGGAAGGCTCATTTCACATACTGCAAAAGACACTCTCTAGCCACTCTTTCCACACCATGTATTATTCTATGTCTCATTCTTGTCCCTCCTTTATCACTCTGTTTCCAGACAAGCCCCATATGCCTCAAGAAGGTGTTCCAGGACACTGATAATGCTGGTTGCCCCTTCTGGCTACCATTGACCAACAGTATGACTTAGCACATGTGTAACGTATTGGTGTGCCAGAAGAAGGCAGCTACTGATGCCATTACTTTACCTTATAATGGGAGGTTGGGAGCGGGGGATCAATTCACAAGGAAGATTTCTGGTGCTAGTCTGAAGAAAATGAATGGGACACACACCTTTGTGTCTCTTCCACTCATTTCAATGCAACTTGCACTGTAGATGCTCCCTGTAGACTGAAGCCTTTGCCTTCTTAATGAATACATATCTGAGGGCTTGTCAGCACATGCTTTATTTTTTGTTCCAGCATAACTATGTTGGTATAGAATCCATCTGGAATAAAGTACCCTCAGGCACAAAATGGTTTGTGTGCGGATAATTGTATTGGCACAAGGGAATTGGGCTGGTACGTCGATCAAGACTCCTTTTGGTTGTTTTAGAAGGAAGCTTGTTCAAACCAGGCCTCCCAATTCTAGTATAATACATGAAAACACATTGCCACACACTGCCTTTTCCATGCCCTATACAAAGAAAGGCTCAAGTGCTGAAGGCCTTCCAGCTTAGGGAAGACAAGCAAGTGGGTCATGACGGAGCTTTAGAAAATCATGCCTGGCATGGAGAAAGCAGATGGAGAGGAATTTCTCCCTCTGTCCTAATATGAGAATTCAGAATCATTCAATGAAACCAGTAAATTCAGGTAGACAAGTACTTCTTCACCCAAAGCACTAAGAGTGCAGTCCTAATGTGGAGTTAGGCCAGCCAAGTTTGGCCAGCACAAGGGCCACTGTAAAGTGTGTTTGGGCCACTCTTGGAGTCAGGGAGGATGGCTCACGTCTGTGTGCTGGCCTCTCTGACTCCAAGAGTGGTCCAAACATACTTTAAGGTGTCCCTTGTGCCGGCCAAACTTTGTTGCCCTAACAGTGCCAGCCTAACTCGAGGTTAGGATTGTGCCCTAAGAAATGTAGGGGACCGACTGTGCCAGGATGGGGTAACACTCTCTCTCTGTCCATCTCCTGGCATAGGTCATCCACCAGGTAACCAAGGGGTCCCAGCTGCAAATGTAGGCCAGCAGCTGGATTGGGAGGGATTGTACAAAACACCTAGAGCTCCTTCACTACCAGGAATGTTGCATCCCTGCCCAGAACCAACAGCAAATCACAGGGGACACCTGTTGCCTTTAGAGCATGTTAGTTGGTTTCCTGGAGGCAATAAGCTGGCCACTGGTGGAAAGAGGTTACTGGACTTGATGGTCCCACTTGTGTTTTAATGTATGACCTTTTATGACGTATGGTAAGAGTACACACATCTCTTGTCAGCCCACACATATGTCTAAGTGATTATGCCTGGGTAGAACAACAGGCGCCCGCCCCCCGCCACCACTTCAGAATCCCCCATGCTCTCACGGTATTCAGAGTACAATCTGGCTAAAAATGTGCTTAATTAATATTTCATATAGTTGTGCTGGGTACTGTACATTCCTAATGGATTGTATTGATCAAAGGAAAATGTCTATGTTGATGTAAGGAAAACATAAAGCTGCCAGTTATAACGTGATCACCAGTTCAAAAGATTTAAGACTGAGGATGGAGCACAGTGAAGACGTGTTCTTCCCTATTCCTATTCTCCTTCCAGCAGGGCAGCATCTTCCACTGCCCATTGCCCCAGCAGGCTCTGTGCCCCAACTTCTCTAGGGAAGCAGCTGCTTGGCACTGAGAAGGTCGGCAGCAAAAACAGGAGGCTGCAGTATGGAATGGAAAGCCTTTGCCGCTGCCACACCTGGACAGGTAATCTTGCAATGCCAGATCTGGCCCACAGACTGTGGTTTGGAGGCCAATGCCGTAGAGAACAGGAACAGGATTCAAAATTATCTTGATAGTTTGAGAAATGCAAACAAAACAAACTTCAACAGGGATAAAGTTTTGTATTTGAGTAAGAAAAAACAGAAGTGCACATACAAGATTGGGGATAATTTCCTGAACAGTAGTATTTGAGGAAAAAAATTCTAGGTGTTTTAGTGGCTGATAAGCTAAACATGATCTGGCAGCGTGAAACAGCACCAAAAAAAAGTGTATGTGTTTCTAGGCAGGATCAATTGAAGTATATAATTGAGATAATGGGAAGCTATGCTATTACTGCATTCTGCTTTAGTCAGAGCTGGAATTTTGTGCCCGGTTCTGATTGCTGAAGTTTACGAAGGACACTGACAATCTGGAGCAAATCTAGGGCAGGGTGACTGGGATGGTGAGCGGCTGGAGGCCATGTCCTATAAGGTTGAAGGGGATGCACATGTTTCATTGGGAGAAGAGACTGCCTAGAAGTGACATGACAAGTATCTGCAGCTATCTGAAGGGCTGTCATGCAGACAATGGAGCAGACTTGTTTTTGGTTGCTCTAGAGTAGCTTAGGAAAAATGGGGTTAGGTTGCCACAAGCAAAATTTTGATTAAATGTTAAAAAAGAATTTGATGGTACAAAACAGTTTGGCAGCAAAAAAATAGTCTGCCTTTGAAGGTGGCAAGCTCTCCATCATTGGAGGTATTTTAAGCAAAGGCTGGGTGTTGCAGCTGTAGATAGTCTCCATTGGCAGGGGGGTGGATCTTATTGGTCCTTCCCAACACTATCAATTCTAGGAATAAGGCTGTCCTTTGTGTTCTGTGCTTCTGAAAAATCCCAAGCACCTCAGAAGTATAGTACACCTACAGGAACTATTCCCCATCAGCTTGGAACTGACCCCGATCTCTTTCCACATTTCAGAGACACAGTGAAAGGTCAAGAACCAGAATCCACTTCTTGGGGGAAGTGCAGAGTCTTGGCAACCACAAGTTTTTGGGTGGCTATCAAGAGTCACCAATATCTGTGGATTCCTAGCAAGCAGACAACACGAAATAAGAATCTTTCCCAGTACAGTGCATTCCAATTAGTTAAAAGAACTGTAGGACAGAAGTTTCCTTGCTTGGAATCACTAACTGAATAAGCAAGATGTTACTTGGCTTTCAGGATCACAGGAGAAAAGAATGAGTCGCCAAGCTAACTGCTTGCAGCCTTTGACACTGAAGGTAAAGAATCCAAGAGAAATGCAAAATGTAATTACTCAATAAAAGCCCAAATCCATTTGCCAAAAGCCCAGCTCTTCCTGTAATATTGCACTCACTCTTTTTTCCTTCTCTCTCTCTCTTTTTTGCTTCCTTGTGTAAACTTTTCATTACGAACAAGACATCTTTGTAACATAATCATTTTGGCTTTAATGCAACTGTGGATAACATAACGCCTGCATTAGAAAAAGACAGCAGGGCCTGGTAATGTTGTTTTAATATAATTTGTGTACTGCAGGAACTAGCTCAACCTGATCATTTAGAATTTGATCAATGCGAATTAGTGTCTTAAAGAGAGATAAACCATTTGACAAATTAGGATTTGATCAATGCGATTCAGGGCCACACAGATTTAAAAAACACATTTATCAGGTGCATTTCGGAATATGAAAATAAATTAATGCAGCACTGAAACAGGTCATAAGTAGGCATCAAACAGAGAGTAAATGCACAGCAAGCCTGTCAGGTTTCAGATAAATTCCGAAGAGGCTATGCAAGGTGCACTCTCTTTCCCTCCTCCCACTTTAAAAGGGTGAATTAGCTATTAAGACAGCTCAAGCTGCAGCTCATGTAATTCACAGGTTTAAAAGGAGAATTGTAAGGGGGAAAAACTTACCAAGCTATGAGCTCTTTGCATTTTTATCCTTCCTTTTGAAACACACGTGGCAAGGCATGAAAACAAGCTACCTGGCTGGGAGCGACTAAACTAAATAGAAAGCCTTTTTTATTACAAAATAGTTTAGTTTGTAAACTACATAGAAAGACTAAATATAAGCAAACCAGCAAAAAAAAAAACATGCCCCAAAAGGGGAGTCTTCCCTGCAGTGGATATAGCAATATTCCTTCAATGCCAATGATAATTCAGTACACCAGTGGTTCTCAAACCTTCAGCACTGGGACCCACTTTTTAGAATGACAATCTGCCCGGGGTCCACCAGAAATGAAGTCATGGCCGGAAGTGCCATCATTGTGATACCAAAGCCTGCCATTTCCCAAGAACGCAGCAATACGTTGGGTTATTTCTCAGTCATTTTCTATTAGCAAAGTGAAAAAAGGCCGATTTACAACATTTACATAAGCAAAATAACCACATAGCCCTTTTCCAGTGTCCCATCTTCCCATATTTTCAGTATGGCTGCCCTAGATGCTACGAGACCCACCAGAAATTGGTTCACGACCCACCTAGTGGGTCCTAATCCACAGTTTGAAAAACAGTGCAGTATACCAATTGTGAAAATTAAAAAAATTAACCCGAGTAACAAGAGCCCGCAGGGATGTTTCCTCCTGCCTTAAAATCCAACGGGATTGCTCACTGCATCCCTCTGTGACTTCCCTCCTAGAGAAGGAAGTGCTGCCAGTCTTGAGCCTTCCCAGTGCTAGTGGTGCAAATTTCAAATCTGCTCTCCTTAGAGACTTGACACTGTCTTCCCCAATCCCTACTACCTTTTTGTGGTGTGAAATTCTTTTGTGAAGTGAAATGTGACATTCACACTCCACCCCTACTGTCTTTTTATTATCACAGGGCACTTTTTGAGTGGGGAGGGCTACTGGCAGTATTACACCCACACACAGTGGTGTCATTCAAATGATTTAGGAACAGGAACTCACTTTTGATTGGCACTTGTCGGGAACCCGGAACCAGCCATGGAGCCCGTTAGGATCTGGAATACCCGTTCCCCCTGAATGACATCACTGCCTTCGCCCCCCTAGGAATCCGGAGTTGCTCCCTTTAACCCTCTGAGTGCCGGCCAACCAAGAAGAAAAACTCTTTGCAGAGGAATTGGGAGGGGGGAGGAGGGAGAGTGAAGTGGGTGGAGTCAGCCCTAATTTTAACTAGTGGAACTGAGTTCCCCCGCGTTCCCCCTGCATGACATCACTGCCCACACATACATGGCTTGGTTCAGTCAAGGACAGATGCATTACCTACACTCTGCACGACTCTATGGAATCCTACTTCTCCCATTTCCACTATTCTCCAAAGAAGTTACTTGGAAGGCGCGGACATGCAACATTAGAGAGGGATATGGGAAGTGCACATACACTTCCCATTCCCTGTAATGGCCCCCCTTATGCTGCCTTACACTGATGCACTCAGATCAATGGGCAGGGGGAAGAATAGATGGGAAAATCAAGGCTCAGTTGAGCTCTGTGGGCCTTTTTCACATGCAGGTGATGTTTTGCACTTTACTGAGGGCCCAATACAAACATAACCTGGAGTTAGGCAGGCACAGTTAGGCCAGCAAAGTTTGGCCAGCACAAGGGACCCTGTGAAGTATGTTTGGACCACTCTCAGAGCACAATCCTAACCTGGAGTTAGGCCGGCATAGTTAGACCAGCTTAGCTTCAGCTGGTGTGGCAGCTGTAGCCCCTCTTCAGGAAAGCAGATCTGATTGGTCACCCATGCTTTGGTCACACATCAGTTTGATTGATTACTGCAATGCACTCCATGTGTGGTATATATTGAAAAAGTATTTTAAAATGTTATGGGCACACATCCTGCCTTCCACCTCGGCAAAGAAATGAAACTACTGTTGCTCATGGCAGCTTTGTGGTGTCTTCTGGATCTCCGAAAGAGTTCTTTCTGACTCAGAAGCCGCAGCAACTTATTGAAACATGTGCACGTACTCTCTGATTCGAGTTGCCAGAATTGCTGACTCATTGTGAGTCAGTGGCCAAATTAGCGCATCAGAGTGAGAGTTAATGACATGCGTCGCTTGATTCAGATGACAGTCAGGCCAAAACGTCAAAATTTGAGTCATCACCCTGTTCAGTGATGGCAGAGTGTTTAATGGATGGCTAGATTCATATGGCAGAAGGTGATCCTTAAGCCATCCATTAAATACTCTGCCATCACTGAACAGGGCTCATGTGGGGTAGGGCCTTCTTCAGGATTGCCCTCCAGGTGAGGAGCTGCCTGCATTGGAAGGAATGCCCCCCTGCTTGTCAAAGTGCTCAAAACATACCTATTCAATCGAGCTTTTGGCTTGTGAGCAGTTCCTGTATCTGTGGCTGCTGGAGTGGGTTTTTTTTTGTCCTTTCTGAATAACCATGGTACGGGTGCAATCCTAACCTGGAGTTAGGCTGGCATAGTTAGGGCAGCAAAGTTTAGCTGGCACAAAGGAAACCGGAAAAAAACGTTTGGACCACCCTTGGAGTCAGAAATGCCAACACACAGACATACACCATCTTCCCTGACTCCAAGAGTGGCCCAAACACACTTTATGGTGGCCCTTGTGCAGGCCAAACTTTACTGACTTAACTGTGCCAGCCTAATTCCAGGTTAGGATGGCGCTCCAAGTTATTAGAGTTTATTCAATTGTAAATTGTTTTTAAACTTCTGTTAGCCACATTGTTACTATCCAGTGACAGGTGGGATAGGAATGAAATAAAAAAAAAGCAAAATATATCTATGGGGATTCAAATTGGCAGTATGTTGTGCTATAGCCACTATCAAAATATACGGTATATATATTTTATACGCACACATGAAGCTTTGGGCTACAATCCTATATATGCTTCCCTAGATAGAAGTTACATTAAGCTCAATGGGAATTACATCTCAGCAGACATGCATTGGATTGTACTTAACACCTAGAAACAGAAAATTAATCTATGAATGGAAAACGTACTAAAAAAAATTCTAAGCATGTTGGCATTATTAAGTGGAGTTGCTTTGCAACACCACCACAATTAGCTCTATTAATCTCACACTCCCAACTCCAAGTTCCACTGGCATGTAGCACTTTGGCTCACGCATTTAGCAGAATTATAAATCTAGCAATTCAACCTTATTTAATTCTCCTTTTACAGATAATTAAACAAATTCTTAAAGCACTTTAGCTTGAAACCCTGTCCTCAATCCTCACGTTCAATTAAACTGAACACGAGACAGGGAAAGAACAAATACTGGGCTTTTTAGGGAATTGTTCACAATTAACTTATCAAGCCGTGCTCCAAACACAGTTGAAAGAACATCTGTTTTAACTTAAAATCTTAAGAGCATGGGAATATGCTGTAATTCCACACATACATTTTTAAATGAGCATTTCTGTAAAAAAAAAAAAAATCAGACAGGAAGGCTGATTCCCCACTCTCCCTCTGCCCAGTGCAGTATTGTACTTCCAAGATCCCCAAAATCAACACAAGGATAATACTTGGAGAATGCTATGCAATATTGAGCCTTAACAGAAAAATAATGCATCCAATAATGTTTATAAGGCATTTCATTTTATGGCAATTACCATTTTTAAACCATAATTACACCAAAACAGAGGACGAACATAGCAGTAGCACAATGCATGCATATTGCAGTGGTTCCAGAGAGTGAAGTCTGTTTTTGAAAGGCCAGGTAGCTGCATAAACACATCTCACGTATTGCAGCACCATTGTTCACAGCCAACTTCACTTCCAGTAGCATCAGGCCAGGCAGAGCAGTGCAATTTGATCACCATGGTAACAGGGCCAAGGACCACCTGCCATCCTGTGAAGCATCACTGGGTGAAAAGCACGAATCCTGTGGCTCCATCCAAGGTGCGCAGTTGCACTTAAAGCTTCTCTGAGAAAGTACAGAATATATGTATAATACAAACTTTCTTTGAGAAAGTATAGAATACAAGTAGATGCCACAACCCTGCAAATTCAGGGTTGGGGCAGCTATTCAAAGGCCAATGACATGCATATTTCATAAATAAAATCGATATTTTTAAGACAAACAGTTAAAAGATGTTCACTTTTCAGAGTGCAGAAAGTGCTCTCATTTCTGCCGGTAGTTAAGTAGTTAAGGGGTCAGCTGAGTCATTGCTTTCCTTCTATGGCCTCTGCTCCAAAAGTCAAAATCACACAAGCAGAACTGGGGAGGACTCTTTTGTTTTATATTAATTTTCCTATACATCAAAAGGCAATACACAAATCTCAAGTGCTGTACATTAATTATGTAAATGCAGCTGTATTTTCAGTATTTATATGAAAACATATACATTTCCATTCATTTATCAAGAGTGCTTTTTGCTAGATTATAGAGCGGACCCTCGCTTTACAAAGGTAATTGTTCCAGAGTCACCATTGTTTTGTGAAAATATTATACCTCCATACACACAGCCATTATGTTAAAAACACAGCTACTGTCTAAGGCACTACCAAACACTTGCATGGTCATAACTGATTGGCTTATTTTTCACCCACGAGGTCCTGTTGAAGATAATCATGAGCCCATTGTGAAGTGAATAATTTATCGTATAGTGAACCTCGTTTTACGATGGAGAGTAGCCTTCCCCAACTTTTGGCCCCAGCATCTCCCATCCAAATCATATTGCTCACACTGTACATGGAGGCTCTAATTGGTCAGACATACAATAGATCTGCCTGAATATAACAGTCTTTGCCTGGCAACTAAAAACTATTAGGAAAGGGAACAACCAAGTATTACTTGTTTGGGAGAAGCCTGCAGTATGACTTTCTTACAAGCCCCCAATACCCACTGGGTATGTTTACTTACAGCCCAATCCTAAATTGCCCAGCACCCAGAGTAGCTGTGGTATCAAAATGGCTATTGCTGCATCCAGTGGGTGCCACAATAGCCACCGGGGTCTCCTCGGAGGAAGGGGATGTTTGATCCCTTTCCTCCAACTAAAGACCCAGGCCCCACAATGGGGCTACTCAAGTCTCTGCCTGCTATTTGGCAGGCACAGACTGGAGCAGCTTCTTATTGGGCTGCCCGGCCCAAAGAAAGGCATAATCTGGTGGTGGAGACCAATGCCAGTCCCACCCCCTGCCCAGGCTTGATCCTGCACTCTCCTGCCCAGTTCCACCCCTCTCTGTTCCCCCCCCCACCGTATAGCCTTACCGCTGGCCAGAGCTATTGGAGGGCTGTCTGTCTGGCTATCACCTCTGCACTGAGACACATAGCCAACTCTCCTCTCCAGGTGCCATAAATGTGCTTTACGCCGCATTTACAACACTTGGAGCCAGTGATACGCTCATACTGCTGCTATTAGAGCCCTCAGAATTGAGCTGTTAGGGATGTACACAATACTTTATTATCTTGCCATTGTGTGCTACTACCCAAGAGAACTACATCATGGACTATTTCAACACCATGTCAACATCCAACCCCAAAGCTCAACCACAGAAGCAAATACAGTATTTGCTTTTCCAATTCAGTGGGGACAGACCCAATCTCAGTGGCACAACATTCATTTTGCATGCAGAAAGCCGCCCGCTCAAAGGATGCTGGTAGCAGGGATGGGAATGACCTTGGCAAGAGACTGTCATTCAGAGCAGACAATGGCCTGAGTGTGAGGCAGCTTCATCACATTCAGACTCAATATGAAGAGATCCTTGAAATATTTTGATCTGAACAGACACTGAAAAGACAGACGAGATCTCATCCTCGAGCTGCCTTCCTATGGGAAGGCCACTAAGTTGCTTTAAGGCCCCATAAGATCTTTATCGAGTTATTAAGCAACTCTAATGACACATCCTTATGGGAGCTAAGAGCCTTTCAGCAACAACAGACTTCCAGACAACAACTGAGCTCTGGTCTCTGTCTTCTATTGACAGTATTTATCAGATGATGGCGAGAAAAGGTTTTTTTTTTAGTTTCTAAAACGAAAATCAAGAAGTGTGATGGATGTGGCTTTCTTGCAAGAATTAGCAGCAGCAGAAGGAAGTCCAGGGCTAGGGGTCAGAGTCACTTTGGTCGAGCAATTTCTGGATATCCATTTAACCCTCCCAAGGAATAATAAAGACAATTTAACCTGACCTTCAACCATTAAGGGGAAAATAAATTGCCGATTTAAATATCTTCCCAGCTGCTCTTGGAAAGAGACAGGGCACAGCAAAATGGTTGAAATAAAGGAATGAATGGGGCTGACCCAGGAAACATACCCTCCTTGTAAGACTTTTGTAGTACCGTATCATATCTATGCTAAGAGCACATACTGAATTGCTAGGCTGAGCCACTGCTCAGCCGACAAGTTGCCTCCATCAAAAGCTTTCAATACCAATACTCAAATTATTTTATGTCTGTCTGGGAAAAAATTTTCACATGGCTTTTACATGAACAAAAGCAAATTGAGATTATGTAGATTGTCTACGAAAGCAACATAAGACATGTCTTACTTGAATCTGGCATCTGCTTCATCGGCGACTTTTTGGTACTGCTCTGTGGTGACTTGGTAGAACTGTGCGCTCTGGAAATGGGAACAAAATGAAGATGGTTCAACAAGCGCATTCTAAGTGATTTCAAAAAATGCACACACTTTGATGGGAGATTTCACTAATTCTTGAAGCGACAAAGACACAACCACAGTCACACTTGCTTACACTTCAAAAACAACTACAAACAGAAATTCAAAACAGAATTTTCAGACATATTAGTTGCAACGAATTCTGGACCAGCAAGTAGGCAACTCTTCTCCTGTCCTCACATTTATCAGCACATTCCAATGCATGCTTATTCAGAAATAAGTACCACAGAATTCAATGGGAATTACTCTTAGGCACATGTGGACAGGATTGCAGCCTATTTTAACCTTCTGCCTCCTCCCTTTTTCCCTTTGGCCCCCTCCCTCCCTCACTAGGCCCTCTGCTATCTGCCACTCCCTGCATACAGGATCTTCCTTGGCCCCCAAAATCCATGACATTCATGTCTCGCATCTCCTTCTTCTCAGTCTTGATCTGGGCTTTGACATCACATCAACCAACCAATGCCAAGAGCAAAAGGTCACAGCATTTTGTGCACAGGATTGTCAGATGCCATGTAACATTTTTTGTATGACTACGCATTCTTTCTATGACACACTGATGTTTTTTTGGTTTAATGTGACAAATAATTCACTTTTCTCCGGTAACACCTAAGGTCCTAGTCCACACATATATTTGTTCTGAGTCCCTAAAATGAATGCATTGTTTCCCACTGGGTTGTTCAAAACATATGTCACACCGAAGCCTTACAAGAGAAAAAGATTATGTTTGTTATAACCAGTGATGTCATCCGGGCGCACCAAGAACCGGAACGCCCGGATGATTGACAGCCCTCCGCTCCAATGACGGAGGGCTGCCACGCCTCCCCAAGCCTCACTGCGCCCGAATCGCTCCATTTTAGAGCGATTCGGGGTGCAAGGGAGGGAGGGCGGGCCCAGCAGCAGCTCGCCCGTCCTCCAGAGAGGCGGCGCGGCCCAGGCCCTCCGCAGAACTAGCGGAACGGCGTACTGGGCCATTCCGCCTGGATGACGCCTCTGGTTATAACACAGAGGAAAGTTAGAGCACAGGTCTGAATACCACCTAAGTTCACCCTGAAATCTACACCAGTGATGTAGCAAGCGGGGGACTGGGGTGGTCCGCCCTGGGTACCAGGCCAGAACAGGGCGCTGTGTATGCTCCACTGCGATCTGCTGCATACCTGCCCTGAACTCCCACGCAAGAGGCCTTTGTGTGGGCTGGCTGCAGATTATTAGCTCGGTCAGCACAAGCTGCAGCAAAGGTTATCTTGACCAGGAACAGAATGCAGGCTAAGCAGTTGGCACCCCCCTCCCCATCATGCACCTGAAGATGTGCAAAAAGAGGCAGGTGATAAGGTGGACACTGGCAGGCAAGCCCTGTCAGCACAGACTCTCGCTCCATGGAAGCATTCTTCCATCCAGAAGTTACAGAAGACACTTTTCTTTCCCAGTGTCAGTCCATCCCAGATACGCAGATCTAACTGCTGGAAAGTGTGCAATTGTCCTCCCTGCAAGTCACCCCTTCCTAAATATCAAGGTCAAACAATATTGAAATCTGAAACAGAAACAGTTTTTCCTATTCTCAAAAATGTCATGGCTTCCCTATGGGATAGGCAGCATCCAGAGACAATTAGCTATAAAGCTAGGGCATTTTTGTGATGAAATAGTAGCTCCACTAATTTGTTCATAGATGTAATAGTTTTTATGACTACCATTAGCAGTGGAACTATAAGGTGCATCACTGTGGGTGTTTTCCGAAACACCTCCCCCCACCATTGCACAGACTGGGGAGGGGAGCCCATTCATAATTCGACCTAGTGGTCCAATTGAGTCACTCTTTGAGAGATGGCAGAGAGGGTCTTTTACAGATTCTCCGAATTGTCCATGCCTCTGGAAGGATCTATGCCAGCCTGAACTTTCAGAATGATCATATTCAAGTATTGAAGGCCTCTACCTCATGTCTTGCATCCCCGTCTGCTGCTTCGCCTTCCCAAAACAGAGTTAGGAGGGACCAGTTTCTAACAGAGAAGGAGCAAGGCATCACCACCCTCCATAGGGATGTTCTCTTTTGTGCATAAGTACTACACTTACATTTAATAAGCACTGTATCAACTCTGTAATATTATTGCCCCAATAATATAGATTAGGGGCCAAGGTGGAAAGATAATGGTCTGATGAGGCCACTCAGAAAGTTCACATGTACATTAAGCTCTATGGCTGTGGATTTCAAGCTCAAATTACATTCATTAGCAGAGTGAGAATATGCATTAGGTTAGCCATGGGAATGTCACTGAAAATGCTGTCTCCGTGATAAAGCCACTCCCACCACCTGTCATTCTTATCTACCAGCACTTACTAGATGAAGCAGAGGTGTTGTATTGTGAGTTTTCCTGTCCCCACTCCACACCACTGGTTGCTAATATTGTCATGGGGAATTCCAAATGCTAGGTGACACTGCGCCACATGAGTACTGTTAGCCCAGTGGTTCTCAAACGGTTTAGACCGGGACCCACTTTTTAGAATAGCACTCGTGTCGGGATCCATCAGAAGTTATGTCATTAACCTAGAACTGATGTCATAGCTGGAAGTGCCATAATCAAGCAGGAAGTGCCGGTCATTGTGACATAATCAAATGACACTCCTGGAATACAAACTGGTATTCTTGGACTGCAACAATTGCACAACCATGAAACATCCCGGACAGAAAGCAAGAGTAGGACAAAATATTGTACAAAATTATGTATAAGAGCTGAACTTAAAACAATTTAAAAAACAAACCATCACTTGAAAATTCAACAAGTGACTGTCAATTCTCACAAAAGGAATATAGCAAGAATAAGGTCTGCAGCTTCCAAGGTAGCTGCTCCCAGCTTTCTGCGACCCACCTGATATCAGGTCGCAACCCACCAAGTGGGTCCCAACCCACAATCCGAGAAACACTGTACTAGACCTTTACCATCAGGGAGTGGGCAGATTCACCATATGGATGCCATTTTGCTTTACAATGCCATAGTCCACATAATGTGTAATCCAGCTCTTGGAGACTGAAGAGCTGGTGGGCTGAAGATCCCAACATCTTTGAGACGCTTCTGCCTCACACAAATTGTGAGAAAGACCTTTTGCTTACTGTACCAGAACGGTACAGTGAAGAAACAAAAAGCCACCACAAAATCTGTCTACCTGTGCAGAATCAGAGACTAGAAGACCAGCAACATCAAACAAGATTTTCCTTTATTGTGGGGTCTAAGGTGTGATCAAACTCATTTCAATAGTAACTGAAAGAAGTTCCATTTGCAAAGGTAAAAATGACAGACATTTAATCATCCGAGCCCGTGTCTTGTGCTTTCCCAGACCGTTCTGAATACGCTTGGGATCTATGAAAATCATTGGAAAAAGCATTAAGCCAAGAGAAAGAGTAAAATTGTGTTTCAGACCTTGCACCTTTTACACAAATTATAATAAATTGTGTAACAGACACCACAGTCAAAAGGGCACACCAAGATTAGAGGGACGGTGGTGGTCTCTCAACTCGAAGGTTGCTCCTGCACCCCAGGCCTCATAATTCATTTGTCTGCAGGCTGAAGTTCCGGGCACATGACTTTGGGGGTAGTTTATTTTTTAATAAATCATTGTTGGCTGGGAAGAAAATGAAAATGAAATCCTCTTCACACCGCTGACCCCCTTTGCATTTAGCAATCTGGCTCGCCCAATGACAGTCACATCCAGGTTCCTCAGATACAGATAAAATCAATAGGGATGTGATTAGACAAGCAGACGGACGAGAGTGCGCACATGGACAGGTCACCATTTGAGATGATGAACAGTCCTCTATCAACCAACAGTCTCCTCCGATGCTAACATGTACTATAATCTTATTTGGGCAGCGATTTATCTTTCTTGCGCTTGATCAATAAAGATGAACACAACAGTTGTAAGGATCGATTGCAATTTTTTATCATTTTAAAAGCATGAAGGCACATTTCTGACACAAAGGCAATATTCCTAGGGTACTTATTCAGTTTTTTCTTTCTTTTTAATCTGCTGTTTGAGTGATCTGCGGAGTTGCTACACATGTTGAAAAGCTTTAATCTGACTGCAGACTATCAAGCTGCCATTTTATCAACTTAGATTCAGTTCAGGTACTGTAGTTTCACATGAAATCATGTACACACACACACTCAGGGCACAATCCTATGCATGCATACTCAGAAGTAAGTCCTATTGTATTCAAATAAGACTTATTCCCAGGAAAATGTGGATAGGATTGCAGCCACACCAACCCACAGAGAAAGGGGGGGAGGAATTCGTTCACCCAACCATCTTCCCCATTTTTTTAAAAAAAATATAAAATATTCAACCATTGGCTAGAAATAGTCATGTTTGCTGTGATAGGCTGTAAATTAGAAACTGTATTATTGTACAGACATCTAATGTACTGGCAGAGAAACTGCTTCTCTCCTCTCAGCTGGTTAATTGAAATTGCCCCTTAATACAACAATTATGGGGATACAGTAGATTTAGCACAGGTGAAGTGAGAATGAAAGATTCCACTTTGAGAGTGACTCCCAACACTCATCCCCAAAGGCTTGAACATTTTTTGTACATGAACTACGAATATGAGACAGAATTTTAAATACACAACAGAATGTGCAAGGAATTTCAAACATATGTGGGATCAAGTACTTGCTGCCTGACTTTCTGCACACCCAATGTGCACAGGCAACCTCACACCTGCATGCCGAAAGCCTCTTTGGAAATCAGCCAAGTTTTAATATCTATGTTGCAGAACAAGGTGACGTTTCAAAAAGTGCTGGCTAAAAAAAAGGATTGCCACTTATTACCAGGTGGAATGTACTTTAGCAAAGCAGAAGGAAATGTATCCAATGCTCAATCCTCATTTCACTTTTGCTGTAAGATAGTCACCAGAAAAGAGTGACGCATGGATTCCCTTCCATACAGGAGATGGGCTGTGTTGTGATGGGTTAAAACGATGGGCTGTGAACCCCCCACGCAGTTGCTGCAAATTGATTTTGCCTCATAATTACAAAGATAAGCCAATTTCATAGTAATGTTCATCTCAGAGTACGATTCAAAATGGCGTGTTGATACAATAAAAGCAAAACTCATGATGAAAAAAATGTAATGGCCTGCAGTTACTGCAAGTATATTTACACTGAACTATTATATTGATTTGTTTTAAAACTGGTTCATCCCACCTTCCTTTCCACAGGACAACGTAGCACCTTCCAAAGCAGAGAACAAACAGCATTATGAAGGAGAAAGAGTTTGCCGTGAGTGACAAGAGTCTTGGGGTTCTAGATACTATTCAGGCTCTTCACCCAGAACCATTGTGTGCTCTGATGGCACCTGGGGAGGGGCAATGTCGTAACACATCACTGCACCCCCTAGTGCCACTGCTCTTTCCACACCCACAGCATCTGGAAATCGCTCCCTCTGGGAGCAATTCTGAATGAAAGGGAGGGTGGGTGAAAGGGAGGGTGGATGAAACAAAGCATTAGCCATGGGGCCTCTCCACAAACGGTGCCCTTGACAGCCGCCATGTATGGCCCCACAACAGTCTGCCTCTGTCTTCACCAACAACCAGAAGGCAGAGGTGTCTGTGGGAGGAGCAGCTCACCTTCATACCACCCAGCTGACTGGGGATCCTGAGGAAATCCCATACTGAGAAAGTGGTGGTTTGCTTGAGGTGTTAGGGCTACATCATACGGTTGGAAGATGGAATGGGAGGCTTCTGCAAGGATGACATGCACCATGTGAATTATGCCTGTTGCTCTTGTCTGCAGGTACTGAGAACTGTATGTGAGGGAAGGGCAAGCCGGTCCCTCTCCCCGCGCCCCCCTCTGGAAGACAAGGTCAGTGCACTGGAGGAACACTTTTCCATTCTTTGTCACATGGGCTGCACAATCCTAACCTGTGCTGGAACCTGCGCTGTTTAGCAGGTGCAAGTCCAAGCAAGCCACGGAGGTCCAAATTGGGGTCACTGCCTCTCCAGGCCGCCCCGCCTGCTGGAATGCCCTCCGCCCCAGCCCATTTCATCACCCTCCCGCCTTCCCTCGCCCAGAATTGCTCCTGCACTGGCCGAACTCAGCCAGTGCAGGAGCAGCTTACCGGCCACCCACTCTCGCGCATCTGTGTCGACACAAGCGCTTGTGATAACACACCATGACTTGAACTGGCGCAAAAATGCCTTACAGCATTTCACTACAGCGTTGGGCCGACAACACACATGTGTCAGCCCAAGGGGGATCTTGGATTGCGCCCTAAGGAAGCTAAAGAGTTCCCTGGCATGACACAGGCAGAGGTCCTCCAATCGCCCAGGCAGAGCTTACCGAAGTTTCTTCACAACAACTCAAATGGTACCGACAGAGACCATCTCAAAAGGTGTGGATGCTTCATTTTACTACCGAAATACTGGCAAGCTAATACCCAGAGTTGCTAAAGAAAATGAAAACCTTTCATCAAAGAACATTCCTATTTCACAAGCCTTGTAGTTTATTCACCCAACCATCTAATTTGTATGTAATTGAGGCATGTTCTGTTATTACAAAATGTTCTCAATCTTCAGCACATGCTTAGATGCACAACAATATTTAAGCATCCTATTGATGACAGGATGCCTAATCAAAGTCAGATGCATTTACAACATTTTCTTGCTTGCCTCCCTGTATCTGTGATTCTACATATTACAAATTTAATCCTTGCAACGTTACAAATGTTTGCAATTCTTCAGTACTTCGAAGGCGCTTTGCCATTGCTCCGCTTTCAGAAAACTCTGGAGGCTTAATTGGCAAGTGAGAACTTTTCATTGTTCCCTCTCTGATAATACTGGCTCTCCGGACTGAGAACATATTTGCAGAATGGTACATCTATAACAATGCCAAACATCTACTGAATGTTGTCCCATAGGAAACCAGCGGATTTTGCACATTTAAACTACACAAAAAAAAATTCATTTCTCCCTAAAATGATGCTCTCTCTCAAACTGAATCCATCTGCTGATGGATGTAGATAGGAAGGTAGCATCAGCATTTATCTGCTGATGAACATTCTTCCACAACTGTTCGTGTTCCCTCACCACAAAGGCAAGGTTCTTATGTACACCATTCAGTGATCTGTAAGAGAATGACCTCTTGAGATTGCCACCCACATAGCAAGGCAGTAAAGTCACAGAGTCGTTTCTCAGCGGCCTCCCATTTTCATGAGACACTCTCTCTCAATTAACAAGCTTGGCCTGACAATCTTGCTGGAAGAACTCTTCCCAGAATGGCTTCTGGAGTTTGGGCTAACTAAAGTGAGAGAAACCCACTCATAGTCTCCTGAGTTCCTTTGTGGAAGGTGAGGTCAACATGAGATTAATGGCATTTAATAATAGCTTGAAGAAGTTGGGCTTTCCAGAATCTGTTAAAAAAAATTTCAACTGTTCCTGGAACCCCCATGGATGCTGAAATCTGTGTATGACAGGATCCGCTGACAGGCCCACTGAGAGGTCCTCCGGTCACGTCAGGGGGTGTTTTGAGGTGCAGGGAGGCCATGCGCATTCTCCTTGCATCCTAGAGGACTTGCCAGAGGTCTTTAAGACACACTTCCGGGTTTTTTTTAACTGGAAGTGTGTCTTAGAGACAGGGCCGGCTCTAGCAGCGGCAGAGCCCAATGTGGGGGCCCCCACTCACCAAGAAGAGCTCTGTTCGTGCCACGTGCAAAGCATGGCATGTGGAAGTAGTTGGTGCTGATATCATAACATCACCGCCAACTGCTTCCAGGTGGCCCATCTTGGGCTGTTCAGAGGCAGAGGCAAGTGCTTCACAGGTTACAGCGCTGTGATGTTTATGTGTAATCTCCTGGTTTTAGAAGTAGGCTGCCTCAGAATGCCAGGTGCAAGGGAGTGGCAACAGGATGCAGGTATCTTGCTGTCCTGTGTGCTCCATGATGCATCTGGGGGGTCACTGTGAGATACAGGAAGCTTGATTAGATGGGCCTCTGGCAGTGTGTAGTGTAGACTCTTCTTATGTTGTTACGGTCACCTTCTCCTGAACAAAGTTGCCCAAATAATTATGAAAAGATGCCTGCTTCTTGAAGCAATATTGGTGATGATGAGGTGGAGGGGACTTTTCTGTCTTTAAGCCCTGGTTGGGGAATGCTTCCTCCAGGGAGGCTTGTCTATTGCTGACCCTGCCACCTTCCAGCTCCAGGTGAAAACATTCATATTCAATCAAACCTTCTAATGCCAATATTTGGAATCTATTCTAATTTGAACCTGTATCTATTTTCCTGTTAGACTGCGCTAATGCTTCTTGTTTTTATGCTCCTGGAATCTTTTAAACTCATAAGCCACAGCAACTAAGACAATGGAAGAAATAATAAAACAATTGAGAGAAATGAAGAACAAAGGCAGGGTGTTGTGCAGTACTGCAATCGAGGCATTTCAATTCATGCGCCGAACATTCTTTGATTGCGGACCAAAACAATTCATGACCTCCTGCGAGTCAATCTCACACTGGCAGCTGTGCGTTACTTGAAGTTCAGTTTTCTCAGAACTCGGGCTGCTGTTTCTTCGTCACGTCCCTTCCCCTCTCAAATCAGACATTCTTCTCCGAGAGTCAACGCCAGGGCGACATGGCCTCATTCCCATCTGGTAACACTGATTCCTTCCTACCCTCTGTGATGAAAGCTCATTGACTCAACATGCTCTCTATTTCAGAGTTCTCAGGGCCCCCTTTCTCCACTACCCATCTATTACCTGCTTCTGGGCTTCTTTGTCTTATTTTTTCCCAAGAAAATCTCACAATCTTCATGGCAGCTTCCTATTCAATATTTCTTCACTCAGCTTTCCAATTATTCCCTCTGTCCAAGTTTCCCTTCAGCTTCCATTGACATTTTATCCACCATAACAGCCTCTGTACCCACCCTGTTTATTGTAATCCATCCAAAATTTCTTTCTATCACCTCCTTTTCTCCCACCTGCTTTGCAAAGCAAATGTTTCCATTCATGATTTTTTTTAATGTGTAGATACCAGATACAAGGCTGCATTCACACAAGTGCTGCTGCTTCAAGAATAAAGCCTGGATTCCCATTAGCTTAACGTTTTCTACATTTTTAATCCATGGTTGCCATTAAACGTTTGAGGGAGTAATCCTAAACTGCCCTGGAACAGTGAGGCTGGCAGCCTGTGCTGTATCCAGCACAGCTCTGAAGTGCTCTGGAGCCTCCCCGGGATAAGGGCACCTTTCCACCCTTGCCCCAGGGGAGGCTCAAGCCTGGGACTTGAGCTCAAGCCTGATCCCTGGAAGGCTGTATAGCAGGCGCAGAGCCGAGGATACCACGCGGCCCAAATTGGGGCTGCACAGCCTGGAGACGGAGGTCTGGACGCGGCCTAAGGGCCACATCCCAACCCCAGCCCCCTCCCAACCCCACGCCTCCCAGCCTGCCCGCCCCCACCCAGTTCCTCCCGCCTCCATGCCCTCCCCCCGCCCAGAACTGCTCTAGCACCAGCTGAGTTCAGCTGGCACATGAGCAGTGCTGCGCAGTTGTGGGCTGGCGCTGTTGGGTCGACGCTACTGCTAGCATCTGCCCTACGGCACTAGCGGCAACACAAGGTGCCAGTTAGCGCCTCCGTGTCAGCGCTAGTGATGCTGGGCCAATGGAAGCGGTTAGTGTCGGCCCAAGGGCACAATTAAGACTATGCCCATGGAAGCCGCAGCAATCAAACCTTGAAAAGAGAACCACTTAAGATCTTCTGGATCAGACCAAAGGCCACATCAGTCCAAAATACTGTTTTCAAAAGTGGCCAACCAGATGCTTCTGCGAAGCTCACAGAGAGAAGACAAGGAGGTCACAACTTTCTCCCGCTGGTGCTTTTCAGCAACTAATGTTCAGAAACATAATGCCTACAAGACATTGATAAGGAACTATTGCACCACAGAGCATTCCAACCCTGCCTAAAAACCTACCTAGCATCCCCCAACACTCTTTGCTTGCCCTTTTTTAAAGTGTGAATGTGATCTATTTTGGCTGTTTTTGAGACCTGCTCCCAATCTCTGGTATCATATTGATGGAAAGGGCCATAATTCAGTGGCACAGTGCATCTCGTCTGGATGCCTTTAAGTGGGGATTGGACAGATTTCTGGAGGAAAGGTCCATCGTGGGCTATAGGCCATGATGGATTGTGCAACCTCCTTACATTGGTGGTGGGCTACTTCAGAGTACCGGGTGCAGGGGAGTGGCAACAGGATGCAAACATCTTGTTGTCTCATGCCTCCCTGGGGCACCTGGTGGGCCGCTGTGAGATACAGGAAGTTGGACTAGATGGGCCTTTGGCCTGATCCAGCAGGACTCTTCTTATGTTCTCATGTTCTTATGTACATGTGAGCCATGTCAGCAGCAAGGCAGGGAATGGCCTCTGTTTGAGACCCCAGAGAGCTGCTAGCAGTCAGAATGGACAGTACAGGTCTAGACAGACCAGTGCTCTGTACTGGAACAAGGCAGCATTATACGGCTCTCTGTGTGCTCTCTGGTCTGCTGCGAAGAGAAACTCATTTGGTAGCTATCAGGGAAAGGTCCTTTTTAGTGACATTGCCACACCTATGGAACTCTCTCCCTAAGGATCTGAGGCTGGTTCCTTCCTTCACCATCCTCATACAAGGTCAAAGACATTCTTATTGCAGAAAGCATCCAAATATAGGTAACTTTATCTTCATATTACCCACTCTTCTACAGCTGGGAGGTTTTGAGATTGTGTTCTGTGTATTTACATTGTTCTACCAATAAACCCAGATATAAACGAATTATCTTTGTTGAAATGAGCCCCACAGCATTGCTTTCTCAGCACTCTCTCCTGCCAGATATTAGCTATGCTTGCCTCACTGTAATACTTTTTTTTTTTTTTTGCCTTCCTTGTCCTTTATTTAAAATCCACGTTCACTGTCATTTCATGTATTTCTATCCTATTATGTGATGTTCTGGAAGCTTTGACTATCAGGGAAGAGCTACACAACTAAAACCATAGAAACATGGTTCTTGCTGTGGCTCTAGCAGTTTTCATGTTTTTCATTTTCTGGTACTGTAATTTCTTTTAATGTGAAAACAGAGACCACCACCCTCCTGGGCCCCCCCCCCCCCCCAAAGCCTTTCAAAAATACAGTGAACTTGCATGGATGGGCATTACCTTATGACAGAACTCCTCTAGGTTTTGGAGGATAAATTATTAGGAAGAAATTAGATAGGAGAAGTAATATAATACTGTATTTGGGATATAGGAATACACATCCTCATGTCTCCTGAACTTTTTTTTTTAAAGCTTTGTATGTAATGCTCTTGTTAAAATTCACAGCATTACCCTGTCCAACATATAGGCATTTGAATTAAATGAGAAACACGTCTATTTATGGGAGCCATTTATAAGATGATTTTATAGTTCTACCACTGCCACCAGAATATGGCAATGCCAGTATTCCAAAGAGACTGGCTACATATGGAAGCCAATAACAGTTTATGCTACTTTCAGCATAAAATACAGTTTATTTTGAAGAGAGTTATCAGTGCTGCAACTACAAAGTCATCTCAAACAGTCTTACATAAAAAAATACCCTCTCTCACACACACAAACAATCCCAAACACCCAGGATAAACATAAAATTACCTAAATTAAAAGAAATGGACTGGCTCCATGATTTTATTACTTTGGCTGGTTTTACTATTCAGTTGCCAAAGATGATATCAATTTGTTCTAAACACAAATATATGAAGGGTGATGGCTGATACAGAGATGCAGCTGGATGCCACCAGAATTAAGCAGACTTTCAAAGGCTTGGGCAACACAGTAGGCATCTCTACATGTAGGCATCTTTACCCCTGCTACCTGACCAAGAGGCACTTTTTCAAGTGGTGTCCTCTTATATTTAGCAGGGGGAGAGTAATTGTCCCTCTTCACCCCTATGCAGTGTCTTTTCTAGTGGCTGTTGCTGGTGGTGTTCTGCATTCTTTTTTTCAGATTGTGAGCCCTTTTGGGACAGGGAGCCATTTAACTTTATTATTATTATTATTATTATTATTATTATTATTATTATTATTATT
>JAJKFI010000010.1:5859249-5910094 GCA_029204185.1 Lerista edwardsae
TTATTATTATTATTATTATTATTATTATTATTATTATTATTATTATTATTATTATTATTATTAGCCTGTAAACGGCTTTGTGAACTTTGTGTTGAAAAGCGGTATTTGAATGATTGATTGATTGATTGATTGATTGGTTGATTGATTGATTGAGGGTCTGGGCATGCCTCCTTGTAGAGGAAGGGGCATTCCCAAAGGGTCAGAAATTCCCCCCTTTCCTCCACCAAGGAATCATCTTAGCAGAGACTTGATCGTTTGCTTTGAGAAGCCAACAATGATGGCAGTGGTGGAGAAACAAACAAGGCCTTATGGCCAGGAACAGTGGGGAAGAGTGGTGAATCCCACAGCAGCCTTTTGGCCAAAAACTAATGGGTTTCTCTCACCTCTTTTGAGAACAGCTTATAATGGGAAAAAACACACTTTGTGACATGGCTCTCTACAGGATAAAGGAGACAAAAGTCATGTCTGTTGATGGGAGGATTTTGCCCACAGCAGAGACTTAAAAAAGACTTTTTTGAAAGAACTAGCTGCTAACAACATGAAATACAGTAAGATGAAAAACAAAGGATAAGGCACACTCTCTTTGGAACAATCAGGGAGAAAAAGACAAGCCAGAAGCGTTCCTCTTGCATTGCTGCTAAAGCAGTGGCCAAAAGGGAACTGTGTTCTTCCTGCCCTTGAGGCTCACATTGTGCATGAAGTCTCCTGAATCCAGGGCAGGAAATAATGCTCAACCATGTGCGAGCAGTTTCTGAAGTTGGCTTTGCATGTGTAAGGAGCTCCACTACATGTGACTGCACAGAGACCATCAAGAACAAAGTGACTTTATATTTTACAAAAGGTGCACGCAGCACTTTCTTAAAATTGATGCTTTGAAAAAAGACTTTCCAGAAATCTATCTTTAGACCGTTTCCCCTCATTAACACGCTGCATAGCCATAAAAGGCAACAAAATGTTGTTGAACAGCAGGTGGATCCGTTAAGAAACATTCTAGCATAATGGTGGAAAGGTGTGGACAGATGTCTTGTTGGCCCTGAAATGCCTTCACTTTTGATCGTCAGTGTCTCTCCAAGTATCATTTTGCTGCAGTTTGTGTGTGGAGGTGTGAATGAAGAAGTAATTCCATGGGAATATGCGATACATAATAATGAAGGGTTAAACTCTCAGCTAGTTAGTGTGGAGGGGGTGAATGAAGATTTCAGAAGTGGCAGGGGAGTCGCTATTCTTTTCAAAAGGCATGATTACCTTCCCATATTTCAAAGGAAAGGCCTTTTGAAAGATCTGGCACCGAAATATGCATCTGAATAGAGACATATTGAAAAGCCCAAGCTTTCAGCTGTAATGGTTCTCAGTTAGAATGCTTGATATGCTATGCAACTTGATTCCCCATGACACATTTTATACATAGCCAACCACTCCAGCAAGCCTGCATTATCACCCCTGTCCAGCCTACAAAAAAAAAAGGATGGTTCATTAAATTTCTCTTTCCCCCCCCGCCGGACCCCCAAACCCTGGACCTGCAGCCCTCTTATAACTGTAGGAAGCTTCCCATAAAAATACTGGGGGACATGTTATTCCTTCTGTACAGATAATCCTATCTGAAGCACACATTAAAAACAAAGAAAATAAAGAGACAGCGTAAGAGTGGTAAAAAAGCAAGAGGAGAGTCATTTGGTTTGTTAAAATACTAGTATAACACTCTCTCTTGAGCTGTATGTGGAAACATAAGACTATTTTTTCTCCCCCAATTTAGTTATCTTTAGCATAAAACAAATTCTAATAAAAAAGATTGTGCAATGATTGCAGTGTATGGCCTCATAGCTCAAGCCCAGCCCTCCCCGAGTCAGTATAACAAGCTCAGGTGGAAGCTCACATGATGGACTGTTCCTTCTACCAAAAAACTAGATGACTAGGAGAAGGGGTTTAGCTTAGCTTTCTTCATGTCAAGCCAGCTTTCTGTGTGAACCTTTTGGGATGGAAGAGCATTCTGTTACAAGAACCCTCACCTGTGCTTTGATGTTATACAGCCCAGATGTAGGGGTATCAACCTGGTAAGAATTAAGCCAGAGTTGTAGGAGCAAAATAGAGAAATCGGAGTGGGACAGGGAGAAAAAGATTTATTGTATTTAAACATTCAGTACTTTCATTATTTGCTGCCACGTGACGGTCCGAATCTCATTCACCTCTCAAATACACTAAGAGCTGGGCAAACACCAGGGCTTTCTTCAACAAGCAGAGAAGGGGGCTACCCTCATTCCCACAGCAGACCTAGGGCACAATCCTAATCTGGAGTTAGGCCAGAACAGTAACGCCAGCAGAGTTTGGCTGGCACAAGGACCACCATAAGCGCGTTTGGACCACTCTCAGTCAGGGAGGATGGTGCACATCTGTGTGCTGGCCTCTCTGACTTGGAGAGTGGTCCAAACCTACTTTACGGTGCTGGCCAAACTTTGCTGGCCTAACTCCAGGTTAGGATCGTGCCCTTAGTAACATACTTTGACCCACACCAGTTATTCTTTGCATAAGCTTGCTCAGTCCACGGGCTTCATGCTGAGCCAAACTTTTAAGTCAGTATCTTGATGGCAAGGATCAGCAATGAAGCAAGGGTACATATGAAGAAATAGGAATATGCGTATATTGCAGATGTATACACTAACAGCACCATCCTATAATAGGTGTAGCGCCGACACAACATAAACCAAGCTACGTAAACCAAGCAGCCAATCCCAGCTCCTTACTCTTCAGGCCACCAAAGCACCTGACTAGAAGAGGGGGTCATAGCCATACAATTAGGAATACTTATCCACCACTTTCTACAAAAAAAAAAAAAGTCCACAGAGCAGTTTACATAGCTAAAATAAATAAACAGATGGCTCGTCATGCCAACTATCCACCATGCTTGGACACCAGAGCAGGTGGTCAGAAGGAGGAGCTTCAGGCACAGTAATGTGCTTCAACCCTAGTGCTTGTCAGGTGACAAAGAATCAATGATGTACCAGCTTGCACTGCAAGCCTCAACAGCCCAGCCCTATTCTTTAGTATGAATGAACCCCTGTCTCCAATGAGGAGGGCCAAGCTGCTATTTAGGTCCTCAGCAATCTTGCCTACTTACTGACTAGTGACTGCCCTTTCCTATACCTATTCTCTACAGATAGTTTGCCTGGTTTAAATCCATTGGTTGCTTTATTCACCTTGCCTTTTCTCTTTGCGTTCAGCAACCACCACCAGGAACTGCTGCTGTACTTCCCTTCAACATGGCTATGATCCTATTGCATTCTAGGAACTTGCTACCCATATAGACCTGTAAACATCTATGATTTGGGGCACAATGTATGTGCAGAATTAAAAGCATGTACAAGGCAGGTACAGAATTAAAAGCATCTGTGATTAGACAATAGTGGCAAAACGGAAGCTTAGCATGAAATACTAAGTATAAACTGACAAATTATCGGTTGTCAGGTCTTCATTCCGTTGAGTCATCAGAGAAACCAGCGATTGGTTTGCATACTTTTTGCTTAAAGCTAATTAATTCCATTTTGGTTTGTTGGTGTGTGCATCACTGAAAGCTATACATGACCAGACACACATGCTACTGAGGACTGAATGAAACCTGCAACCCTTCCGAGAGTTTAGTACATTTTTATCTGTACTAAATTTATCCAGAGCTATTTCGGAGATTGCACTCGCAGCCACACATGCAAGCATGGTGAACTGGCAGCATTTCACATGAAACAAAGTGTCTTTGAATCACAGCTTACTGCTCAGTGAACCTAGAAGGCAGACCTACAAAATCCATCAGCTGCCAGAGACACAAGACCCTCCTAGGGCTTTGCCTCAGCAGTTCCCCGTGGCTAGGAAAGAGACCTCTACTAAGCCGAAGATCAGGTTATTAAGAAATGGTTTGTCACCTTAGATTGGATTGATTGTTTGTTTCCCGAATTCCTTTTCCCATCATTTACTCATTATACACCTCCTCCTGATGGGAGAGGACATTTATTAGCTCCCGCATTTATTGCACTTGCAAACGGAAACACTCCGGCAGCAGCATTTCCTGGGGGCTGACTCATTT
Source organism: Lerista edwardsae (assembly GCA_029204185.1). Taxonomy (NCBI): domain Eukaryota; kingdom Metazoa; phylum Chordata; class Lepidosauria; order Squamata; family Scincidae; genus Lerista; species Lerista edwardsae. The sequence goes on from JAJKFI010000010.1 coordinate 5,863,319, forward strand.
ATCTACTGGATAAGAGACTGAAGTTTTCTAAGGGGCAGAAAAATTAAAATATCACTCAGGCTGACAGCAGAGAAAATGAGGGTCTCTATGCGAATGAGAAGGATGTTTGAGCTCTTGGTTCACAAGGCTATTGACTAAAGAGAGCTGGAAAATAACATGGAGATAAGGCTCCTTGCATAATATCCTCACACTGATAAATGAAAAGACTGCCTCTTTCCAGGCAGGTCAGAAACTTGCCTCCCAGAAACTATGAAAGTTTGGTAACCCAGAAGTAAATCCATAGAATTTCTTTTTTGGCTGCTGCCCAGTTCATAGCACACCTATGCACAACTACCCAGGAATATTTTAGAAGCTTACTCTTGGTACATCTCACCTGTCCAAAGCCATCACACATCATCTATCATCAACTACAGACCTGCCTCCAAAGATACAGCTGGCTATTTTGAATCATTATATGAAAGTGAGCCCCAGCTCTCCGCCAAACCTCCTCGGCCCTATTAACCCCCCACCGGAAGAGGCCCCCGGCACTAGGTTACCCCACTTCCCAAAATAACATCTCCCTCTCCTTAATGTGTGAGATTTTCACCTTTACAGCTCATACTTTTTTCTTTTTTTTTACCGCTAGCCACACCTACCATTCACACCCTCTCCGGTAGTAATTTTCAAAGTTCCAGGACTGGCCCTGGCCCTTCAAAAGTCAGAGGGCTTACGAACACATCATCCCATCACAGCACTCAACAAATGATTGAGAGAGGAAGTAGTTTCCAGACAGCCCATAGTTAGTCCATTATCACAAGATTGCAAGGCCCTTCGGAGCTAAAGTCCAAACCAGCACAGCATCTCAATGTGGTGGTTGGACTGGAGGATACATGTCACTTCCCCAAACCTGTCTTTACAGCTGGGTAACTCTGGCAAGTTCTTAACTGTTTACTAGAACCTTTGAAGGGAAAAGGTTTCTTCCACAACTCAGAGGCCACAACAACCCAGCCTGACCAAGAGAGATCATATGATCCTTTAAAAAAAAGTCTGGATTTACCTCCTGGTACAATCTCTGTCAAAAGCAGAGACTTGACAGAAACGCAGTTATAGAATAAATACAAACATTTTTTCCATAAACAGTTACCTGGATACTCTTTCATTGGATACCCACCACATGCCCATAACTGGTGAGGAGCTATGAAGGTGGTTAATTCAATCAATATAGCACAGAGGAAAAAGTGGAGTTAGAAGGGAAAAAATGTCACAGTGACAATAAACGCTGACTGAGTCACGTAGAACAGCACAGGAAGAACATAAACACTTGGTGTTTCATGATATAATTTCCACTTATAAAAGTGAACTGTTCAAAATGCCCCCCACTTACAGCACAATCATATGCATATCTACTCAGAAGTAAGTTCTCTTGGGTTCAAATGGGGCTTCCTCCTAGGAAACTGTGTACAGGATTTCAGCCTCAAGCTCCAACACGTGCTTGTGACAGACAGTGGCATCACCGCCCAGCTTAAAAGTGCCTGTAATTACAGAGTGTGGGAGATGCATAACCTTGCCATTAAAAACTAGCTAAGGGCTGTAGGCAGAAGCAACTCAGTCTTCATGGGCTCTGAACACAGAAATGCAACTGAAAGGAACTGCATGGAGCTGTCCAAGGTACTGGCCTATTAGGAAAGCAAGGGAAGCAGCATTTGTTATGGATCTAGTAAAGGTAACTCCCCTCTGCTGGGATAATTTCCATCTCTCTCTTTTCTGGTTCCTTGTGATCTGTACTGGTGTACACCAAAGCACTTGAATGCAACTTTGTAGAAAGGATTTCTGCCTCTAGCCCAGTGGTATTCAAACTTTTTATACTGAGACCCACTTTTTAGAATGACCCTCATGTTGGTACCCACCAGAAGTGATGTCATTAACCTGGAAGTGATGTTGTGGCAGGAAGTGACATCATCAAGCAGGAAGTGCTGTCATTGTAACATAATAAACTGTACACTCCTGAAATGCAAATTGGCATTCTTGGATTGCAGCAATTGTACAACTATGAAACATCCCTGACAGAAAGCAAGATTAGGACAAAATAATATGTAAACGAACTAAACTAAAAACATAATTTTTTTTAAAAAAAACCCTCCCTTGAAAATTCAAACTGTTAACACACACAAAAGGAATATAACAAGAGTAAGGCCTGCAGTTTCCAAGGTGGCTTCTCCCAGCTTTCCATGACCCATCTGACATCAGGTCACAACCCACCAAGTGGGTCCCAACCCACAGTTTGAATAACACTGCTCTAGCCAATGGTACTGGATCCCTTCCAGTCCCAGCTGGTGCAGGCCAGGGTTCACATGGATCGCAGAAGAGCTCCTGCTTCTACTCCTAGTCCTTTCCTAGAAGTTCAAAAGGCAAATGGGCTGCCAGCAAAACATCAATGCAGCTCACTCACACATTTCAGCCTATTGTATAACAGTAATTACACTGATAAAATAAAAGGCAACCAGCATGCTATAAACCTCTCTTGTTGATTATCTTTGGTTAATTATTGCAAATGTTGTTCCAATCTCAACACAAATATAGATATTGGTGCTGCATGCATTCTTACCTACTTGTTAACTTCACTTCTGCATAGTTTGGAAATTATGTGATGACAACAACAATATCATTCAGCATTTATACAGGGCTTTTGAAGCATTCAAGCACTCATGAACATATTCTTTATGTAATCCTCACAATCACCCACTAAAATAGGCCAGCATTAATATTACCATCAGTTGAGATTTGAAACTAGGTCTTCCTGGAACACAGTTCATGCTCTTTAGTTCACAAATTATGCCAGTCTCCAGCAAAATGGAACAAGCAGCAATAAATTACAGGGAAGCAGTCCTGGCTTTGTAGTGAACAGGCACCCTTCTTCTCAATGTCAGCCCCATCTGGGGATCCTGATGCCTATTTAGGAGTCAGCCCATCATCTTCTCCAACTTATCAGTCCTCTGCTGCACACCCCAAAGGTAGGCTTTACCTAGGACATGTGGTGCATATGCCAATATATGGTACCACTTGGAAAGCAAAGGCACTTCATTAAAACCCTGGGATGCCCTTGAATGTAGCAACCTACCTGATTTAGCAGTAGGAAATTTAGGGTGGTGGTGGTAACAACAAATGAGAAGTGATAGAGTGGACTTGTACTACAAAACCAAGGACCTATCTTACTCTAATGTTGGAAAGCTTCTCAATTCCAGAGACCTCTTATCTCATAAATTCAAGTGTTAGAAGTTCCAGCATTTGGATCAAGCAATACAAAGGTAAATAGCTAACACAGCTAAGACAAGTCTTGTCCACTACCAAGGATCAAGTGTCAACCACATTAATGCACATAATATTAATGCAACAAGAGTATTCCCTACTTAATAGCTGCCCTCCAGCTTGCAATGCAGTCCCGAAGTAGCCTCAGGTGACTTACCCAAGTTCTATAATAATGAGTTCTGGATACAGCAGGTGAGAAAGATTGCACTATAATTTCTACTGTAAAAATTGTTCCAATAAGCCTTGTGCTTATTGTGCTTTGATGGAGTAGTCCATCAAAGGGACTATATGCAGGGGCACAATTATAATCTAGTAACATTTTCCACTGAAATGAATTGAGCCCAGTACCAGAATGCTACAGCTTAAATCCAAAAGAATACAGTAGAGACATGCAGAAAGATGCATTTGCCTCTCCAGCTATAGGGTCCTCAAAGACATCCTCTTAAGGAGCAGAATTTTCTCAGCTAAAAAAAATTCCTTTTGTCCCCGCAACAATTCATGCTCCATCATCAAGGAAAGGCAGGGAATGGTCCAGTTTCAAGATTCATACATTTGAACTAACCAGGGTAGATGCTGGGGATAAAAAAGAGTTTAACATTATTACCATATATACAGGTTAAGACTGGTCATCTGCTAGAAGCACTATATAGTCAATTATCATTGTTTGCTGGGGTAGGATATTTGGAAAATGCAGCTGATACCTAATAAGTATATACTGAATCACTGATACTAAGAGATCGGATGGGGGGGGGTCAGGAATGCCAGCAGTGGATAGCTTCAGATTGGTGTGGATAGCTTCAGAATGTCCTCAGAGGCGCAAATACAATTGCAATGGCTGCTAATAGCTGAGAACAGGCCGTGGATGGCACAAAAAAGTTACTATTTTGTTCCCGCAAATATGCAAATCTGCTACTGAGTTACTGAGGCTTTACAGTATTCCCAGATGCTAGCGAGAAAGTCCAAAACAGTCTATGCTCCACTGAAGAACATCAGCTTGCTCACATCACTGGTGATTGGGAGAAGAAATTCAGCCTGCAAGATTTAGAAGCTATACTACCATATCTCTGTTCATACCTGACCATTCATGCAATGCATAGCTTATCCTATCTGGAAGAACTATGCAGTTACACAGCCATAAAATCCTGCTAAAAAAATAAACTAAGAACATCACCTAAAAACCTAGACACCCCAGTTTTCTACCCAACCAAAGTCAACCTAAAAATAAGTCTCCCTTAATCCTTCGAAAAAATGGAAAGCTGCTGTACCATTTTTTTTAATTGGACAGAATTCACCCAATCCCAAGAGCTCAGTGTAGCTAAAATGTCCTAATTATTCCACCCAATACTTTCCAAACCCTAGCCAACAAACGTTGGTGGGGAAAAAAATATTTCTGCGAGGTGCACAGGGTTGGGCTTTTTGGTGACGTGAAGATAATTAGGACATAATCCTAACCTGGAGTTAGGCCGGCACAGTTAGGCCACAAAGTTTGGCTGGCACAAGGACAGCCATAAAGCAAGTTTGGACCACTCTCGGAGTCAGGGAGGATGGCGCATGTCTGTGTGCTGGCCCCTCTGACTCTGAAAGTGATCCAAACATACTATATTGTGTCCCTTGTGCCAGCCAAACTTTGCTGGCCTAACTGTGCCGGCCTAATTTCAGGTTAAGATTTCACCCTTATAAAGTTATGGGAAGCTTTGAGGAATGCCCCTCCATTTGCCATGGCAGCCCTGAACTGGCACAGAAATACCGTAATTGGAAAAGCTTTGCCTGTTGTTCTTAAAGGCCATGGTAGAACACAGGCTTGGACTGGAAAGAGTCTCTTCAATAAGGCAAACGTGAAGGGTAAGCAGCCCAAACTGTGTGTCTGCGCATTGTTGTAGTGAAGAGAAAGATGTGCTTTAAATTCCCACCAGTGTGTTCTCTGACTTGGAAATTACCTTGTGACTCAGAGATAACATGGCCCTTTCACTGCAGCTAAGCCAAAATATTTAGGACACTATAGTTAGACATATTTGTGACGCTACAACCAATATTTGCAAGGCAGAGTTCAAAGTGGCCATCCAATTGCTAGATAATTCACATGCTGAACTTCTGAAAAGATGAACAATATAGCAGTGAGTACAAGGAAAACTGAAACCCATGTGGCTCCCGCTGTAGTACTTTTGTTCATAGTATTACAGCGTGAGTCGCATGGGTTTCAGTTTTGTACACGCACACACTCATTCTACTTGGCTTGGAAGATAAATCGAGCATTATCTCCTTTTTCAGAGCCCTGGAGCCATCACTGCATTCCTTTTCAAGTCTTGAATGGGGCAGAGGTGGTGGTGGGGAAAATGTGAAGAGATCATTAAATTATAATTTCTCTACACAATTGGGATGAGGATTTTCTACCAACAGGATTAATGTGAGCACAAAAATCCAGACTAAAGCCGCTCAGCAGAGAGGAGAGCAGTTTAGTGTCTAGTAAATTTGATTGCTGTGAAAACCCTGACACATCATAATAGCAATATCCTATTTACTGCAGCAAGTGGGATGGATAATACTGGTTAATACCTGGTATAGTGTGTGCCATCAGCTCACAGCTTTGCAGTCTGTGTGCTCATCTTACTTGAAGGTTAATACTCCTCGTAAAACCAACACCACAAATTAAGTGTCAATCCTACAAGCTGAAAATCCTACCTGGAAATAGTAGCGGGGGGGGGGGAGAGAAACAGACCCAAATGGATTCTGTCTCAAGTCTGTATCTCAGGAACCTGAACTCAAAAGTTTACAGATTCTAGCAGCTGGTGCAACATTTTCCTGTCATTACCCCAAAGGTCTATCTGGGGGTAAAATATACCCAATGCCAGAGTCATGTGTGAACTTGGATACTGATTCTGCATAATGTATGCAGCTTCCAAGCCTGAGTGCCATCAGGTCTGTCTGCATTCTACGCCAGAACCACTTTGCCACTGTGGACAAGAGAAGTACCATCTGAAGGTTGAAAGGGAGGGGTAAGTACCGGCTCACAGGCAAAGTTAGCTAGGAAAGGACTCTCAACCTGAAATTCACTTCCCACTCAGCTACCACTTCTCTGTACACCCATATTTCTATTTCACACCCCATCAATTGGTGGGTGCCTCCTTACTACAGTAAGACACCAATTGTCTGGCACCCAATTGTCCAGCATTTTCAATAGGCAGGCATCAAAATGATCCAGGAGTGCTCCTGTTTCAGGAGTAGACTCTGACCCTTGGCCAGCCCCTGAACAGTCACGGTGGCACCTGGCTCAGCAACGGCATTGCCTGAACAGGCTACAGAAGCCGCTTGGGGACAACCCAAGCAGTTTGGTAGTAACGAAAGTAGCTCGACACCCTCACTATAGAAATGGGGATGTCAGACCTGGGGATAATCAAGGGCAGGATAGCACTTCCTAATAGTCCAACATATCCAATAATTCAATACCATTTAGGTCTCAAAGGTGCTGGACCCCTGGAATTTCTGTAATATAATGCATCTATACCATTATTTATTTTTTTCACATTTTACTGCTGCTCTTCTTCCAAGGTGATGATGTATATAGTTCCCTTCTTCAGTCCTCATAACATCCCTGTGAGGTAGGTGGGCCTGAGAAGACAGCAAAACTCCAACCACTCTCAAAGCAATCCTATTCTATTCTTTGCGTCCACACTACGTCATAGCATTAACATGACAGCATTAGCACCGACACGGGGGGCACCCCCACATCGGCACTAAGCTCTCAAGCCAACGCTATGAGTAGCCAGTCGAAGCCGGTCAGCACGAGGGCGGTTCCATTCCATTCCGGGAAGGGGATTGGAGGAGCGGAGGGAGATTCTGGGTGGGGAGAGGGCGAGCTTCGGATTCGGCCATAAGGCCAAATCCGAAGCCCGTCTGGGAGGTTGCGCAGGCCTTTGCTTTGTGGATTTCTTGATGGGAGACTGATGATAATTACAGTACTGCATTATTATGGCTTCAATTCTGTATATACGTACTTGGCGCTCTACTGCAATTAATGGAAGTTACTTCTGAACCCATACACAAATGACTGGATTGTATCATTTATTATTTATTTCATTAATGGATTTTCCATTCATTATAGACGGAGGATACGTTCTATTACGTTCTAGGATACGCTTAGCCATGATGAAATGGGAGCCGATTCTGGAATGCTTATACTCTTGACGAGCTATTGCAAGTGATATTGGGGTTGTCATTATATTGTCTGTATTGCTTGAGACATTTGGGGCTTTAGTGGCAGGTGGCTTTGTGATGGTGGCTGTCCCCTGTTTTACTACAATTTTCGTTCCAGGTCTGCCAGTTCCAGTTGGAAGGGGGAATTCTACTGCTCAGTACTGGAGACCGGGTGTTTGGCAAATTCTAAGTCTGACTGAAACCCAGATCTTCCAGGCCTAAACCCAGCAAATTATCCAGTGAACGATGCTTGCTTTAATTACACAAGTTCTGACAGGAGTGCCTGAGACGTGTTCTGTCTCAATTGCATGGGCATAATTCATTGAACATGCCAGTCCGGGGGGAGGGGGGGCTGAGTAATGATAGATAACTGGTTCTCTTCTATTTTTTAACATCTGCACTTTGGAAATGAAGTAACAATGCAGCATAATGATGGAGTATCTGGAAGAGTTCTGTTGAGGTCTCCTGCTGGAAGAAAAGCGTGTGTTTCTGTTCTAAGTATCTTCATTATTTCAATCTATTTTCCCATTGATCTGCCATTTCCCACACAAGAATGGCAATTAGCCCACTATGGGCTCCTATTGCATTAGATCTTGGCTTTTATACCATCAGCTGGTAGATTTTCTTCAACATTTGAAAAGAAAAGAAAAGAAAACCCATACCACAGCATCCTCTGCTATTGAGCTTATACTGAAAGGGCGGATATCAACATGAATCAGGAGAATTGACTCATATTTTCTCTGGGAGTGAAGAAGAAAGTGTCCCTTTAGTACTGATGAATGAATCTCTCTCTTGAAAGTTAATGTGGGAAACTCTTAAATAACAACTTTATAGCCTCAGCAGATATACCGCATAGGAACGTTATTCTTTAACGCCTCTGTTAAACTATTCCATCTTGCTTAGCTGCTGTGGAATGTGCAATAACTCAAAGCCTTTATGTCATCACTGACCTACAAATACCAGCCGTTGTTTAGGGAATCTCTCATTTTCTTTGACATATCATGAGATGGGAGGATTGCACTTAAATTTAATTTATGGATTAAATGGATTGCCCTGAGAACAGAACAGTTTATATTTTTGTACCCCAGCTACAACTGGTGCACAGTCACTTTGTCATGTATTAATCCTCACTAAAAAAAGATGGGTGCATCTTCACTCCGTCCTTTCGAATATTTTCAAAGCGACAGGTGTCATCTGGCAGCAGTGAATAAGTATAACAATGGTGCTCTAGAAGGAGACACCATGCTGACACTAATCTGCTTTATTGTTTTCTCCCTTTATTATCAGTGACTGTAGTGACATTTTTGCTACATAGAGAAACATGAACATGAAACTGCTAATTGAGCACAAAAAGCTAATAAAAAGAAGTAATGAATTGTACCAGAGTGCACTGATACTTAGCGATGCAATAAACACAAATGCCTCTGAACAGGAACCAAGAAGATCTATCCAACAAGTGTAGAATTTAGGATTATTTAGAATTATGGGCCAGCCTCACTAGTTCTTGCTACCTTTTTGTTTCAAGGGCTACTCAATTTCAATCCTCTTCCTTCTACGGCACATTCTTTGCTCTGTGGTGCAGAGAGTACATTTGGAGCATACTACCTGGGTCTATTATCACTTCCCATATCCCAAGGGATCAAGCCTTGACCTGTTCATCAGGTCATAGGGCTACATCAGGTTCATCAGGCTACATACATTCATAAAGGGCAGGCTTATCAATAAGCTACCACCAAATAAGATAAGGCAGCAGATATCTGATGGCCAACTAATCAGCACATTCCTGACTGGTATTAGCGGAGCAGGCATCGCTCAATGACAGAGTACTTATTTTGAAAGCAGAAGTTCCCAGGTTCAATCTCCAGCTTCTTCACTTAAAAGGATCTCCGTTAGTAGAGCTGGGGGGGGGGGGCGGGGAATTTTCTAGAATAGGGCATGCCTATTCAGTGAAATATGGGACGTGGTGGTGCTGGAGGTTAAACTGCTGCTGCTGGGCTTTCTGACTGGAAGGTTGGCAGTTCGAGATCACGCTACTGAGTGAGCTCCCGTCACTTGTCCCAGCTCTTGCCAACCTAGCAGTTCGAAAGCACGTAAAAATGCAAATAGATAAATAGGTACCACTTAGGTGGGAAGGTAAGGGCGTTCTGTGCCCCTTGGCATATACTCATGCCAGCCACATGACCACGGACACTTGTTCTTGGACAAACTTAGAAACGGAGATGAGCACCACCCCCCTACAGTTGGTCACAACTAGACCATTTGGTTGTGGGGAAACCTTTTCCTTTATTCAGTGAAATAGAAATCCGAGCATGCTATTCAGCTATTTTCAGCTGCCTACTAAAAGGTATCATGCTATTGGTAACAACTGTTGCAGGCCAAAAACAGGGGAGCTGTATCTCACTGTAACACCCTTTAAAAAAATGTGCCTTTATGGCTGTAAAAAAACCACAGAGATTAAAAAAATCAAACCAGGAGAAACGAAAAAGACACCCATCTACACCCTCCTGGTGAGCAAATACAAGAACAAAAGGAAAGATCAATATCTGTTTACGATACAAGAACGTTCTTCTAAAATGTAAGATGGCCCTCTGCAAAATGATGCATGGTAGGATGCATATTAGAATAGGGTTATGAAGGAAAACTACTGATCAAGGGATTTATCTTTCTTGATAACTCCACAAGAAACTCTGAGTTGCAATGCTAATTTGTTCATTAATGCAAGTCCCTAGTCTCTGGCATCATTGTTGAATACTTGGCACTGTCAAAAAATGTGCATAAATGAGAAATTTCCTGCTGCATTACCTCAAAGCCAAAAAGCCAAAGTGTAACAAATCTCAGGGCAGAGAGCAAACTGAATAAACAACAAGAGAATCACCATAAGAGAAAGTCAAGCTATAGCTTAGACCAGGGCTTTTCAACTTTTATTTTGCAAGTACCTCCAGAGACAGCAGCTATGCCCAGGAGAGGGTGGCTTGTCCCACAGTTGGAACTTTGCCCTTGCAAGGAAAGAAAAGACAGAATGGTCCTAGCAGTTGGCCACTGGCACACACCTCACTCTTAGAATGGTTATTGAACTGGGATAATAGTTCCTGTTGTCGCTAAGGAATTCTAGATTCCACCTTAGGCAAGTTTCACTCCTTGAACAGTGAGAGCCCCTAAATTCAGGGGGTCTCCTCCAACAGTGGCAAGACAACCTGGAAAATCAGGGCAAACCAGATTTATCCCATGTTAGTAGGCTAGCAAAACAGTAAAACAAAGAAAGTTTATTTGGGATCCCCATTTACACAAAACAATGGAAGGTTTATAAAAAGGAGGAAACAAGATACATTAAATGGCAATAGCATGGGCATCAATATGAGATAATTTGGGCAAAAGGTTGGCATGGAGTTTAAAAGTGAAATCAGCAGTAGAACAGAACACTAAAGAAACTTACAGGGTACTCTCCCTAGGTACTCATTCTAGTCCAGGATCTTGATGACTACAACCACACCTACTCTATTGGAAATCAGTTGGGCCTTCATGATCTAATCAGATGACTAAAAATTAAGTTTCTTGGTTCCCCAATCAGTTTGAGTGAGAAGGAGGAGGAGGAGGAAAAGAAGGAGAAAGGTTTCAACAATCAACAAGAACAAGGCCAACTACTGCCAAATAAACTTCTTCAATGGTCCTTCACAGGCTCCTGTGATGGCTCTAACCCTAACCCTAAGGTTAGGAGGCTTCAGAGGCTCCTCGGCATCCTGGGGTCATCAGAAGGTTCAGAATAGATGACAAAATAGACAAAAAATAAGGGGAAAGCAGGAATGTTCACCACAGCTCTACACCACTTCCCAAACTGTGTCAAAAAGCCAGGGGAGTGGCTTGCCCACCCGTCTTGCCCCCTGGTGTATCACTGCCCCACCCATCTCCACTTCCAGCAAAGTTTGACCATGCCCCCCCACCACCACAGAGAAGGGGGAACCCTATCTCCCCGCTATCTCTGTGGCCCCTGCCCTATTACACTTGTTTATACTGATTACCTTGCACGAAGGAAAAATAAGATTTCCTTTGAACAAATGCTATAAGCACAAAGCTTATAGCAAGCAGAGCGGGCAAGCAGCCTACAACCTAGAAGGGGCACTAAGAGTGAACAAGAAGCAAGAAGTTAGCATTCTCTTAGCATTCTTTCTAAGCTGCATGCCTGCTATTAGCTTTGTCTTTGAAGAAAGACATGTTTTTCCTTCCTGCAAAAGTAATCAACAAACTAACGTAATGGGACACAGGGGGGCATGAGGAACTGCAGATAAGCAGATCTGTGGATACTGCCAGATGCCTGTACCTGTCTCACTGACTACAAAAATAAAATGTCTGGGTTAAGCATGTCCTGAAAGACACACTGTTCCTTCATTCTCACTGTGTTTCCACCCCAAGGTACTATTTTGCACCTGGCTCCAATTAGCTTTGAGGTTCCAGCAAAAAAAAACCAATCCTGCCATCTATTCATCTCTGCTCAAGGCTCCAACATCAGTGGGTAAAATCTGTACAATCAGGCCACCTAGAAGTACCCTCAATGGCTGGCAATGCCTTTCATAGCCTTTCCCAAAAATGTATGCCTCCACTTTTTTTGGAAAAAGTGCCAGACTTCTCCACTGGAGCTGATTTTCAATTGTCATGGTTCAGCCACTGGGAAAGGTTACGTTTCTCACTCACCTAGAGTGCTTTAAGCAATCCTAAACATGAAGCTGAGTACAAAATCCTTCCATAGGGAACTAGCTGCATTACTTTTCAGGTGTTTTCTCCTCTTCCTCTTCCACACATGTTTAGAACAGCTAAAAAATTAAACAAGTCACAGGAATTAACAGCAAGCCCCTTCATTAAAACAGAATAAATGCCCTTACCCTCTCTTCCAGGCGAGCCAGCTGCTCTTTGTAGTAAGCATCATGCTTCTTCAGCTCTCTGTCTTTCTCTTCCAGCTGCTTGGCCTAAAAAAAGAATCACACACACACAAAGAGACAACTGGATCAAGAAAAAGTAACACCACCAAAGCAAAAGTCTGATATAAATTGTGCCTGTTAACTCTTACAGAGAGTGAAGCCTGCAGCCTGCACAATTTTGCAAAAATAGTGTACTAATAGGAGCATGATTAGTGCATTGAGAATTTTAAGTGCTTCCCATTGTACTTCCCTGTTTGCTTAACAGCTGTGTCGCAGTTCATCCAAATAAATCTGGAAAGAGTCAGAAGAGCGCATCAGGCAAAGCAGTGCTGGAATTCTTTAGCGAAAGATGAACACTGTGGATTGTCAGGGGTTTCAGACCAAAGCGAGGCTGCCAGCTTGATGATCTTAATAAAATTATTGAAATACGTATTGCCAAGAACTGCGTGACGAACTGTCAGTCAGTTGCCTAAATACAACAAATATCAAGCAATCTGTGCTAGGCTGCTACCTGCAATGCTATCTGTCAGCCATCTACAGCAGTGGCAGCGCAATGCAACCAAGAGCAGATGAGCTCTTTCCTCCACTTTCAAGCTGTTGCTCTGGTGCAGGCGGAAGGCAACCAATTCCTGCCATCTGAGTGCCAACAAGGAGACCCCTGACGACTCAAATCCTTCAGCTGTTGATGTGTTGATGTGTCTCTGTGCAAATCTGTGCCCCTTTAAAACACAAGCTAGTTTCAAGAAATTTTCACTAGGGCCCCATCCTATCCAACACCCCTGCAGCCACTATGCAGCTTCCAGGCAAGGGAACAAGCATTCCCTTGCCTCGAGGAAGCCTTCATGACCATCCCTCCCCACTGCAGGATGCAGCATATGCCCCATTGGCATGGTTGCATTGTGCTGGAAAGCTGGATAGGATTAAGCCCTTAGTTACTTTGGAAAGGTTTCATTTGTGTGTTGTAAATCAGAGAGAGAGACGTCCTCACAGATTTCCAGCTAGAGAGTCACACTTTCGTATTTGAATAATATTTGGCCTTACAAAAAAGTTGCCCCCACTGCTGATCAAAGAGGCAACTTTATTTCCTCCCTGTCCAAAATAGGCTATAGAAAAGAAATGAGGCTTGCAAGGGCCAGTCCTTGATAGTGGAATGGCTGTCAAGGGATCTGTAGGATGACATGGAGCATTTCATCTCAAGGATACCAGTGAAATTTCATCCCAAGCTGAAAATAACCAAAATGTCATGGTCAATTATTGATCTTCATCAAGCAGGTTTCCTGATTTTCATGGGCCCATTTCAGCTAAGCATCTCTCATGATGAAATTTGCCCCCTATGGTTCATCTATCTTGGCAATAACACGTAGGAAAGTAGTGAAGGAAAAATGAAACTTTACTCCGCAAGGCTGCTAAATCGCACTGCCAAAGTTATGCCAATGAACCTACCAAAACCTTAATGCTGCACCAAATTTGCCTACACTGCATAGCAAGCTGAAAACCTAATTTGGGATGCAGAGTATAATAAATATTCCTACACCTTTCAAGATGGCCAGCATGGTCAAGATGTGAGGAAGATCTCTGGGGGGAACACAAGATGTTGCCAGGGAAAAGCCACAAGCTTCTCCTTCCTTGTTGTTGTTCAGTCGTTAAGTCGTGTCCGACTCTTTGCGACCCCATGGACCACAGCACGCCAGGCCTCCCTGTCCTCCACTAGCTTCTGGAGTTCGCCCAATTTCATGTTCATTGCTTCGGTGACACTATCTAACCATCTCATCCTCTGCCGCCCCCTTCTCCTTTTGCCTTCAATCTTTCCCAGCATGAGGGTCTTTTCTAAAGAGTCCTCTCTTCTCATGAGGTGGCCAAAGTATCTGAGCTTCAACTTCAGGATTTGTCCTTCCATGGAGCAATCAGGCTTGACTTACTGTAGGATTGACCAATTGGATCCCCTTGCAGTCCAGGGGACTCTCAAGAGTCTTCTCCACCACCATAATTCAAAAGCATCTATCCTTCAGTGCTCTGCCTTTCTTATGGTCCAGCTCTCACACCCATACATTGCTACTGGGAAAACCATAGCTGTGACTATGCGAACCTTTCTCTTTCTACTGCACTGCAATTAAAATGAGTCTGTTTCAAGATCTTCTCAGCCTAAAATACACTCTGGAAAACCGTTCTGAAACATTTCACAAAACTGAATCTGTGCCTCTTTGGTCTCTCCTCTGGTTCTGTTGTTCACCACACAACTCTCTCAACAACTGCTGCACCTCTGATAAGTGACTGGCAGGTACAAAGTCAGGCCATTACTCCATCTGTCTGCTGTGACTGGCAGCAGCTCTCCCAGGACTCAAGCAGAGGTTGTTCCCTGGGCTACCACCTGAAATTCTTCAATTGAAAATCAAACCTGGGATCTTAAAACATGCAAAGTGTGGGCTCTAATGCTCAGTTATGGACCCACCCTCTTGTTCCCAGACTCACAGAGCTATTAACGTTTGGCCTTATTGCACAAATGGGAGGCTAAAAACCATGCCTGCCTATTATTTAGAGCCACGTCTTTGTGCCCCATGGACAGGTTGGCCATTTGCTACTTGGGACAGCATGCAGCTTTGTTATTTTGTTTTTGTTTTTGCACATGGTGTACATACTATTTCCAATATTGGGATTCTGACTCTACTGCTTACCTTGATTTCCATCTCCTGGAAGCATGTAAATCCAGAAAAGAGGCAAAACCGTAAATTTGTGAAACAACCAGGATTTAAACAGAACCAAAAAATATGCAAAATAGTATGCAAACACTCACAATTATGGCCACCCTGATCATTTTATCAGGAAGTTTGGAATCAAAAATGGTAGTTGGATACAAAAGAGTGATAACATGATCCTCAGAGAGAGAGAGAGAGAGAGAGAGAGAGAGAGAGAGAGAGACCGACCGACCGACCGACCGACCGACCGACCGACCGACCGACCGACCGACCGACCGACCGACCGACCGACCGACCGACCGACCGACCGACCGACGGGGCTGAAAACAGTAAAAATCTGAGCTGTAGCAAAATGAATATCAGTTCAGCAGAGGAAAGGTGAGAGAACACAACCTGCTCCCTCCTGCCTAGCTGGGTTCACTTGCCAACTGGCTCCTCCAGGATGACCTCCTCAGTGGCCATCCCACCTGATCATGATGGAAAATTTTCATACATGCATTGGCTGATCTTCCTCTGAATCTCTTTTCCTTTTTGCATTGTGCCTATTAGACTGTAAACCTGCAGATGGGCCCCCTTTTTTAATCTATATAAGATCTACAAACTAAGAATAAGCATTTCAAATTTGGTTCAGTTCACAATTCATTTTGTTAAAATTTCTCTCCATAATCACTTTACATGTTCAAAAGGTTTCTCTTCAATATACCACAGAGGATGGGAATAACAGGGACACGCTGACGAACAGATCGAGCTGCAGCTACGACAGCTAAATGGAGCTGCCATGCTCAGTGACATAATGCTTCAGACAGTATGTTGGGACAAGCATGGAAGGGCAACTGCTTTCCACTTCTCTGTTTATGGTGAGGCTTCCTGGAGGCTGCTAACTGGCTACAACAGAAAACAGAATGCTGACCGTCCACTCAAAGGGACCTCCTATGTATTCCTTGCACCCTATTCTTGCACCATCAGAGTTGCTTCCACTTCCCACTATTATACTTTGCTGAAAACTCTACTTGCCAGATGCTGCAAAAGCTTGATTTAGAAAGAGAAAAAAAAGTATGGGGGGGGGAGTTCAAAATACACTTAAAAGTTGTACACAATGTTAATCATTTGCAATGAACCGCATGGACTGCAGTTGAACATCTGATTGTGCCGGGTACGGTGCCTTTGGATCCCCCCCCAACAAACATTTAAAATACACTTACAATGTGACTAGTGGGGGGGGGGACACACATCCACCTCTCACTTAGAGATTCAAGTTCTAGACAGCTGAAACTTGATGAATGGCAAAAACTCACCACACCATTTTCAAAAGGCATAAAGGGGGTTCTGGTCCATCAGGCCAAAGCAGTGGGGTTGCTACGGGCAGGCCCAGAGTTGCCCCAGGTGCCATTTGTGGGGGCAAAAGGGGTTGCTTTTCCAAGGCCTTTGGAAGCCATGAACAGACTCCCCGTGCATTGGAAGGTCTTTCAAGGCCTGCCCTAGGCCTTATAAATGTACTTCCAGTTTCTGCAAAAACCGGAAGTGTGTTTTTAAAGCTTCCGACAGATCTTCTGAAGATTGGCCTTCTGTGTGCTGCCTTCCCAACCCTCAGAAGCCCTGCTAGAAGTCTAAGAAACAAGATAGAAGCAACCTCTAAAACCTGGAGGTGGTATACAGTAATCATGACTTGGAACCAGAAATGGACTTGGAATGATAGAAAAATCATAGACTTTTCCTCCATAAACCTGTCCAATCCCCTTTTAAAAGCACCTAGGCCTAGGTGCCTTCACCAAATCCTCTGGCAAGGAGTTACACATATTAATTACGTGCTGGGTGAAGAAATAGTTCCTTTCATCTGTCCTTACTCTCCTGCCAATCAATTCTGAAGCTCTTCACAGTCCATTCTAGATTTTACCACCAAGAAAAGTTTTGTGGTATCTGCAAACTTGGCCACCAAGCTGCTTATCCCCAAGTCCAGATCATTTAAAAATAAGTTAAAAAACATCAGTCCTGAGACTAATCACTTTTCACCTCTCTCCATTGTGAAAATTACCCAGTTGATACTAATCCTGGTCTTTCCTGGTCTTCAACCAGTCCCTAATCCATAAAAGGACTTGCCCTCTTATTTCATGACTATGGAGTTTTCTCAGGAGCCTTTGATGAAAGACTGGGTACTAGTTAAGCAACAGAAGGTACAAGACCATCAGGACTGTCCCTCATAAACAAGGACCACTGAAGCATATAGATTTCAGACCTAATATGCTCCTTTCGGTATAAAGCCATAGTCTTTCCCTATCCCTTAACCACAAGAGAATTTGAGAAGTCAATAGACAGTCAGAAAAAGTCTGAAAGCAATTTGAATTTCCAACAATTCACAGCTCTAGGCAACACAAAAAGGTCAGCTATGCATAATAAGTGACTGGGGAGGTTGCAAGGTACCTGATCGCAAACAAATTCTCCCCACCAAATCAATTAAAAGCAATTGCCTGAGTCTCTCAGAAGGAAACAATAGCAACAAATTAACTAACAAATTCACTGTAGTGGAACAAGAATGGAGGAAAAGGAAATTAAAGGGACTAACCTTTAAAAAGTAGAACACACACACTACCTAGGCATGACATAAGCTGGAATCATCCACACATTTTCATCACTGAATTCCTCATCACTTGTAGGCACGTGAACTGACTTCACTGAAACAAGGACAAGATCAAAGGAGATGTGAAACTTCTCTCAGCAGTGTTCTGGGCTGGCTCTGTTCACACACATGAGCCAAACCCAATACTGCAGTTATCAAGTGATGAATATATGCATGTGTGAACCAGCCCACACTAAGGGCTCTCTCCATCAACTCACAGGTTGCTTCACAAATGGGGACACTAAGCAGGTGCTGACCTTAAGGAGCATCAAAACAGCATTTGAGAATCCTTGGCCCAAATATGTAGATCCATTTCCCACCTTTCTACCATTCAGATCTTCAGACTAGCTGACAAACTTATTTGATTGAAGCTGTTTTCTGACTCAGCAGAGGCAGGCTTGCATAGGTTGATCTGCCTCCCTACAAGTCCACCCTATTCTGAAGAGTCGCAGTGACGTGATGGCATTTAGGATCCCCACAGCAGAAAGCTTAGTGGAGTTTCTCTCCTCCCTCGCCAATATCAGTGGCAACCAACGCAGCTGAGTGGGTTGAGTTTGAGTTGAGTTACTGTGGGTTAAGTGCTCAGAACAGTCAAGCTGGCCTAGGTTAGATCTGGCAACTATCTGATGGCATCTCCTGGCTCCTGTTGGTCTGTTTGGCCATTTCATGTTAATTTTTATTTATTTATTTATTTTATTTAAAAGATTTTTACCCCGCCTTTATGCCCGAAGGCACTCAAGGCGGCATTACATAAAACTATAAAATTTAACATTAAAAAACACTATAAAAGAACATTAAAACAACATATTCAAACAAAATTAAAAACACAACAATAAAATTTAAAAAACCAAACCCAGTGGATCATAAAAGTATAACACCCCAGCCAGTCAACCTGTCAACAATTAAAAGCTTTTTTAAATAAAAAGGTCTTCAGCCCCCGCCGAAATGTTAACAGAGAGGGAGCAGTTCTCAATTCTAAGGGGAGGGTATTCCAAAGTTGGGGGGCCACCACCGAGAAGGCCCTATTCCTGGCCGCCGCCCCTCTCACTTCTCCTGGTGGCGGCACAGTCAAAAGGGCCCCTCCAGATGATCTAAGAGTACGGGTTGGATTATATGGAAGAAGGCGGTCCCTCAAATACCCCGGACCCGAGCCGTAAAGGGCTTTAAAAGTCAAAACCAGCACCTTGAATTGGGCCCGGAACAGAACCGGCAGCCAGTGTAGTTGCCGGAGCAACGGCTCGACAGAGTCAAACCGACGTGCCCCAGCAACCACCCAAGCCGCCGCGTTCTGTACTAATTGTAATTTCCGGACCGTCTTCAAAGGCAGCCCCACGTAGAGCGCATTGCAATAATCTAATCTAGATGTCACTAGGGCGTGGGTCACTGTGGCCAGGTCCGCACAGCTCAGGTACGGCCGCAGCTGGCGAATCAGCCGAAGCTGAGCAAAGGCTCCCCTGGCCACCGCCGCCACCTGGGGCTCCAGGTGTAGCTGTGGATCCAGGAGAACCCCCAAGCTGCGAACCTGCTCCTTCAGAGGAAGTGCAACCCCATTCAGAGCAGGACGATAATCCAATACCCGAGCTGTGGATTTCCGAACCAGAAGCACCTCTGTCTTATCCGGATTTAATTTCAGCTTGTTCGCCCACATCCAGCCCCTAACCGCCTCCAGACAGCGATCCAGGACCTCAACCGCCTCCTCAGAATCAGGGGGAAAGGAGAGATAAAGGAATGCATTTATGAAGAAATATGAAAATAAATTGATTTGTGGTGCAGCAAGACTTTCAGCCACTGGACGGAGATAATGAGGTGCTATGGGGGAGAGACTCTACAAGGCTTTTGACTCAGTAAAGAACACTCAAATAGTTCAAACAATGAATGACAACCATTTCTTGAGCCCCATTTACAATGTTCTTCATTTATTAATATCTCAGATCCTTTTCAATTAAAGGTGCACAGGGTTGGACTTGGGACCTTAGACATGGAAAGCACATGCTGTTACACTGAACAATGGGCCGTCCCATAAGTTTTGAACCAAGAACTTCCAGGTTCCCAGCACAGTTTCAGACTCTATGCAACACTAAGGGCACAATCCTATGCATGTCTACTTGGAAGTAGGTCCCACTGTGTTCAATGGGGCTTACTCTCAGGAACGAGGGTATAGGATTGCAGCCTCAGTCTATTATTGTGACAGTGGCATAAATTATCTCTACTGCAACAAACCTAGTTCAGTGTCAGCCAAGAAGTACAGTTTTCCATTCTGGGAAAGGAATTGCAAGAATTGCAACTATATAAACAATCCACATGAGTAGTAGCCACCAAGTGGCCAATGACATTTGCATTTCCCAAATAATGCCCAGCAAGCGAAATAAAATCCCAATAAAAATAGAAGCCACGGCAACATTTATATAGCAAGTAGCATAAACGCACCACTGGCAGGGAACTCACTGCTGATATACACACTGACTAACGTTATATTTATGGGGCTGCAGAACATGATCTCAGTGAATATCAATTAGCTGTAACAAAATAATTAACAGTGGCTATGTATTCAATTAGCTGAATGTTACACTTTAGTTGTAACAAGCAATCATACAAGGTTCACTGCTTCTTTTCAAAGCAATTCTAATAGAGAAAGCCCTGGACTTAGAAAGATCTTGACGGAGGAGGTCACCTTTGAAACTCAAAGGTGTTTCAAAATTTGACTCAAAATTCCCATGTTTCTGAAATCAAGTCTTGAATCAAGGGTTGTAGGAATAACTTGAAAGGTCAATGTAGGGGTTGCATCTTCTTTAACTTGAGCATTACCAGGAAATACACTACAACACCAATAATCTTGCACCCAATTGTCTGGCACTCAATTGTCCATACCACCAAAATATGCTGACCCTTGCATAAGCACAGTTGCGCCTGTCAGGCTACAAAGTAGGTCTGTGACAATCTGAGTGGCGTGAAGACTAATACAGTAAGTGCTGCAGTTGCTCTGCATTCAAGCCACTTGGGTTGTCCCCAAGCTTTGTCCATAGCCAGGCTTGCTTCCACAGCCAAGCATTTAAGCCACTTGGGTTGGCTATGGAAGTCATTCAGAAACAACCCAAGTGGCTTGACATACATACAAATAAGGTCTGCACCACATAAGGTCTGTGGGCTGCCTGCAACCCCCCCCAGGGGATTCCCAAATACCTAAGGCTGGCAGCCTTTCCCCATCTCTTAGTGGGAACATGTAAGCCCCACCCAAAAAAATCAGAAACGAGAATGGGGATGATATGAGGACATTACTACTACTGCTGCTGACTCTTCATGGCTCCTCACACTGAATTCAGAGATACCTGAACACAGAACGTTGTTGTTCAGTCGCTACATCGTGTCCGACTCTTCGCGACCCCATGGACCACAGCACGCCAGGCCTCCCTGTCCTCCACTACCTTCCTGAGTTCACCCAATTTCATGTTCATTGCTTCGGTGACACTATCTAACCATCTCATCCTCAGCCACCCCCTTCTCCTTTTGCCTTCAATCTTTCCCAGCATGAGGGTCTTTTCTAAAGAGTCCTCTCTTCTCATGAGGTGGCCAAAGTACTTGAGCTTCAGCTTCAGGATTTGTCCTTCCAGGGAGCAATCAGGTTTGACTTCCTGGAGGATTGACCGATTGGATCTCCTTGCAGTCCAGGGGACTCGCAAGAGTCTTCTCCAACACCATAATTCAAAAGCATCTATTCTTCGGCGCTCTGCCTTTCTTATGGTCCAGCTCTCACAGCCATACATTGCTACTGGGAAAACCATCGCTTTGACTATGCGAACCTTTGTTGGCAGGGTGATGTCTTGGCTTTTGATTAAGTTGTCTAGGTTTGCCATAGCTTTTCTCCCAAGAAGTAAACGTCTTTTAATTTCATGGCTGCAGTCACCATCTGCGGTGATCTTGGAGCCCAGGAAAATAAAGTCTGTCACTGCTTCCATTTCTTCCCCTTCTATTTGCCAGGAAGTGATGGGAGTGGTGGCCATGATCTTAGTTTTTTTAATGTTGAGCTTCAAACCAATTTTTGCACTTTCCTCTTTCACCCTCATCAGAAGGTTCTTGAGGTCTTCCTCACTTTCTGCCATTAGAGTGGTATCATCTGCATATCTGAGGTTGTTGATATTTCTCCCAGCAATCTTGATTCCAGCTTGTGAATCATCCAGCCCTGCCTTCCTCATGATGTACTCTGCATATAAGTTAAATAAGCAGGGTGACAGTATACAGCCTTGTCGTACTCATTTCCCAATTTGAAACCAGTTGGTTATTCCATGTCCAGTTCTAACTGTAGCTTCCTGACCCGCATACAGGTTTCTCAGAAGGCAGATAAGGTGGTCTGGTACTCCCATCTCTTCAAGAACTTGCCACAGTTTGTTGTGATCCACACAATCAAAGGCTTTAAGCATAGTCAATGAAGCAGAGGTAGATGTTTTTCTGGAACTCTCTGGCTTTCTCCATGATCCAGCGAATGTTGGCAATTTGATCTCTAGTTCCTCTGCCTCTTCGGAAACCAGCTTGTACATCTGGTAGTTCTCGATTCACATACTGCTGAAGCCTAGCTTGTAGGATTTTGAGCATCACCTTGCTAGCATGTGAAATGAGTGCAATGGTGCGGTAGTTCGAGCAATCTTTGGCATTGCCCTTCTTTGGGATTGGAATGTAAACTGATCTTTTCCAGTCTTGTGGCCACTGTTGGGTTTTCCAAATTTGCTGGTATATGGAGTGCAGCACTTTGACAGCATCATCTTTTAAGATTTTGAGTAATTCCGCTGGAATGCTGTCAGCTCCACTTGCTTTGTTGTTAGTGATGCTTTCTAAAGCCCACTTGACTTCACACTCCAGGATGTCAGGTTCGAGCTCAGTGACTGCACCATTGTGGTTATCAGGAACATTGAGATTGGCCTTATAGAGTTCCTCTGTGTATTCTTGCCACCTCTTCTTAATCTCATCTGCTTCTGTTAGGTCCTTGCCGTTCTTGTCCTTTATTATGCCTACCTTAGCATGAAATTGTCCTTTGACATCTCCAATTTTCTTGAAAAGATCTCTAGTCTTTCCCATTCTATTGTTTTCCTCTATTTCTTTGCACTGCTCATTGAGGAAGGCCTTCCTATCTCTCCTTGCTGTTCTCTGGAAATCTGCATTCAGTTGGGTATATCTTTCCCTTTCTCCCTTGCTTTTGGCTTCCCTTCTTTCCTCAGCTATTTGTAAAGCCTCTTCAGATAGCCACTTTGCATTCTTGCATTTCTTTCTCTTTGGGATGGTTTTAGTTG
Organism: Lerista edwardsae; assembly: GCA_029204185.1. Classification (NCBI taxonomy): domain Eukaryota; kingdom Metazoa; phylum Chordata; class Lepidosauria; order Squamata; family Scincidae; genus Lerista; species Lerista edwardsae. Next base: position 5,886,291 of record JAJKFI010000010.1, read on the forward strand.
CTGCCTCCTGTACAATGTTACAGACCTCCGTCCAAAGTTCTTCAGGCACTCTGTCTACCAAATCTAAGCCCCTAAATCTATTTGTCACCTTCACTGTATATTCGTATGGGATCTGATTTAGGTCATACGTGGAGGGCCTAGTGGTTTTCCCTACTTTTTTCAGTTTAAGCCTGAATTTGGCAATAAGAAGCTCATGATCTGAGCCACAGTCAGCTCCAGATCTTGTTTTTACTGCCTGTATAGAACTTCTCCATCTTTGGCTGCAAAGAATGTAATCAATCTGATTTCGGTGTAGACCATCTGGTGAAGTCCATGTGTACAGTCGCCGTTTGTGTTGCTGGAAAAGCGTGTTTGCTATAACTAATGTGTTCTCCTGGCAAAACTCTACCAGTCTTTGCCCTGCTTCATTTTGTACTCCAAGACCAAACTTGCCTGTTACTCCTATTACCTCTTGATTGCCTACTTTAGCATTCTAATCCCCTATGATGAGAAGGACATCTTTTTTGGGTGTTAATTCTAGAAGATGTTCTAGGTCTTCATAGAAACGGTCAACTTCTTCCTCTTCAGCACCAGTGGTTGGAGCGTAGACTTGGATTACTGTGATGTTGAAAGGTTTGCCTTGGATCCGAATTGAAATCATTCTATCATTTTTGAGGTTATACCCCAGTATTGCTGTTCTCACTCTCTTGTTCACTATGAAGGCTACTCCGTTTCTTCTAAGGGATTCCTGCCCACAGGAGCAAATATAATGGTCATCTGAATTAAATTCTCCCATTCCTGTCCATTTTAGTTCACTAACTCCCATGATGTCGATGTTCAGCCTTGACATCTCACGTTTGAGCACATCTAGCTTACCTTGATTCATAGATCTGATGTTCCAGGTTCCTATGCAGTATTGTTCTTTACAGCATCGCACTTTCCTTTCACTTCCAGACACATCCACAGCTGAGCTTCCTTCCGGTTTTGGCCCAGCTACTTCACTCTTTCTGGAGCTACTAGTACTCGTGTTCTGCTCTTCCCCAGTAGCATAATGGACACCTTCCGACCTGAGGGTCTCATCTTCCAGTGTCATATCGTTTAGCCTTTTAGTTTTGTAATCCATGGGGTTTTCTTGACAAGAGTACTGGAGTGGGTTGCCATTTCCTTCTCCAGCGGATCACGTTTAGTCAGAACTCTCTACTATGGCCTGTCCATCTTGGGTAACCCTACATGGCATAGTTCACAGCTTCATTGAGCTACTCAAGCCCCTTCGCCACGACAAGGCAGTGATCCATGAAAGGGGAACACAGAATACGCACCAGCAATTCTGACTAGTTTCCATCACCCATCTGAAATGCTTTTCAATGTTGTGTATTTCTGGGGAAATGAAACCATGTGCCACCACTGTTAAATTCACCAGTGGGGAGAGAGCTACATGAACAAATACCATTTGCCCTCGAAAATAAAGGAGAGGCAATGTGTTTTGAAGCATGGCTGGAATGGTAAGACCTTGCTGGTATGCATATGAGTTTTTCAATTGCAAAGCCTGAAGAAAGCCAGGCTCACTGCATACCTGAAGGATGCACTGTGAATTCTTGTTATCTTGCACCTGTCTTCACTCTAAGTCTTGATTAAACTGAAGCACATCATGTACAGGGAATTTCAGGTTACCTTGCCTTGATTTACCAATTTCACTTCAACAGGAGCTATCAGAGTTTTGCAAGAGAGCCTGCCTGACGATTTATAAATATTACATACATTTTAAATTTTAAAGTATATTTTAAGAGTACAAGAGATCACCATTCAAATTATTTAATGCAATCTGACTCTGTAGACAGCAATCTCTTGGAGGTGTTAGCCTTGACCTTAGCATCACGACAGGAAAGTCTGCTTTGCTGATTTCATCAGCACTTTTTTCCACAAATCATGAAGATCATTATGGCAGCAAAGAAAATATTTATAGCAGCTTTACTCGCTAGTGCACAGAAAATCACAAGGAGGTTATTCACAGCAGCAGTGGTGAGGCTTTCTGAGCTCTTCGCTGATTTTCCTCTGCTTTCAGCATTTTTGAAAGTAAATCTGAGAGCATGCTAATGTGCTTTCCTCAATTTTATTTTAATTCAAGAGTCACAGCAGAAGGCGGCAATGTCTATACATTTTGCAAGATGTGGCAGTAAAATACCAGGGGTGAAACATTTAATCGGTTGAATCAATCGCCATCAACTAAGAGGCTCCCCTAACTAATCAGACAGCAGCTTTAAAAAAAACACAATACAAACCCTGATAGAACCTGTAAGTGAAAGCATAGTCTTAAAAGAAGCATTCCTCAGTTTCTGTCATGCAGCAGGGAATGCCACTTCTACAGCAGCTGCAAGCCACACATACATCATCTGAAAACAAAGCATATGCTTATTGCTTCAGAATAACTATTCCTACTTACAGACCAAGTTAAAACTGATAGACTACTCAATCAACAGATGCTATAATCCTATACACACTTTCCTAGGAGTAAGTCTGATTGAACCCAATTAGTCACCACAAGTGAGAGCTGCCGGGCAGTGTGTGGGGAAGCCAGCCAGGAAAAGAACAGAGCACGACCTTGATGACCTGTCCAGGTTTGACTTGCAATTGCTTGCTGAAACTTGATGACAAGCAGCAAAAGGAGAGAGCCACACTGTGAAGGCTACACCTGGGACTGAGGATTTGATGAATCGCAGAATGCTATACATTTGTAAAAAAAAAAAAAAAAAAAAAAACCATTGAAAAATGGTGGTTTGGACTAGCCTACCCATGTAAGCCGCCTTGGGCATTTTGCTTCGGTACAGATATAGGGAAGAAGAGTACACCCCATCAAATCCATCACTGCAGTAATATCAGGTCAGAAGCACCACCATAAGCCATCACATAATTGTGGCAAGGTATATGCATTTGACGAATGAAGGTGCAATCCTAACCTGGGGTGAGGTAGGCACAGTTAGGCCAGCAAAGTTTGGCTGGCACAGGGGACACGGTAAAGTATGTTTGGACCACACTTGGAGTCAGAGAGGCCAGCACACAGATGTGTGCCATCCTCCAGACTCAGAGAGTGGTCCAAACATGCTTTATGGTGACCCTTGTGTCAGCCAAACTTTGCTGGCCTAACTATTCTGGCCTAACTCCAGGTTAGGATTACACCCTGAGTTAGAGAAGCCAAAAGCCTAAAAATGGCAGCCATGAGCTATTCCAGCCTACCCGTGATGAGTGATCTCCATCTCCTCATGAAGAGCAAGCTTGCCTGTTTCTACCCCCTCTTGGTCTCTGGGTCAGCAAGGAGGCAGGAAGGAGGTTCATTAAGACAGAAAGGGTGGAGGAGGCTGGGCACAGCTGAGAGGGGGGAAGTCATGAACATGCCAATGAGGAAGGAAGGCTAGCTGAGAGCTCCACGGTGCACCAACACATGCTCTGTGAAATTACCTAGTGCAGAGAGAACAGCGAGATTCTAGCCCCTTCCCTCTTGCGGGGGGGGGGGGGGAGAAGAGAGAGGCAGAGAGCTCCAAGGATCACCACCAAGAGGTTCAGAAGTCCTATTTTTTGCTTCTGGTCCTTCAGTTAAAGCGCCCCACCAACAGTGCAAAGACTAACCACAGGAGCTCAGGAGTTTGAGGCAAGACCTCTGTGCCACATTTAGGTATACCCAGCCTTTCAAAAATGGTCAAAGACAGCACAGGAAAAAACATAATACATTGCAAAATAAAAATCACATAAAAAGCTAAAATATCACAGTAGCAGGTAAAAGTCCAAGTGGGAAAAAATTGTTTTCTTACCTGGCACACATGAGAAATAAAAGAAAATTAATTAATATGAGAATTGGGTCTATCATTTACGGAGGCAGTTGGATCTTGGTCGAATTTGTAGATTACGGAAATAAACGCCTCATGTAACATGGGAAGTAGCATACGGCTTTCAGAAGCCTCTGTAGAGATCAGCTTTAAATGAGATCTTCAAACTCCTCAATCTAACAAGCAGGAAAGCTGTCTGGACCCAGGGCTTTTTCTTGCCTCATATTCTTAATAAAAATTGTTATTTCAGACACTGCAGTGTTGGACCACACCCCCGGTAAGCCACTCCTGCGCCAGCCAGGTTTGGCTCTCTAGTGTAATTGCGGTTCTGCGCCAGCTGCCCACGGATTCCAGGATCCACAGACTTCTGTCTCTGTAATATGTGTGTCCTGGAATGGATTCCCCGCGGATACTGAGGGCCCACTGCACATGCAGCTGTTTTGCCTACATATATGAACAGAGCCATCTCTGGATTTTCAGAATTCACACCAGCCATGTTGAACCAGATGTATAGAGAACACATCCGCATAATGCAATTTCTTGTATAGATGAGTAATCCCACAGCTGCAAAACGAATGCCTAGAAATTCCAGTCTATTTCAAAAAACTTCTTGGCAACTCTACGAAGACATCATCTTAGCCAAACAATCCACAGCAAACATGACTTCAGTATCACCAACAGAGCAATCACTGAAAAGACCTCAAATTACTTTGCATTTCTTTAATGCCAGTGATAAGTATCAAGAACACTTCCCCCATTTAAATGATGCAAAAGATTTCATAGATGCAAGATCAGCATATCCTGCACATCTCAATTAAAAGGATAAGCAATGCGTAAGAATTACCCCTTAATTACATAAACTATACTTGAGACTGATGGCAAGAAGTTAAAAGGGGTCATACGTTAATATTCTCAACTGCATAAGCTGATATTGGGCTTTCACACTTGCAGGCTAAAAGCTCCTTTTGCCATAGTCTAAAGCAGTGTTATTCAAACTTTTTAGACCAGGACCCACTTTTTAGAATGGCTCTCATGTCGGGACCCATTGGAAATGAGGTCATTAACCTGGAACTGATGTTGTGACAGGAAGTGACATCATCAAGCAGGAAGTGCTGTCATTGTAACATAATAAAATGACACTCCTGAAATGCAAATCAGAATTCCTAAACTGCAGCAGTTAGACAACTATGAAACATCCCTGACAGAAAGCAAGATTAGGACAAAATATGATGTAAAGGAACTGAACTAAAAGCAAAATTTTTTTAGAAAAAACCCTCACTTGAAAATTCAAACTGTTAACACTCACAAAAGGAATATAACAAGAGTAAGGTCTGCTGTTGCCAAGGTGGCTGCTCCCAGCTTTCTGTGACCCACCTGACATGAGGTCACAACCCACCAAGTGGGTCCCGACCCACAGTTTGAATAACACTAGTCTAAAGCAGTGGTTCCCAAAATGTGGTGTGCAGCATGTGTGTGGTGTACAATGACCTGCTGTGCAGCAGAAGGAAGCCGGGGATGCCATGACAGCCTCTTCTTGGCCAAGCAGTGGTGCGGCAAGACGTGGAGGCTGGCAGCAGGGTTCAGGGAGGCCAAGGAAGGGCCGAGTGCCAGGCCCACACTGACTGAGCTCTGGAAGCCGGCAGGCAAACAGGCCCAGAAAGAACCAAATGCCAGGCCCACTCTGATTGGCTGCCTAGAACACAACATTTCTTGAAATGTCGGAGCAGGAAGCATGCAGGGGGCACCCAATCTACAACTACCAAGCAAGCATCTTCTTGTCTTGTGTGCCCTGAGGCATTCAGTGGGCCACTGGGATAGGGAGGAAGCTGCACTAGATGGGCTTTTGGTCTGATGCAGCAGGGCTCTTCTTATCCACGGATGCCTCCCTCCTGCAGAAGACTCACCGGACACATTCGGTTCAGCAGGCAGTGTGTGCGTGCAGGGAGGGCTATGAGCAGTGGTGTTATGCTGCCGGAACGCTGGGCGGGACATCCGGGAGATCGACAGCCCGCCCGTCGCGTTCCGCAGCGTTACGCCATTTGCGTAACTTACGCAAGCGGTGTAATTGGTTACGCAAACAGCGTAACGCTGCGGGACCTGACGGGCGGGCTGTTGATCACCCGGATGTCCCGCCCAGCATTCCGGCAGCATAACACCACTGGTTATGAGCCACTTCGCTCCACTGAAGATCAGAGGCTCCTTTGCCCTTTGGCCTTCTGCAGAGCAGAAGGCTTATGGAGGGGTAAGGGGATTTATCAAAGTCTCCTGTTCCATACTTCCCTTGCTGGATACAGTGTACCTGGCTTCTGGCATGGCTGCCCCAGCCGAGGAGGGGAGGATAGGATTGGGTTCTAAATAAGATACAGATTCAGGGCACAAACCTAACCTGGAGTTAGGCTGGCACAGTTAGGCCAGGGACACTGTAAAATATGTTTGGACCACTAGTAGAGTCAGAGAGACCAGCACACAGACATGCACCATCCTCCCTGACTCGGAGAGTGGTCCAAACACGCTTTACTGTGGCCCTTGTGCCAGACAAACTTTGCTGGCGTAACTGTGCCAGCCTAACTCCAGGTTAGGATTGTGCCCTAAATATGATACAGGATATTCCTGGGACTATCCTCTTTATGGCAATGTATTCTAATGCTTCCACACTAGAAATCTCTAGCGTTGCTGAGGCACTAGGTTTTCCACAATCAAAACAACAATGGGAGTTCCACATAAGGTTTAATACATCACCATTTATCCTATCTGCAATATCCCCCCATACCAGCAATTGCACTTTACTAGATCACACCAAAAAGGCAATAATTTCCATAAAATACAGAAAGGTTGGCACAAATCAAATCTAACAAATAGGAATCCAACTCAGAGAACAGTGGTATGTATTTGATAAGTACCAACATCACCTGAAATCCTCCTAAGAACTGGATTAGCCAACACTAGCAGTTCCAGGCTAAATAAGTACTACAGCGCAGAACTGATCCTGGTCATCAAAACAATAACTTCACATTTATAAAATAAAACTGCAATTTGGCAGAAGAACACAGCATCTGACAAACTAATACATCACTCTGACCTTTTTCTGGCATAGTTTCTTGCTAAGATTTTCACAACCAGTTTTGTCTGTCATTGGCAGCCGACTTTCTCTCACACAACGGTACAACAGTGGAGCTTGCCTGAATTGATGGCACATCTCAAGAATGTCTTAGACATACCTTGGAAGACTGCTTTAATATTATGATGCTCTGAAAAACTGAGTAATTTACAATTCACCAACCATAAATTTTGCTAAGGATTAGAAGACAGGGTGCAATCCTAACCTGGAGTTAGGCCTGCACAGTTTGGCCAGCACAAGAGCCACCGTAAAAGGCGTTTGGACAACTCTCTGAATCGGGGGGTGGGGGGTGGCTCACGTCTGTGTGCTGGCCTCTCTGACTCAGAGTGGCCCTTGAGCAGGACAAACTTTGCCGGTTTAACTCCAGGCTAGGATGGCACCTTCAGTCTATGGGAACACCCAGGTTCAAAACCCCACTTACATATCAAACTCATCAAGGAGGCTTGGGCTACACCTAATCTACCTTAAAAGGAGGCCAAAATGCTGTTCTGAATTTCTTGAAAGATGATACCAAACTGATGCAACAAATAAAAGCAATCACCTAAAAGAGAAGTTCACTCTCACAAGGCAACAATGAGCCACATTCTTATAACAGGCCATTGATGAGGCTGGTTTGTTCACCCACTGTACAATAGGCACTTCAGTGAAAGATATATAGGTTTTTCTTGAAACATGCCAGGTAGCATATACCTATCAAAGATGGAGCATATTCAACTCAAAATTTAACACACAATCATGCTAGAACATCTGTCTGCTAGATATAATTATGAGGCATTAAACTCCAAGCCTCCACCACAATATATACAGCATCAATTCCAAGCCTACCTTTGTTTTGTCCTTTAACAGACACTAGAATTTATGAAATCTGTGCCACAGGTGGGCTGCGCATGGTTTGTGAAAATGAAAAGATGAATGTGCATCCCATGAAAGCACAAATATTTCCCTTTTCCACAGGCAGCACATCATTCTTAGGGTTATGAACAATATGCCTATTATTTCTGCAAAGATACTCATATTTTCATACCCAGTTGCAGGTGTTGCTATATGGTTTCTCTATTGCCTAAAATAAGCAAAGCATTAAATGAGTTCAAGAGCTGTTCTGTAAAAGGGACATAACGAGGAATTTCAGCCACATGAATGAGTGGTTGGGGAAACGCAGGTTGTACTGCATCCTGTTTTGACACTTTGTTGCATCACTGAACACAACCCACAACCAAGGTAACTGTGCATGGGGGGGGGGGTCCCCAGGGAGACTTTGGCAAGGAGCAGGCCCTCACAAAATACTATTTGCCATGCTTTCAGACAGCTTAGATTGTAACTTGCTAAAATCTTGCTTTATCATTTTTCCTGGTAAAGGAATTTTTCTAACACCCTACCTGAGAAAAAGGCTATGGCTGATCCTGCAAATAGATGCCTTGGAATTTTCATTTTACCTTCACAAATGGCTTTTCAAATACACCGTTCCATTTAAAATAAATTCAAAACTCTTTCAATGTCACCATTCTATAGCTAGGTCTGTATCAATAGACCATTGTCACGGAGCCTGAAGACATAAAACTCCCATCTATTTTTTTTATTTATAAATAACAGAAATCCATCACAAAAGCAAGCACTCCACATGCCTTCAGAGAGATCTAAGACAGCAACAAATTAAACTGGATCCTATTACTTGAAGGTCCAGAACCACAAAGAGCTGCTGAACACCGGCGGTGAACTGGTGTCACTTTGATCTCCATTGTAACAGAAAAGCAAAATGACATGTTCAAATGAAAATCATTTATAATGGATGAAAGCAAGGCTGCACTTTCCCTGGAACGGATACGTCTAGAGGGAGGCCAAAAAGGAAACGGGGTTTCCTCGTTCAGGAAAACAGAGGTAGATTATCAAGATGGTGTATTTTAAAGGGGGGGAGACACACAGACAGCATTAAACACTGGAATTTTAAGAGTGCTTTTCGGAACTTCAACATTTCATTTCATTGATGGGAACACTGGCCTCACTATCAGCCGACACTGACCAAATATGCAGCTTCCTGCATGATCTGTACCCACAAAATACTTTGTGTACACACCTGAACCCACTGCAAAGTTTGACAAGTAGGGATTTTGTCCAAGCTATGTTCAAATGCCCATGGCTGAGATCAGGGATGTCAAACTCGTTTCATACAGAAACTTACATGGTGCCTGCTGAGAGCCAGAAGTGACATCATTAAACTCAGTTCACTTGCAGATGACGGCCAGAAATAAGCACATTGTTCTCAACTCAGTAGCTGCAAGTGACAGAAGGGAAAATGTGCAAGTAATGTTCGTAACTTTCAGGAGCCCAATTATCAAGCTGGGAGAGCACCATTTTAATAAAGGTCAGAGAATCTGGGGACCACATGTGACCTGCAGGCCTTATGTTTGAAACCCCTGGCTTAGATGGAGACAAAATGGGAAATAATTGAGACAAAATAAAATGTGGAATTCAGAGGTCTCCTTGTCATGGCTTCAACTAGCAATCCAAGTGAAAAATCCAACTTAGAGGAAGGCAGTGTAACATTCATGGTGTGATAGTGCCCTGAAAATGGGTGACCAGAGAGGTCATGACACACCAAAGATCTGAAAACCCATCTGGGATGAACACATGGCAGACTCCTGTTCAGGGGGAGCCTCCTGACTTCTTGAAGGGCAAACAGAGAGCAGCCCTGACCACCTGTGAGACCAGCCCATGGCCCCTAAGAGCCACCAAGACCCTGCATTCACAAAGGCTTTCCTGAAACATCACAGAAGCCTAACAGCAGGCCCCCAAATGAAGTCTTGGAAACGGTCTTTTGAAAAGTCTTTTCAGGACCTGTACCGCTATATAGGCTCAGTTCACTTGCAGAGGTTGTCAACCTGGAAGTCAGGCACAATCCTGCATATCTTGTTTCCAGCTGACTTCTTGCTGCATCTAATGTTTGCTTTGTGAAAGTTCCACAAGCTTTTCCATGGACCTCTAGCTTTACCAGTCCCTGCTACCAGATTCTGTATGGCTCCATGAACTGTGACTGGTCAAGACGCGACATTCCTGCTCAGCAAGAACAGAGGTACTCCCAGTTAACAAGGGCTGAAAGTGAAACTGCCACTGGTTTAGTGGCATCTGATTATTTCAATACAGGCGTGCCCCAGTATCCACTGATTCGGTATCCATGGTTTCAGTTATCCACCAATACCATGGCTATTGTGATGCCTATTTAAAAAGTAGGGAACATTAAACAAATCTTTTTTTAACCTTGTTGCAGCAAAAGCACTGATCCACAGTGGAGTCCAGAACAGAACACCAGCAGATACCAGGGCATACCTGTACTGGAAAAGCATCCATAAGGGGGAAAAGCCATCAATGTCACCATAAGTGACAAAAACTGGCACCTTGGCCTTTTTTTAAAAAAAGCATTATTTATGTTCGCACTTTACTTCTAGCACTGTCAACCTAATCCCAGAAAAAGCTCTGAAATTCCCCTGACATGAATTCACCAGAAGCATCAAGTATCACCACCGACCAAGGCCAACTGCCCCTCCTTGAAGAATACACAATATCAAAGAACAAAATGCACCTTTCATCAGACGGATAGTTAAATGAATGATCAGGGAAGTGCTAGGCTTTTTGCTACATGAAGTCCCTATATATGCACTTTCAAATGCTTTCTGAATAAAATATGACACTTGGGGCTCATTCAGATAATTTAAAGTGATGAGTCTCAAAGACAGACATGGGCTACTTTCAAGTAGCAGAAACTCTCTATTGTTCCCTCTCAACTCATCTTGCATATACCCCTGATGGAGCCCATGTTATACAACCAGTAGAATGAAATGGTAAACACTTGATTAGGACAGTAGAATTGCAGGCTGTACCTATCAGATTGAATGTCTGAATTCTCTCTCATGGCAAAAAACACCCCAAACACAGACAACTGGCATGTGGGAGAGAAAGGCTCAACTTAAGGATGTTGAAGCCACGAGAAACCAAGCAAAAATGTAACCAACACCCCCCTCCCTCAAACACCGGTCTAGGCAGTCACAGCAGACTAATGGCCTGACTCAGTATAAGGCAGGTTCATATGTTTTAGTGAACAGAGACTGGAATCCTTTTGATGCTTGCCTTGGAGTAACTTTAACGGGACTTTCTTCTAAGTACACATGTATAGGATTTGGGCTCTGAATTACATAGTTTCATTCCAAACTAGGGCTAACAGAATGTTTGGATATTTTTTTCAAAAAAAAAAAAATGACTACTTCAACTGAACACTTACAAATGGGTTGGAACAGATTCCATTGATTTACAAATTTTCCTCCTACTTGGTATAATCAGGCTTTATATCCATATTTTCCGAGCTTGTGTCATTTCAAATAGGTTATTTTACTTATTTTGAAATATTGTTGGTTTTTTTTTTTTATTTCTGTGATAGGGCTCCTTTAGAGCAGCAGGCGTTGAAAGTTTTCCACGACATCACAAAATGAAAAACTGCCAGAAGATAAGAAATAGTACTTTAATGGGGGAGTGGGGAATCTAAGGGAACAGAAGATGTCTTTGTATACAGTTGCTGGTACTATTCACAATGGCTAAAGAAGCTCGTTTTGCTCTCCTCCTCTTTGTGGCGGTGTGTATGCTTTCAAAAACATAACAGGACAAATGCAGTTTTTGCAGATAAACAAAGAGCTTCTATCAATCAATCAAGTAGAGACTACCACTTCCATAACTGCCTTTGATTCCAATTAGGAAACTGAAGAGGCAACCTGCTGCTACCAAGTTATATTCCAGCCAATTAGAGCTCTTTTGGGGTGTGTCACACCAAGGAGGCCTGTCTCTCTAGGTCAGGCAAGAGAGGAAAAACACCTTGACAGTAGGGAAGGGTGGGTGGGTGGGCAGGGAGAAGGTGGAGAACAATGTAATCAAAATAAAATCAAATAAATCAAATAAAATCAATCAAAATTTATTTGCCAGGGTCATCATTTCAAAGGGAGAGGAACCAAGTTTCTGAGCCCAGGGGCAAGTCAATGGAAGTGCTTAACATACAAGCACAACAGATCACACATGCTTACTCTGGATCCCCTCAACAATAGGTACCTCTGCTGCAAGCAATAGGTTCCAGTTCACACTATGAACCATCACTGCAATTTCCTCCTTAGATTAGTCCTCTTCCTCACTAGGGCTCTACTTCTGGGTTTCACCATGGGAACATTAATACCTCTCCCCACAAACATTTGGACATACAGGCATGCTCCAGTATCCACTGGGGTTCCGTTCCAGGCCCCACCGTGGATACCTAAAACCGTGATTACAGGGGACACCTTTTTAAAGATAGGGGAACATCAGTGGTTTTGCTGCAACAAGATTAAAAAAAGCGATTTGTTTAAAGTTCCCCTATCTTTTTAATAGGCATCTCAGAAACCATGGTATCCATGGATAACTGAAACAGTAGATACCGGGACACGCGTGTACATGACAAACATACATGTGAAGGCAGAAGGTATCATGGGGAGTACAGGCCTTAGGCAGACCAGCCGGTGGGGGGGGGGTGGGGTGAGACTGGCCTTGCCAACATAGGCCGTATCCAAGCCTCCATCCCCATCTTCACTGAGCCGCTTGGAATTGCATCAGTGCTTCCACTGGTGCAGCTCCAAGGAGTACTATTGGGACAGTTGCCGAATGACACAGGTTGTGCCACATTCAGCCTCAATCCCGCACTGGATATGGGACAGGCCTCCTTGGTCCAGTGCAGGTTAGGATTGGGCTACAAGTGGTGCCAGATTTTCTGGGACTACTATCATGAACTCCGGAAGCTAGTGGAGGACAGGGAGACCTGGCGTGCTGTAGTCCATGGGGTCGCGAAGAGTCGGACATGACTTAGCGACTGAACAACCACCACCACCATAATGTTAAAAAAAACCTCATAAAAAACAGCACCAAAACAGCAGATCAAATAAAGATGTTGCTTTAAGGCAGCAAAAGAAAAAAAAAAGGTGACAAATCACAAAATTTAAGTTCCTGGTTTCTTGGCTTTGATTATGTTAAATGTGCTGGATGATGTTTATATAGTTTTTAAATTATTTATCGTGTGTATTGCATATGTTTTTGACATTTTTAATGTACAAGTTTTATGTATTTTAATTATCTGCAAGCTGCTTTGATCTTTTTTAGAAAAAGTAAGATATAAATCTTTTAAACGAACACTGCTGTTTGAGTGCATTACGCTACAAGGGCACCAAGAGCAAGGAAAAACCAAAATAAGGGAGAAGTAAACAGAAACCAAGCCAGGAAAAACAAAATCAAAACAATAGGAAGGAGGAACTGGTAGATCTAGATCATGAGTTCAGGATTCATGCAAGCGTGATGTCAGGTCTATAAACTCAGAGATGCAATACACATAATACTCTGAAAGAACAATGTGGCGTGCAAGTTCATCATTATCGCATAACAAGGGTAATGGTCCTTGTCCTCTGTTAGGCTAAGTAAGGGAAGTACCACACCTGGTTCAGTCCCCACAAACACAGACTAGAATCTAAATGGAGTGTATAATTTGGTTCCCAAAAGGCTTTAAATAATGCTATATTTGGGAGCACAACAGGGTGACTAAAAGGGCAAAGTAGTCCATTTTAGCTAAATGATCTTGAGAATACAACCTGAATTAAATGTGCGTTATATAGTTCTGATTATACTATTCACAGGAAAGAATAGAAATCTTGAATCCATAATAAAATGGCTCAAACTATTAAAAAAATATTGTGTGCCAATACACGCACAAATTCATGTAATCTTGTAATCTTATTAGATGCTGATAATAATATGCTGGAACTACATAGATGTCTGGCTATGGACTTACCTGGCCTCCGTAGAGCGGTGGGGAGGAGCCACCACAACAAGGTATCTGCAGCCTACAGTTCCAGCCGCAAGGGAACCTGCCACCGGGCAGAAAGAACAGCAACGTGACACAACAAACAGGGGTAGGAGGCTTGGCAGACAGGGCTCTAAAGCATGTTCTTCCACACTTGAAAAGCCCTCTCACCAACCCTGAGCCTCTTACTGGTGTTTGCCACGTAGCATCTGGCCTCCCAACTTGGGAGTAACTGGTGATCTCATAACCAGTTACTTCCAATAGGTGGACCATGCAGAGTGCTACGGTGGAGGCCAAACGTTGAGAAATGCTGCTCTAGACTGGGCTAAATTTTTTGGAAAACATTGTCAAGAAATTTTTAGTTTCAAACTTGCCACGGTCACAGCAGCCAATTGTTTGGAAACACTGAAGTATCAATCACTAGCCATTGTTGACCAAGTAATTGAAAACGCAATACTAGCCTGGATTTAAGCTGGCACAAATTAGGCCAGCAAAGTTTGGCCAACACAAGGGACACTGTAAAGTATGTTTGGTCCACTCTCAGAGTCAGACAGGCCAGCACACAGATATGAGCAATTCTCCCTGACTCCAAGAGTGGTCCAAACGTGCTTTACTGTGGCCTTGTGCCAGCCAAACTTTGCTAGCCTAACTTATGCCAGCCTAACTCCAGGTTAGGATTGCACCCTAAGAGTGCAATCCTAACCTGGAGTTAGGACTAGCAAAGTTAGGCCAGAAACGTTTGGCCGGCACAAGGGTAAAGTATGCTTGGATCACTCTCGGAGCCAGAGAGGCCAGCACACATACGTGCACCATCCCCCCTGACTCCCAGAGTGGTCCAAATATGCTTTATAGTGGCCTGGTGCCAGCCAAACTTTGCTGGCTTAAGTGTGCCGGCCTAACTCCAGGTTAGGATTGCACTCTGATACAAAGTTAGAGTGAACAAATGTTCAACCAAGTAGAAGGCAATATCTTGCCACCTTCTCAGGAACTATCGGTCATTACCAAATGTGCACAAAGATGCATGCGTAGGACCATGACGGTTGGACCTGTGCTGCTCACCCAGGATCCGATACCTGAAAACAGTGACGCTCACCAGGACTGCGCCCTAAGCTATAGAAAAGGGTGCCGTAGTTCAATAGCAGTGCACCTGCTCTGCCTGCTGAAGGTTCCAGGTTCAATCTCTGGCAGCATTTCCAGAAACGGGGGGAGAAAATGTCTTGTCTGATACCCAGGGGAATCGACAACAATACTGAGTCAGAATGACTGATAGTCTGACTCAAGGTGGTTTCCTGTATTCCTATGTAGGTGGAAACTCATGCTTCCCAGTTGTTTTAACCCAACGGTCAACTTCTTAAAGATCATTTTTAAGCATTTCCTTTCCAAGCTTGCTGGTCACATCCCAATTCCAGTTTCACAGCTATGAGGCCTCTAATGGGGGGTTGTGAAAGTTGGACACAGCAAGGAAGTGCAAAGCCTGGATCTGAAAAGCCCAAACTCTTTATTCAGAAAGAGTCTACAATGTTCAGCACGCCTCTACATCCCTTGGGCTTGATCCAGTTGAAGCTGCATTACAGGTCGAGGTCCAGAAGGGCAGGGGCACAGCCAGTCCATCCATGAGGCAAGATGCCTCAAGCGATGGGTAGATGCAGGCAGCAACCTGTGCACATCGGCCCACCAAACATCCTTTTCTAGAAGCAAGGCAGAGCTTCTCCAGACTTCCTTCAGTAATGAGTCTGGTTCTGCACAGGCTCTCATGTGACAGCTCTGTAGAGTTTGGCTCTGACAAGCACATAATAATGCATTTACTTAACCTGCACAAGCCCCATCAAAGTGAACGGGAGCTGCACAGTCCATCCAAAGGAGAGCTTTGTTTTTAATCACATGGTAGGGGCTCCACTTCTTCGGACTTGAACATCTTCTGACCATGACATTGATCACACAGTAGTCCCTATACTGGACCATTGTTCTTTTAACCTCTCAATCCTAATTCTTCATTATATACAATTCACAGTTCCCCGAAGTGTCTTTAAAATTAAAAGCACTTTATGCCATGATTCATGTACCCTAAATTGCATGCTGTTCTCTTTCCCCTCTCCCTATTTCAATTATATCTTTAGCATTAGGGGGACTGAATGCATTAAACAAATCGTATTGCACAGACTCCCAGTAAAGTAACAATACTTACATGCATTTTGAAAGAAATTGGCCTGCATTATAGATGTATCTACAATGTCATTACCTTATTTTCGGCACTGCCTGTAATATCAAGCAGCAGTGACTGCTTGTAGCTACGGATGGAAGCTTTTAGCAAACCTTATGTTTATTCTGTTGCTGGTAATTAGCTGCTTTGGTTAGTATAATCCAACATTTGCAAACAACAATTTACCCAATATATAAACCCACTCTGGCAATTAACAAAGCATTGTTATTGATTAAGACTTAATATGGTGGATGTCGGTTCGGCAGAGCACACATAACAAAAATGATCTCTCATTTGTCAGAGGACATTCCCTTGTCAAAGTACCCTGCTGGTAGACCTAAAGGCTGAATTGCAATCTCAGCCAGCCATGCACTCCTGGCAACGTCAGCCTGTCCATGTTCACGTGAGGAAAAGCAACAGACTGTGCATTCACTGCTTTGCCCTTACAAGAGATTTAAAACATATATACTGAAACAAGACCAGGTCCTACTCGTGCTAAACTTGAAAGCATTTTACAGTTTTACTGTGACATGTTGGCATAAATTTGGTGCCCAAGTTGCGCCAAGTTGGTGCCCAAGCCCTAAGTATTATGAGCAAGGCATTGGTTTCTCCCACAACCCCCAGATCTGCCCCACCCTCATGATACTCCTCAAACACAATGTCCCCTTGATAGTACATCATCTTCACTGGCTACAAATTTCCTTCCCAGCTCAATTCAAAAGGCTAGCTTTGACTTTAAAACTTTGCACAGCCTGGGATTGGGATTTCTTAAAACCCGTCTTCTCATATGAATCTGCCTGAAAATTGAGATCAGCATCACAAGCATCCAGGTCTCACCATCAGATATACAGGGGACAGACATGAGATTATGGAACTTGGTAGGGTACCTGGTAGGGGTTACCTAGATTATGGAACCCAATCCCAGGGTGTTCTGCCAGGCTCAATCATTGCTTACTTTCACAGGGAAGTTGAGATCTCTTTATTTCAAACAAGCATTTGGTTTACTGACTGATCTGCCTCGTATAGAATTGGACCTGCTGATGCTTTTACTGATGCCCCCCTCTCTTACGGTTATTTAACTTATACCTAGGGACGTGGTGGCACAGCGGGTTAAAACGCTGCTGCTGGGCTTTCCGACCGGAAGGTTGGGAGTTCAAGACTGCGTAACCGAGTGAGCTCCCATTGCTTGTCCCAGCTCCTGCCAACCTAGCAGTTCAAAAGCACCTAAAATGCAAGTAGATAAATAGGGACCACTTCGGTGGGAAGGTAACGGCGTTCCGTGCACTACGGCATATAGTCATGCTGGCCACATGACCATGGAAGCTTGTCCTTGGACAAAACGCCGGCTCTACAGGCTTTGAAACTGAGATGAGCACCGCTCCCTACAGTCGGTCACGACTAGACCATTTAGTCATGGGGAAACCTTTACCTTATACCTATTTTAACATAAGGGTGCTTTTTTCCAGAAATTAAGTAAGGCTTACATTTTATATTGTTATGTTGCACTTTGTAAGTTGCTTGCAATATTCAATATCCAAAAAATGGGGAAATGTATTTAGGATAGACTTGGAACCAGAGGAAGGATACAGTTGAAAAGGCCCATGTAGTCAGCACTGTTGCAGAAGAGAAAGAACTAGTGAGCCACTTACACCTTTCCTAGGAAGATGCAAAAAGGAACAGTGACTAACAGCCCCCACTCCTAACCAAACTGCCCATGGTGCAATACAGAGGCGCAGAAACGGCTGCCTCTGTATCCCACACAGGCAGAGAGGCAGCCGAAAGTCTCCTGGAGAAAAGGGAACATTTGTTCCCCATGTCAAATCCAAGCCGCTTCTATCAGTCTACTCTGGCGCAGAACCAAGTAGCCTCATGTAGGGCTTTCAGGCCTGTGACGGGGGTTAGGATGCAGCAGAGCCACTGTCCCGGCCTCCTCCCAGGCCTGAACTGCTCTCCCTGCCCTAAAATATCCCTCCCCCCATTCAATCCTCCCCCCCCCACCTCCAGGCACTGGACTTACCTTGATCTGCTGCTCTGATGCTGGCAAAGGCCTGCTGGAGCAGGTCTTTCCACCAGCAGCATTGGCCTCCACACAGTTGCAACATGCTTTATAGCACATTTGCAACAGTGTGCATGCCCATCCCACCAATGGGAGCTAGTGTAGGACTGAGATGTAAATTACACCACGTTTCTAACCTGCAACCCCTAGATGTCTGCTTTATTCTCATCCCTTTCCTCTCTCCACTAAACGGAACAAGACTGTTAGAACAGCTCTTTGAATACACACACACACACTTTGTTAATAGGGTTGTTAGTGCATGTTTGTATTATTTTTCCTCTCCCATTTCATTTATTATGTTGGCTCTCCCCTTACACTGTGATTCACTCTCTTATTTTAGTACAACAATTCTTCATAATCCATATATTGTGATTTGAACCCTTTGGAGTCTCTTTCAACCCGAAATGCACCATGACCAATGATCGAAGATCATTAACACACTTGTTTGGGATACATGTGTATGCTCATTCCTACATGTACCTGAGCAGATATAGTAACAGCACGCAGAAATGGATCAGAAAAGCTACTCTGTCAAGAACCTGCACTGAATTCCCTGCTGCCCAATGTAGCATGTGCAGGTTTCTGCACAAGGAGAACCAAAAAGTGAATAGTCTCTGGTTTTCCAGACACAGAAGAATCCTGTAGGGGTATTGAGCCCGGAATATGTGTTTCAGGTTCCCAATAGTTCCTATTGCATACAGAAGATTGCTGGTTCAAGGCTCAGTTTAATAAAGAATTTCCTTCAGTAATGGTGGTAGAATGCTTACATTCTTCAAGAACCTGCAAATTAATATGACAGAGACCTCTTCCAATTCTTAAAGACATTAACTTGAAGTATATTTGCTCCTTGATATATGCACAAACATAATAGCATTAATGGGACTGACACACAAGCATTTGCTGGCAAATATATTCCTTATCTCCGAGTCACAGATCTGGTGTAGTCAGCTACCCATTAGCCATATTCCATTATTTTAATGCTTACAAACACATTATTTGCTTTTCATAAAAATGCTAACAGTTGTAGCAAGAGCAGTATCAGGTATTTAATTATACTTTCAAAACATTCTAACACCTTCCTACAGCATAATTTAGAAAGAGTTTCTGAAGCATTTCCCTATTTTTCACTATGACCCATAGGCACTGAGTACTTACAGTATGCCTCTTCTAAAAAGATAACTACACCACGAGATGCTTTTCACCTCCCCATGTAAATGAAACAAATGCCACCACACAATCAGCAAGTTGCCTAACGCCCAGATACTTGGCACATAAAAGATGTGTACAGTAAAAGTAAAGGTTTCCCCAAGACCAAATGGTCTAGTCGTTATTGACTGTAGGGGGCGGTGCTCATCTCCGTTTCAAATCCGAAGAGCTGGCATTTATCCAAGGACAAGCTTCTGTGGTCAGCATGACTATATGCCGTAGCGCACGAAACGCAGTTACCTTCCCACCGAAGTGGTACCTATTTTACTTGCATTTTACATGCTTTTGAACTGCTAGGTTGGCAGGAGCTGAGGCAAGCAACAGGAGCTCACTCTGTTGCGTGGTCTTGAACTGCCAACCTTCTGGTCAACAGCTCAGTGGTTTAACCCACAGCACCACCACATCCCTAAAAAAAAAAATGCGTATGGGTAGTACAAATCAGATGTGTAGTACAATCTAAAGTAGTCCATCACTCTGAAACATGTACAGAAATGACTATAAAATGTTGCAATATGAAACATGAAATGTTACTTCAGCTCAGGGTAAACTTCCAGCATGACCAGCACAGGGTTGAATCCCAGCCTAGGTGAAAACTTCAACAGAGGCTCAAGTTTTCAAATCAGTAGCATGGAGGCAGATCCACATCCCAGTACTAATACTGTCCTTTTCTATTTAAAAAATGGGGTTGACAAATGTTTACTATTCCCATGAAGTTCAGAATTAGGTACAAGCAAAACCAGCTAATTTAGAAATAATAAGTGAGAATCTAGGGCGTTGACTAGCAGTATCCAAAACCTTTATTGGCATTACAAAATACATAATACAGACGCGCGCGCGAACAAAACACATTCCAACTCAAGTAGGGGGAGAAAGAAATAAATTTAACGTTTGTAATAAAATTTGGGAGAAATCTTCATAACAGTAAATAGAAATTCAGCTACTTCGTTGGTAATAGATGTCGAAAAATCACTCAGAAGTATTGGCAGTGGGTCAGAAAGAGAAGAAGGGAGGGAGGAAAGAAGCGGCCCCAGAAGCCTATTGCGAGGAATAGAGTGAGCTGGACATCGCAACAGGATATGGTCAAGAGAGTCAAGTTCAAGGGTGCAAAAATGACACAGTCTATTGAGACGGGTTTTTTTAGTGAATCTTCCAAAGTGGGCTGCAGATGGAAAGATGTTGAGACTTGCAAGCATGAAGGCTCGTCTTTTTTTGGGTTGCGTAATTGATCAAAATAATTAGAAGGGCAGCCAAGAGAGGGGGATAGGCCAAAGGCAAGTGGGGAGCAGACGGGGTTCAACTGGGAAAATAGAGTTGCATATTCGGACTCAAAAAGCTAGGGCGTTGACTATAGCCAGACCATGAATAGTTCAGCTGAATAGTTCAGATATCTGGAAAATGCTGAATTAATTCCTGATATGGGTGTCCTTCCTTGCATGCAACCATTTTTTTTAAGAAGGAAAAAAGAAAAAAATGCAGTGTTTACATTTTTCCCCTTATCCTGAGTAATGCCCTAGTCAAGCCTAAGGGGCTACTCAGAACTCCACCAGCTATATAGACAACAGAAGTCCAAGCAGCCCAGTGTAACACAGGCTAGTCTGGGAGGGAGGGTTAAGCATAAGATAAACAGGCTTTCTTCAGCAACTGCCAATTTAGCAGCTGACGTGACTGCATCCTTGCTTCAAACATTATAGACTACTACAGTATTCAGATGCAAATCTATACACAACTGGTTCAGACATCAATCCTCTCAGCCTGGGTTATCCAAGACCTAAGTATATTAAATACAATATCATTATTAGGAAGGTTATAAACCACCTCAGAAGAATTCCAAGGAAAGTTTGGGGATTTTTAAAAAAGTACTAAGCACGCTGCTTCAGGATAGAGGCTTAGCACAAATTACCTGATTCAAATGGCAGGTCCTCTGTGCCCATACCCTTTTGCAAAATGGAATGTATTGCAGCCATTGTACCAGTGTACTAAGGTCAATATAATCCATCTATCACACTACCACATCTATTCCACCAAAAATGTGGCCTCAACATGTGCCCAATATGTACTAGGCACTAGTTAGAAGCCCTCTGCCCACTGCCTTCAGATGTCACAGTCTTGCTCTAGCAGGCAACCTCAAAACACCTGTGACACCAATAAGCTATTCCCTCATAATAGGCTGGGATGCAGGAGGAGTTGCAACTCCTTCCTGGGGGGGGGGAGAGAACGGGACAAGCTTTTATGGGAAGATAACAAGGAGCTCTTATGCTTTAAAAGTGCCTTCTATTAACAAATGTTGAAAGGTCTTCTTGTGGGACTCAACATGGTGAAGCCTCTTCAGGTGTTATGGTGAATCTGATGGATGGAATTCTCACCTTGATCTGATGTGACCAGCGAAGCCCACTGCACAGGGCCAGGGAAGAAGCAAGGTACACTCCTGACTTTCCAATGCATCCTTAGGTACCTCCCTAGCAGCTAGGACAGTGGTGGCGAACCTATGACACGTGTATCAAAGGTGACACACCAGCGTTCACCAACACCTGACAAAACGGAGTTTAACTCATTTTTCATTTCTGTAATTATTTGATGTTTATTCATATAATGCACATGATAGGACTGTATGATACATGATAGTGATATACATGATATGACACATGATAGTACCACACATGGTAGGACTGTATGTTTTGCTTAAATAAATGAATATAAAGAATTGTTTCCCTTTTGTCTGGGGGAGGGGTTGACACACCAGCAGAGTCACATTAAGCATTTTCTGAAGTTTTGACATGTGAGGCCGGAAAGGCTTGCCATCACTGAGCTAGGAGCTATACAGAATATGCTTACAGGTTGACACCAGGAAGGAAAGAGGCCAAAAAGAAGGTCCTCGCCCCTACCATACGGAGGGACCCAGGTATAGATGTTAATTGTTAGAAACATGGTCTAGGAAGCCAACTGACCTTGCAGGACCCACTCCTCTGCACCCACACCTGATATCTTTAGTGTTAGCCCTGGATGACATTGTCAGGGAATATGGGGCAATAGCTCTGGTCAGAAACAGGCAAGTAGCTTGTTAAAACAATAGTTTACTAAAATAAAAACAAAAAAGGAAATAGGTCAAATAGATAAAATCAGGCATTTGGAATCGGAGGAAAAATGAAAAGAATCAACCTAACGCAACTACCTAGACTGTTTAGAACAGCAATTTTCAACCAATGTGCCGTTGCACATTAGTGTGCTGCACATGGTCGGAAGGTGTGCCGCAGGAGTTTGGGGAATGTCATTTATTAATAGGGCCATTGGGAGATGTGATCCTCCCTCCAGCAGCATAACGTGCCTTGTTAATTGTCAAAAAACTGGTGATATGACTTGACATTATTCACCCCATCTAGTGGCTGAATGCAGTATAGCATCTATACCACATGCATTCTGGAGCAAGAAACCTAGAAGTGGGTCTTTTAAGCTATTTTTCCACTGATTTGGTATCCACTGGGGGTTCTGGAACAGAACCCAGTGGATAACAAGGCATGACCAATGCTGTGATGTGTCAAAGCAACTAGACCTCTGTAAAAAGCAGGCAGAAAGCTGCCTTCTGCTTAAAAAGCTCAGATTCTACAGATATCCATACTCCCATCCGCTAAAGCATCTGATGCTTGGAGAACACAAGCTGCTTTCTACACGCGAAAGCACCTCAAGAGTTACCATCATTTTAATCATTTTCAAAGGTACCCAACAAAAAAACCACCATAATAGTCAGCCATCTACTTGTACATATTAAAACTCACTTTCTGATCATCTGATCCTATTATCCTTCTACAAATGACCACAGGAATTCGAGAATCACCTGGCCCCATTTTAAGAGAGAGAATAAAGAAAACTATTACATTCATTTAAATGCTCCGAAAATGACTAGTTTATCATCCACGTTGCAGAACAGAGCAGGGCTGAGCATAAATTATTTATGATGTGTAACAGTTTAATGGAGCATAAAATGGATTTTCTTTTCCTCACTATTAGCAAAAGTTGTGGGTTTTCTGTATGTTCGTTCCAAACTTGGCAGTGTACCCTACCCATTTAGAATTATGACAGATGCATCAATTTTCTAAATTGTTCTATATCAACTGCAAGTTAAGAGAAAATTGCTTGCAGTAAGCTGTAACTGCCGTTTTCTAAGGTACCACACTGGTACCCTGCAGAGATCCTTCATAGTTGCTTTATTGAGTCTGTGAGCAAATGCATAACTTTTGACAAACCACCCTGGAATTGGGGGAACTTTCAGCAGCAGCCCTGCACACCAGCAGAGAACAACCAGCCATCATTCTGAGAGAGCTCTCGTGAGCAAAATGATGCTCGTAATCAACTGCAGCAAAACACGAGGCACTGTTTGAGCTAATGAAATAAACTGTGACCTCAAGGAGAAGCAAATACAGATTCAGAAAGTACATTATAGCCATCTGTTGGCAAACTGTTGGTCCAAGAGACTTCAGTGATAGTTTGCTTACAGAGAACACAAGGAAACACCAATGAATGAATGAATGAATGAATGAATGAATGAATGAATGAATGAATGAATGAATGAATGAATGAAT
>JAJKFI010000010.1:5910104-5954481 GCA_029204185.1 Lerista edwardsae
AAAAAAAAAATTAGGGCACCCAGGGGACTGTACATTAAAATACTACCAAAAAAATCACAATAAAAACAACAATCAGCATTAAAAGTACATAAAAATACAATTAAGGGCATAATCCTAACCTGGAGTTAGGCCAGCACAGTTAGGCCAGCAAAGTTTGGCCAGCACAAGGGCCACCATAAAGAGCGTTTGGACACTCTCGGTGTCAGGGAGGATGGCGCACATCTGTGTGCTAGCCTCTGATTCCAAGAGTGGTCCAAACATGTTTTACGGTGTCTCTGGCGCCGGCCAAACTTTGTTGGCCTAACTGTGCCAGCCTAACAGGTTAGGATTGCACCCTAAGTAAAACATTAAAATCCACAAAAAAATGCCAGAGTAGATTAATAACCAAACAAAAGAACAAAAAGATTAACAAACAGAAACCAAGATAAGAAAAAGTAGAATAAAGACATTTTTAACCCCCACCAGAAGGCCAACAGGGTGGTTATAGATCCCAACTCAACAAGGAGGGAGTTCTGTGCTATCATTCTGCCACAGAGAAGGCCCTCCGCCTTGTCACTGCTAATCTAGCCTTAGCCGTAGGTGGCACCCAGAGGAACCCCCCCACCCCCACCCCCACCCATTATCACATTGGATAAGTCAGTTCATAAGGGAGAGTATGGTTCCTCAACCCCCCCCCCCAAGTTGCAAGCCATCATGAAAGTGCTCTGTCCTATAGGGTTTTCTTTTTTCCCCTCTCCCCTGCTTTATAGTAGAGCTTTGCAGCATACTTTCCATTATGACTCCTCTTGTGTAAAAGCTCAGGTGAAGGTGTTACTAAGTAGAAACAGGAGGCCCCATAAGGGGGAGGACCAGAGACACTTGGAGCCCCGAGCGCACCTGGGGCAGGGCAATGTAACCGCGCCCCCAGCACGTCACCCCACCCCCATGCTTCGCCCAGCCATGCCTCTCTATGCCCAGGATCACTCCATTTCAGAGCGATACCCACGTAGAGGGAGGGCCAAAAAGCGTGCGGGTTGCTCCACACAATGGCGGCACCCCCCGCTACACCCTTCCTCTGCCTCTGGGGAGAACAAAATCCCCAGAGAAAGTGCAGCTCTAGCTGTCCTCTCTTAGATTATTCTGCCGAACAGTTAAACAATTCCTGGGATTATGAGCTGGAGGTGATGAGAATCTGTGCTGGAGTTTTTTTGACTAGTCAAAAGGGATAGTTAGAGTTGGTAGGGTTTTAAGTACTTAACTCTGTCTTCTTATCTGTGTTTTTAAGCTGCATTAAACCAATAGTGGGTTGCAACCCAGAACTTTGGGAAGAGCTGCTATAGACAATCAGCAGGCCATGTAGTTTTGACGGGGGTTGAATGACTTATTGAGACCATCTCAATATCACTGCAATGTCTATGACATTTTCTAAACTTTTGGTTCAGATGCACACAATACAAAATTGGTTCAGATGCACACAATACAAAATTGCTTGGTCCCTGTTCAAATTCCTTTTGTTGAGATGTGTCAAGAGGGTCTGCACTCTACACACTGATTATCTATACAAATGCTGGAAAAGGTCCACACTGGGACTGTCAGTGGCTTGCTGGAGGTGAAAAAAATGGCTTGCAGGAGGTTACAGTGAGAGGAACTTTGAGAAGTGTGGAAAATAAATTAATAGCCCAAAGTACATTAAGTTACCCTGTGTGTGTATTGAAGAAAACACTCTCTCACTTCAAAAATTATACATGGGCACGAACATTTGCTCGCATTCAGAATTCCCTTTCTTGATGTATTCTAAATGCTCTTGTAGAAATTATTATGAAAAGAAACCATTAAAGGTATGCTAATGACTATGAATTGTGACAGATGCTATAGAAACAGGCCTGTTGGCTCAGTCACAGCACCATTAACTATCTATCATAAAGTACTCTGAACTTGCTCATTTATTACTACTGTGCCGCCCAAGGGGGGGGAGGAAAGCAGCAAGAGAATTTCTCCAAGGCAAAATCATAAGCCACTTACTTATCCTAATGTCATGATCCCTACTGTTTATCTGCTTGATAATTAGGAAAATGAGATGGAGTGAAATATTGTTTTTTAAAACGTGCTCAGAATTAAACAGCTTTATAAGACAGGGCAAGGTGGCAGAACCATGCTAGTAGACCAGTGGATTTCCAAGGCAGGAAACTTAATTGGATGCAACGCCTTCCATGTTAGCGCAGAGCAAAAGGTTACTGGCACATGGCTTGTGAGGAGGGGGGAGAATGAGGAGGGGGGAGAACTCAGGAATAGCAGGGGTGGCGAAGAAGAGAGCACAGATTTCTAGGACGCAAGCAATGAATCAACAGAAATATCTGAATACAAGATCTGTGCAATATTCTCAATCTTGCCTGGGTAAAGTGGAAACTACTCTTAATAAGTATTTAATACAACATTTAAACGGTGCAGATTGCTGTATCGTCTTTGACCACATTACAACTCTGAAGTCGTTGCATTCTTTCCATTTTGCAACTAGGAAATCAAGACAGAGAGTGACTTGAAAACCACCCCACAATTATGGCTGGAGAAGAATGCAGGTCTTCCAGTGGTACACTCTAGCCAGTGGACCACAATGGTTCTAGAATTGGAATAATTGGACGGCGTGCAGCTCCTGGCACAGCCCCAGGACTATACATCCAACACAGCCTGGAGTGCCAGCTATTCTTCTACCCAATCTTCTGCTACCAGTACTTTTCCATGCTACCTTTCCCCCACTCCCAGTTTATATTCCTTGGGTCTAGAAGTGTTTTCTCCAGACATCCATACCTAAACCTGGTAATTGGCCGTTTGCAATTCCCACTGATTCTGCTTCCACTGAATCGGTGAGGGCTTTAATTATTTACAACCTGTAATATATTGGTCTGCATACACAAGGCATATAAATATTGCCTATTTGTCCATTCAGCTTCCATCCCTTTCCCAGCTGAGAGAAGCCTTCTTATGCTTGTTAGCATTTAGAATTTTGATGGCATTTACTTTCCCTATTCCTGCAAGTATGTATCACATCCAGTGTATGTATGCATGCATGCCTTAAGAAAGACCCCCAAATGTGTGTGTCAAACTGCAGCAATTTTCTCAAAGTTAGGAACACTGTGCATGGTAGGGGGATTTATCAGCGCCACCCCCTTCCTTATGCAAGGACAGAGCCCTACCCTTGGGGCACCCTAGGATGGAGGCAATGGCTAAGACCTGGCCCTTTAGGGTGATTACATTCAGATGTTTATCAAACCCCATCTGAAGGAAGTGCAGGATGTCCCTAACTATGGGTCAACTAGGCCTGCTTATCTGCAACTATGGCCTGCTTATCACCACACCTCCTAATGGCCACAGAAGAAATGTTGGGCTTCAAATATTCCCTCTGCTGGAAACTATTGAAGGAGGAGGAGGAGATGGTGGCAGTGGATGATGAGAGACAGCGGTAAGCCCTCCTCTTCCTCCTCTCAGTATCCAGCATTGCCACTGCCACCTCCTCTGATAACTGGCGGAGAGAATGCTGGGAGCCCAGCATTCCTCCTACAGCCATTATAGACTATTGCTAAAAGCAGCAAGACAGGGTAAAGCAACAACAGCACTGAAGCAGATCCAACTTTACAAAAGGCCTAAGAAGATAAAAAGGTCAGAGAAGCATAGCATGGGAGAGCACAAATAGCAAGAAGGAAGATAAGAGACCTCAAAGGGTAAACAGAGGATTGTTTATTGGACCAATGAGTCTTGAGTCAATTGATTTCTTTTCTTCAGGCACAACTAACTTGGCTCTTTCAAAAGATGCAGACATCAAAACAAGGAAGGGCTCAGAAGGAGCCACAAAAGCCACAGAAACTGCTGTGGCAGAAGACACAAGCGCTATTGCTTAATGAAAGATGACCGAGTGATTTCACCATGGGCTGCTTGATTAATCAGTGTTATTTCAAGTGACTAACTATGGACACAATGAAAAGCATTCACCTGCACTGTTTAGAGAGGAAGAAGGGGCTGGGTTTCTCTTGGTTAGTTCTTTTTGTCCAACCGAGGCATGAAGGAAAGACTGAAAAATGGTTTAATCAGCCTGACCCAGGAAGATCTCGGAATATGATTAAAACAACAGGAGTGTTAGCCATCAAGTTCATGAAATATTTATAAAGTAATTGAGGAAATGAAACGTTATCCAGATTCTTGGCATCTTTATTGCATCATTTGATCGCTCTTTATATTGCAACATCTACAGATTGTTAGTTTCGGAGTGTCTCCGTGTTTTATAGCATCACTACCGAAAAACGCTAGTTTGCCACTTATTTTCCAATTTAGATGTTTCGAAAATCACCGATTTCTCTCTACGTTGGAAGCTTCCACTCCCCAGAGCCTTTGGGGATGCCTTAGCATTCTAAAAAGACTGCTCCAATGATCTGCCGCAGCTGTCATTGTCCAGGGATGCTGCCCTGAAACCCTTTGAAATCTGTGAAACGGCAGAATGTCCACACGGCTCAAGCTGACAGGTTGTTTTGGGGATTTACTGTCTTTTCATCTGACTTCCCAGGAACACTGGTCCTAGCTAGCCCACCTGCTGGAACTGACGTGAGCCATTAGACTGGGCATTCAAATCCACCCAACCAGTTCAAAGTGCAGGTAGGGGTGCCCAAGTGGTCATAAGTCACTCCATCAAGATGGGCCCAGGTTTTTTGTTTTAAGTCACACAAGGATTGCTGCTCTGGTTGTTCACTACTTTGCAAAATAGGTACCTGACCACTATATGAGCGTAGGACCAAAAGCCCAGAAACAACAGATAGCCCAATCCTAATGATATTCCCCCGCACCAGTGCAGCAGTGGCTGCATGGCTTGCACTGCATCCAGCAGGGGAATTTTCTGGGCTGGAGGTAAGGGGTAATCTACTACACCATCTCAGAATAACTTCAGATTAAATTTGGGATAGTGTAGAACAGCACTTCCCAAATGTACCTCCATCACGATGCCCTCCATGCTGCAGATACAGCATTCAGGGCCTGGAAGCAAGTGGTGACGTGTGATGTCATTGCCAGTTACTTCTGGGCTGGACATCACAGAACAACCCTGAAAATTGCAGGAAGAGGCTCAAGGCAGGTGGGCTCTTCCAGTAGCAAAAAGCTCACACACAAAACCCACCTGCCAAGCCTATTCCACAGTCTTTGGTGTCAAACTGTGGTCTTGCTGATAAAAGATGGTTGAGTCTAAGAATCACGAGCAATGACTGAGCCAATAAACCATTCTCCAAGGACCCTCTTCATTCTAAATAAAAAGGTGCTGCTGGAAAGAAATGAGATCTGGTACCAGGCAAGTATCCCTGGGGAGGACATTCCACATGTGGGGCACCCAAATCTGAGCTGGCCCTTTATCTAGTTATCACCAACCTTTTTCCCTGGTTCTACAATTCACGTCATTGGCTGCTTGTGAAGTCCAGGTCTGGTTTTCAAGTACAGAACTGGCATCTTTACCAAGCTTCATTTGGGACACAACTTCAGAGTTACAAAATAGGATGGGTACACCATTGCAGTTGTCCTCCCAAAAAGGGATGCTGCACTTACTAAACTCCTCCATGCTTTCAGGGCTCTTAAAACAGAAAGCAGTGATCCCAGAGATTACTCAAGAATGAAACCAACTCACCCCAATTTCTACAGGTGATATTCTGCTAGTATAACCCCAGGTTTTATAGCCAATTTTGTAAGGCAGTCACCAGCACAGCCAACAGTTTTTTCCTAATAGAAGGGAATCCTAGTGACAGCAAATATACCTTGTAATTGGGTTGAATTCTGTTCTGGGCTCAGTCCTAATTTTCAAGTATGAGCACTAATTTCTTGACATTCTCTCTTCATTGCAAACAACCACAATTGAACTTCCCAGTCTCAACAGTTTTAGGGGTTTGCTGCTTGAATAGTCCTAGAATAACTAATCACATTCAGTTTTAGGCTATGTAGTTTCTCTTAAATTATTTCAGAATAATATAAAAGGACTCATTTTTCCATTAAAATGATGAATGGGCTAAATGAGGTATGTAATAAAATACTGTAGGCTAGGAAACAAACTAGCATTCTCTTAAGGGAGAACACTTTCATTTGTTGGCAATTCTGCCCTGCAGTATTTTCTAGCCAAGTCAACCTTAAAACGTAGTTAGTATGATTGTCTGGTCAAAGAGAATAGAAGGGTCTTCTGGGGGGGGGGAGCAGTTCTCTTAGTTAAAAACTGACAACAAACAGGGCCACTAGCAAAAATCCTATTTGTGACATGTAGTTTGAAACTATTTGTCAGGGATATGGAAATGGATTTAGGGAGTAATATAGAGATTTCTTTTCCCTAGTTTGCTTATATTAAAACCATCCAGTGTAGTGAAAAAACAGGCATTAATTTAAAAAAAGTACTAACGATAAAAGTAGTAAAAAGAAGTAAAACAATAAAAAAGTAGTAACGATGTGATCCGCAACAGGGCCATAATTTCCAGTGGCGTCATTAGGGTTTGCTTCCCCCGATGCGGGAGGTCACCACCTGACCCCCTCTGATGGATCGCCTCCCATACAAAAATCATACAGAATAAATTTCAGTATCATATGCACAACTTAACGCAGTGTTATCACTAGAGTTGGTGTCACCCTCATTAGCTTTATTGTACTGTAGCACAAGTCATTCAACATATCAGAAACCAACAAAAAAAACCCATAGCCAAGAATGAGGGCAATACTATCTCCTGGGACCAATGAAAAGTTGAGTTGACATGGGTTTTCACAACAGCGGTCTTGGCCAAAGGACCGCCTTGGGGCAAGCTTTCTGAGGCCAGCTCCAACCAGAAGTAATTGCAGTGGTGAAATAACAGCACCACAATTACTTCTAGGCTGCCCTCCTCCTTCACTGGGTTTTTCTTTTCCCAGTGGAAGACAGGAGTCCCTAGGAAAGCTCCAAAGATGACTGTGAATCATAGCCACCTCTGAGCTTTCCTGGAGTCGCCCGTGCCTGCCCTTGTCCTCCGCTATAAAAAAACCAGCAGAGGTGGAGGGCAAGGACAGGTGGCCCCTGGAGTGGCAGGGAAAGCAGCCACCCTCAGACCTTTCTCGGGGCTGCCCTCCTTCTCTGCTTTTAACAAAAGCAGAGAAGGAATGAATCACAGCTATCTTGAATCACAGTGTCAGCTCTCCCTGACACTCAGGGGATGGCCTCCTCCTTCTTTGCTTCTTTTTTTTAAGTGGAGGAAGAGGGCATGTCACAGGCAGCCCCCAGAGCAACAGCGAAAGCACCAAAGATGGCCGCAAATTGCCTTCCTTAAAAATCAGAAGAGTGCAGTCCCTGGAGCAGTGCAGCAATGGGAAGATCAACTGACCCTACCTGCCCAGGAGGATGGGACTTTCTGGATGCCAAGACTGAGGGCGCAATCCTAACTGGGAGTTTAAGGACACCATAAAGCGTGTTTGGACCACTCTCGGAGTCAGGGGGGATGGTGCACATCTGTGTGCTGCCCTCTCTGATCAGAGAGTGGTCCAAACATACGTTACAGTGTCCCTTGTGCCGGCCAAATTTTGCTGGCCTAACTGTGTTAGGTTTGCTCCCTAAGCTGCCCTGGATCCACTGGAGAAACTATATTCCTTCGCCTCTTTGCCAGATATAAGTCACTGGCAATTCAGTAAACCTGCTAACCAGCATGATGGACTTAATGACAGCTCATTTTAGCCCAAGCAGTGAAGCAAATATGTTAACAGTAAAGGCCAAGTCATTATTAGGAGAGAGAAGTAACTGCCCTTGTGCACTTTGGTTATCTATAGATTTTGGGGTGTTTTTTTTTTAAATCCCATGCTCTCCATAGCTCACATTGACACAAATAATGGCTCCACTGATGGAATGTCAATAAGATATTTATGGCAATGACACAATGCTTAAAGCTGCTCAGACATGGTCCACATGCAGTTTGGAGGCGCAGGGAAAAAATTATGAGGAGCTGTGGATGTAAAGTGGTTACAGAATTAAATCTGTAAAGGGATTTGTGGGAAGCAGCACAAAGGCTGCCAAATCTTCCATGCAATAGACCTTGGCTCCCCAACATGCAAGCTCCAGACTGAAGCCACCCTGATTTCACTACACCACCTCTTCCCATTTGAAATCATTGCTTCCAAGTAGCCTTCCAAAGGATGAAAGTGGCTCTCTGTTTCACTGAGTTCATTGGAAGGTTATCACCTTGGATCCACGAAATAACTGGAATGCCAAATTCAACTTTCAGAAATAAAGCCTTAGAGGGATGTTTATAATATTATTTCTTCCTGATGAATATAATTCTTTAAAAACAGTTCTTTCAAAAAAAAAAAACAGCATATGAGGAAAGGCCTGAAGAAAAAGGCACTTTTTATTTTTTAGCAGTGATGAAAACAAACATGGATTCTGAACACCACAACAAAGGGGGCAGCCTTGTAGCCAGAAGTTATTCTGCTGGTTCAGAGAATCAAACCCTTTTGGAATTAGCAGCTCCTAGAGTCAATTCCAGTCAATCAGGTGCCAAACTGACAAGCACTCACAGTTAAAATACAAAGTGCTTTACAGTCATCTTGCTTGCTATTGACTCCTCACTGTGACATGTCCTCTCTACAGAGGACTCAGTTTCGACAAAGACATGAAATTGCAGAGAGAAGCCAAACAGCATGTTCAAGCCCCTAAATTTGCAGAGATGAGGCAGCAGAAAATTAAGCTGCTTCAAACGCCAAATTCTTGACTTCGTACCTTTATCTTCAAGACAGCACAAAGCTATTGAAGATAACACAAAGATGTCTCATCATTTATCAAAATACTGCTTTCTAGCCACTGCCACCATTCCCCCACAAACACTCCAAGCCCTGTAAGCCTCCTACTATGCAGTGGGTCTCCTCACACATGCACAGGTACGAGGAGAGAAAGAGGGTGGGAGGTGGCAGGAAAGAAGCATAGGATCCGGCACATACCATTGCCGCTGGTTTCATCTGTTCCACAGCCTTGCCCTCCCCCACCCCCTCCCACTGATTAACCTGATCCAGTGGGAGGCAAAAGAGCCAATGACTCACATGGGATGGCTCCAGCCTTCCTATCAGCATCCCAGCTGCATGCTTTATGGCACTTTATGGCATTTTTTCAGCAGTTAGTGCTAACGGAAAGCTTGTTCCACCAGCACTAAAGCGCTGTCACTCACATTATACTGCAAGACTAAGCAAATTAGCATGGCAAGTCTTTAGACAGACTTTCAGAAATTCTTTCTAGCCTGTTGTACTTGCCCCCTCTCAGATCTTCCACAACATCTGCTCATTTCGTGGCCATCTTGGAAAATCCTTGAACTTACCAAGAGCTGTGCTTTCAGGCGTTCATCTTCCGTTGCCGCTCTCTCTCGAAGAATGGCTCTGGTCAAATGTTCATTTGAGGCAGCACGCTCTCGCTCCATGACTTTGCTGATTTCATCCCGTACATGCATTTGACCTTTTTTTAATCTACAAGAAAGGGAGACAAGACAAAACTGAACTAACCATGTATTTGAAACATAAGAACCATTGACTAACCCAAGGAAATCAGATGCAAGATTTACAGATATCTATTGGACACTAATTTGTGTGGAATTGGAGCACCAGAACATGGGGAAGATGCTCTCCTGGGTGTGGGTTCATTTTTAATACTAAGCATAAAGCACCCAGCAGCTCTGGGACAGAGACTTAATGACACAAGGAGCACCAGAAATCCAAGTCTGAATGTCAGGTTGCATTAAAGGCATGAAGTTGAACTCTCACAAAGAATGTGATCTCAAATTATCAGCACTGCATGAAATCATTATTACTATAAAAATCCTATTTCTCCAAAAAGATTAAACGATGGCATATTGTTTCTGGTATTGGACTTGTAAGATCCAGGATCTAATTCCTGCTCAGCCATGAAGCTCCCTGGGTGACTTTGTGCCGTCATTATCTCTCAGCCTCACCTACCTCACAAGGTTGTAGAGAAGACAAAAAGGAGAGACGGAACCCTGAGCGCCTTGGAGAAACAGTGGTATAAAAATAAATTCATTATTAATATTGCTTCTGTGTTACACAGAGTATAAGATGAGTACACAGAGCATAACATCCATATTCAAGGAATTATTGTCAAAAAGCAAAGCAATTTATCTTTCATCCCCTTTTTACTGCCACAAAAGGACTTTACCCATACATAACTTTGTGCTAGGGTTGCTTCTTAGTTTGTCATTGTTAGATAACATTGGCTCTGGCTGGTCCCAAGTTAATCAAATTCTGCCCGCCCTTCCAGTCAAAAGAGGTGTCATTGAGAGGGTCTTAGACCGAGATTTCCGAGACTACCAGACTGAAGAAATGTTATGTTACTCAGTTATAAAAGCAAAGATATTGCTGCATCAACTTGGTCACTTAAATTCTAAGCACTTTCCTTAGAGCAGTGATATTCAAACTGTGGGTCAGGACCCATTTGATGGGTCATGACCTGATGTCAGGTGGGTCGTGGAAAGCTGGAAGTAGCTATTTTGGAAACTGCAGACCTTACTCTTGTTATATTCCTATTGTGAGTGTTAACAGTTTGAATTTTCAAGTGAGGTTTTTTTTTAATTTTGTTTTTAGTTCACTGTTTTGGCATCGTATTTTGTCCTAATCTTGCTTTCGATCAGGGATGCTTCATAGTTGTACAATTGCTGCAGTCTAATAATGCCAATTTGCATTTCAGGAATGTCATTTTATTATGTTACTATGACAGCACTTCCTGCTTGATGATGTCACTTCCTCCCGTAACATCACTTCCAGGTTAATGACATCACTTCTGGTGGGTCCCGATACGAGTTCCATTCTAAAAAGTGGGTCCTGGTCTAAAATGTTTGCATACCACTGCCTTAGAGTAAGCCTAGCTGAACACAATAGGACTTACTTCTGAGCAGACATGTGCTCTTAGGATTGTGCCCTAAGAGTTGGTACTTGCAAGCATCAGTTAACTAGCAGAATGCACGGGACTAGGTAAGAGAGTACTTGGAGGATCCCTAGCACTAAGCAGGCAAAGCGGAGAATCAAAGTATGAGCAACTGCAAGAAGTGGAATGGTTCTACTTCTTCTATAATTGCCTATGAAGCCTTCTGCTTTTACTGCTCAAGCTCTGCCTGGATGTGGAAAAACCCAGGTTCTTGCCCTAGTGATATCCAACTCCTGACAGTCTTTGAGAGTTTACACCCATATGCTACATTTGCATTAATATTGCTGTTCTAGGGGAAAGCAGACAACCTGAAAAAGCTGCCCAAGCTAATGAAATCATTAATGGAATACCTGCAGTTCTAACACGACACCATTTTCTAGAGGAACTAAAATATGTATTAAATAATGTAGCTAACAAAATACACCTGCTTTATGTGTGTTCTCATGCTGAGCACAAAGTCAACATCTGAAAGTTTGCCACTGGTAACAGAATCAAATACAGCTCTTCAAACAGGCTTCGGGAATCGCAGCAGAGATGAGGTTTCGGAGTTTTCACCGCTTTTACCAAGGGAGCCTCAGAGAACAAATCATCATGTCTAGGGTCACGTTGTGAAAGGTACTCCCATCACATCCCCCCATTATAGAGCTTTATATTCCTCCCTAAGGAGATACTTGAAGACTGGAGATGGAGAAAGGCAGAAAATAACAAAACTGAATTGCCTTTGTGCTCCAGATACAGCTCTCTAGAAGGTGAACCAAACGGAAGTTTTTATCAAGTTTATTAAGCAGCATCTTCAATTACTCAAGCAGAACGCTAGATTATGCAGACATGGACTAAATTCCATAAAGTGATTTCCCAAGATCCGCCAAATTATTCCAACCAAATCAAATCTATTGCACACTCAATGATGCAGAAAAAAGAACGGCCACCCCAATGTGTACAAATTTGAAGTTTGCGAAGGGTTTTGCCTGGGAAATATAGAAGGGTACTTTCTTACCACTTCATTAGTGCTAATTTTGGTGTGGTAACTAATCTGCAAGTAGTCTTCTGGGGAAGGCCTCCCTGAGCTAATTTCAACAACAGCCAGCAATTCTGACACAAAGTTTGACATTCATGGTATAACTAAAATGTTCCAGTCAATGCATATACTGGAAGTGATGTAATAATTAATTCTAATACATATTACTTTCAAAGAGAATCTTGATTCCTGATCCCTGGTTCAGGGATCCAGACTTCATCAACCAATTCCAGTGAACTCCACATGGCACCAACTCATTACGTTTCCAAGAAGTCATGAAAAGTTCATAGTCATGAAAAGTTCATAGCCATACACTGCTACTGGGAAAACCATAGCTTTGACTAGGCGAATCTTTGTTGGTAGGGTGATGTCTCGGCTTTTGATTAAGTTGTCTAGGTTTGCCATAGCTTTCTTCCCAAGAAGTAAACATCTTTTAATGTCATGGCTGCAGTCACCATCTGCAGTGATCTTGGAGCCCAGGAAAATAAACTCTGTCACTGCTTCCATTTCTTCCCCTTCTATTTGCCAGGAAGTGGTGGGAGTGGTTGCCATGATCTTAGTTTTTTTAATGTTGAGCTTCAAGCCCATTTTTGCACTTTCCTCTTTCACCCTAATAAATCAGTCAATCAACATGTACTTATATACCGCTTTTCAACACAAAGTTCACAAAGCGGTTTACAGGCAAATAGTAACAACAACAACATTAAATGGCTCCCTGTCCCAAAGGGCTCACAATCAAAAAAAAAAAAAAAAAAAGGCAGACTATCAGCAACAGCTACTAGAAAGACTGTGCAGGGGGAAAGAGGGACAAATGATGAGAGCGAAGATGCCATGTTAGGAAACTTGAGGAAGTGCTAAGTGGGAGCTTAGCCTCATCAGAAGGTTCTTTAGGTCTTCCTCACTTTCCGCCCTTAGAGTGGTGTCATCTGCATATCTGAGGTTGTTCATATTTCTCCCAGCAAACTTGATTACAGCTTGTGAGTCATCCAGCCCTGCCTTCCTTGTGTTGTACTCTTCATATAAGTTAAATAAGCAGAGTGACAGTATACAGCCTTGTCGCACTCCTTTTCCAATTTTAAACCAATCGGTTGTTCCATGTCCGGTTCCCACTGTTGCTTCCTGGCCCGCATACAGGTTTCTCAGAAGATAGATAAGATGGTCTGGTACTCCCATCTCTTCAAGAACTTGCCACAATTTGTTGTGATCCACACAATCAAAGGCTTTAGCATAGTCAATGAAGCAGAAGTAGATGTTTTTCTGGAACTCTCTTGCTTTCTCCACAATCCAGCGAATGTTGGCAATTTGATCTCTAGTTCCTCTGCCTCTGTTTTACACAAGTTTCATTCAATCATTTTTGAAATAATGAGCTTGTTCAATTAATACCAGAACCTAATTTAAGCAGGCAAACATTTGAAGGAACACTGTCAGCCTTCCCACGCACTCTGCAGAGTTACATGCACCTATTATATGTGATGGTGTTCACAGAGCTCCCACTTAGCACTTTCTCAAGTTTCCTGACATGGCATCTTTGCTCTCATCATTGCTTTCGCAGCCACTGGTATCTATAGCCTTCCACTCCCAAAGCCTCTCTCTTCAACCCTCCTCCTATACCATCTTGAGCAAGCATAAATTAGGAATTTTATCCAATTTATATCCATATTTGAAACAGCAACAGCCGAGGAGACAATGGAAAGGTTCATATAGGAGTTGGTCCCTCTTTAGATTATAAGATGCGCTTGACACAGGCACACATTTGTGGAGTTCCATTTATGCAACCTCAGTTTGGCTTCTCAAACCCTTTAGATTAGACCAGGAGGGGGAAGAACACAGTTTTTTTAAGAGACAAAAGTCCATCTGAACAATGAACAGGTCGATATAAGGAGATCAAGGAATCAGTTCCCCCCCCCCTTTGTGAGGTAACCTGCAGGTACAAAAGCAATAATTCATGGGGAAGTCACTCAGGAAAACCTGCCCTTCCCCCCCCCCTTTTTGTAGAATCTGTAAATAAACCCCTGCAACACGCATATTGGGGACTATGGTGCCTTCTTTTGATTGCAGCTATGGAAGAGATGTGGTTCTCCAACTCCTATGTCGTAGGCTCACTTCCCTGAGATGAGGTGGAAAGACACCAAACCTACATAAACAAGCTTCCCTAGAATCACCTCAGAAAGAATCAAGTTATTTTCCAGAAAGTTCAAATTAGTTCAGCTCTTCAGCCAAGCTGTCACCTAAAAAAGGCAGGGGAAGGGAGAACCCAGTTTTTAATCCTCAGGAATAGAATTCAGTATGTATATAAAGTTTGCCTTGCAGGCAAACTTTAACAAGCCCCTGAAATTAGCTTCCAAATCTAGCTCAGGAGAATTTTGCCAACATTTCTAATTAAGATGAATAGCCAGCCTCTTTAAAGAACTCAAGTGGTATAATGCAAGAATGGAGAAAACACTGGAAGACCCCTTGTCCTATTAACATGTCTCCATAAAGTCATGACCTGAACAAGCACTAGGCACAACAGTCCAAATGCAACGCAAGGAGGAATAAAGGCACACCTTCAAATTCTTCAAAGGAGGCTGAAAGCCTAAGTTTCTTCTGTTCAAGTAGGAATAAAAAGATAAAAATACATTTTAGAAAATGAGACCTGTTTTTCCACACAAAACATTTAATTCAAACATGGCTTCCCTCTTTCCTGAAGTCGGACAAACTAGCAGAGTTTTATTGTCTTAAATGTTTGACACAAATATCCCAAACTTATTTGAGATTCACCAGAGTTTCAGCGCAAAGCAGTACAGTTTTGAATGCAAACCTGACTTATTTGCATTATGTAATTGCATAGCTTGAAGGAGCTTAATGAAACAAACACAAGGCAGCGCTGCCCTAAGATCTCAAACGCTTGCTTGCATCCAAGTGCAGTCGTTTTCTCCCTCAGCACCTTTTATTGGCATTCAATATGCATTGAAACAAAAAAAAGGAAGCTAAATCTCCAACAATGAACATCCAATGAACCTTAATATTTAGAAAAAAAATCTGAGGCCTGAAATTTATATGCAAGCACACAGATACAAATCACATCCTATCAATATAGTTTCATACTTCAAAAGCTATTTATATTAAACCTAGAAAAAAAGAGTACCAGGATGATTTTCTCTTTGTTACAATGAAGCCCAATAGCTCCCATGATTCTATATGAAATTCCAGTTTGAAGGGAAACAGAGGATGGAAAACAGGGTCTTTTATTGGTGCTGGAGGAAAAGTCCGTCACAGGCTACAGGCTATGATGGATATGTGCGAACTCCTTTTAAAGCTATCTCAAAATGCCAGGTGCAAGGGAGTGGCAACAGGATGCAGGATTATTTAGGTCTTGTGTGCTTCTGGTAGGCCACTGTGAAAAAGCATCTGGTACAGCACTCCAAAAGCATCTGGTAGGCCACTGTGAGATACAGGAAGCTGGACTAGATGAACCTTTGACATGATGCAACAGGGCTCTTCCTATATTTTATAAAATATATCTATACTTTAAACATGCTCACACAATTACACATACCATCTAATTACACAGATTCCCTTTTCTGTTCTGTCTGACTTCCATTTCAGGCTTTTAAAAAAGCCACTTTTACCATCTAATCATGTTATGCTGCTCTGTTAATGCCTTTTATTTTATGGTATGTTATTTTTTGTTCTGTTTTGATAAATTTGTTGTTTTGTGTGAAAAAAATACATTTAAAAACACAATACAAATACAAACAAAACAACTGCAATCAGAAACTAAGATACATCTGTTTTCAAGGCAGTTACAAGAAGAAACCTTTTCTTCAAAAAAAAAAAGGAGGGGGAAAGAAAAAGAAAAAAGAAATAATGCTATTTAAGCAATCTATAGTGTTGCTTATTTCACATGCTACAAGTATATGTCTAGGAAAGGCTTCCAAATATCCACACATACCAGTTCATAATTGTTATCTATAAACCATTTTCTCAAAAGCAGATACAGTCAAAATGCCTTCAATCTATTGACTAATAGTGGGGGGGGGGAAGCACTTATCCTTCAAACTTTTCAATATCAGTCTTTCAGCTACCATAAGGACACAGAGATTCCATTCCACTGTCCCACTGCTAACTTCCATGATACAGGTAGATAGTACAGAAGGGCACAGGTATCAGCAAACGTCACTGATGTTGCAGTACATTAATACTGATAATTCCTTTACTCCCAAGAACGTATTTCTGACAAGACAAGACCAAAACACATGCATAAGAGGCATCTAAGGTATTACAATGCCAGCATTTAGATTAATTAATCCTTTACAATGAAGACATTACTGTATCCAATAAACCCTAAAAATATTTTTTACTGAATTAAATGCAATCTTGGATCCATAGATAATGCAGATATTATTTAAAATTATTTCCATCAGTTATGCAAGATAGGACAGTGAAATTCTGCAATCCATCTTACTCCAAGTATCAGTATCATATTTGTTAAGCAATATCAGATATTTGTAAACAAATACAGGTTGAATATTCCTTATCCAAAACACTTGGGACCAGAAGTGTTTCAGATATTTATTTATTTATTTATTTATTTATTTATTTATTTATTTGGGGGGGCTGGTGGTGGAATACTTGTATATACCAAATGAGGTACCTTGGGGACGGAATGCAAGTCTAAACACAAAATGCATTTGTTTCATATACACCTTTCTGTACAGTATTTTTAATAATTTGCAGCATGACTCTTTTGTTCGATTCTAGGGTAGAGTGGCTCCTTTCAGCTTCAGAACCAGGTGCATTATCAGAAATGACATAAGCAGCAATGCAGGCTTCACTCCAAGTTACATAGTTTTAATATTATTCCCTCCATTAACTTTCAAAAAGTTCAACAACCTACCTGCTAAAGAAGCAAAAACCTTACTGGGGAATGGACGCTTTTCACAAGACCTGCTACATGAAATGCTTGGAAGCACCTGAATGATCACATCTAGGACAGTGGTTCTTTTAGCACCAGGAGTGACCATCTTTTCACTTTTTAGAGTGACCATCTGGCTAGGACCCATCAGAAGTGATGTCATGGCCAGAAGTGCTGTCATTGTGGCACCAGAGCCTGCTGCTTTCCTGAGAATGCAGCAATAAGTTGAGTTATTTCTCTGTCATTTTCCAATAGCAAAGTGAATCAGAAAGAAAAAACCTATTGACAACCTTGACACAAGCAAAATAACCAACCACACAGCCCTCCCTGTTTCCAGCATCCCATTTTCCCCTACTTTCAATATGGCTGCTCTAGGTGCTTTGCGACCCACTTGTGGGTCCCAATCCACAGTTTGGGAACCACTGATCTAGGAGTCTCTGGGTTCAAGGAAGAGATTACCCTGCCTACTTTTTTAAAAGTGTGAGGCTCCATGTTATTTAAGGGTCATCAGGCTCAAGATAGATTATGTATAGCACATATTTCAATGACGGTAAATATCCATACCATCTGGTTGCCTTCCTCTCCTGAAAGGTCTTGGCTGCAGAGTGTTTGTGTGCTCCAAAAGCACAAGAGCTATCCAATGCTGCACACATTTGCAGTGAGAAGCCATTTGTCATTTATTGCTTACTTCCAACCTGAGCAAGTTGGTTAATGTTGTTTGACAGACTTGCATAACATCCTAAAATGCTTTGGACGCTGCAGTTTAGGTCATGGTACAATATTAATGAGCGAATAATGCTCTTGAATGCTGGGCTTAATATTTAATGAGGTTGAGTGCTGCAGAAAGAGATCAAGGCTGGAAATCACTGCAGCTGTCAGGAACCCAAGGAGAAGGGCTACTGAAGCTAAGAAAACTGCTCGCCTAAACTCAAACTGGGGTTGAAGGATTTCTTCTTGGACATTATAGCATAACTATGTCCTAAAAAGAGGGACGTGATGGCGCAGCAGGTTAAACCACTGCTGCTGGGCTTTCCGACCAGAAGGTTGGGAGTTCAAGACTGCGTGACCGAGTGAGCTCCTGTTGCTTGTCCCAGCTCCTGCCAACCTAGCAGTTCAAAAGCACCTAAATGCAAGTAGATAAATAGGGACCACTTCGGTGGGACGGTAACGGCGTTCTGTGCACTACGGCATATAGTCATGCTGGCCACATGACCACGGAAGCTTGTCCTTGGACAAACGCTGGCTCTACAGGCTTTGAAACGGAGATGAGCACTGCCCCCTACAGTCGATCACGACTAGACCATTCGGTTGTGGGGAAACCTTTATGTCCTAAAAGCAGGGACAGCCTTAGGCACTTTTGTGCCTCCCACACTGTGCTCCCTGTGTCCTTTACAAGAAAGGCGGCTTACTTTAGGGCAGGGGTTCCCAAAATTCAAGTCACAACTCCTGGGAGCAGTGAGATGTCCCTGGTCATCCCTCCTACCTGCTTCCTCAGGTGCCGCCATCTTGGATCTCATGAAATCCTGAGAGATCCAAGGTGGCTGCGCCCAAATCTCACAAGATGTGGGCACTGCCTCTCACAAAATCTTGCAGTATTTGGGCGCCACCATCTTGGATCTCAAGAAATTTTGTGAGCTATGAGCCAGGAAGAAAGATGCGGGGGCATCAAAACCCAGGTAAGTTTGGGAACCACTGATTGAGGGGAAAGCTATTTCATTAAAACTTCAGAATAGACAAACAATAATACATAAATAATTGAAAGGGGGAAATGTAAAATCAGCACCGCCATTAAATATTCAAAGTCACCCATAAGATCCCTGTACATTGTACCCTTAGAAAAATACCAATTACCCCACTGTATTGCTCAAGTGCCAGCCTTTCTTGGAGAACAGGGGAAAACCCGCATGCCTTAAAGCTCCTATAACATCACATAACTGAGAGCAATGATCCACAGCTGAACTTGGGTTAGATAGGATGACGACACTGCATGACAGGGTAGTTGATGCTCAACTAAAGGGGAAAAAGCTGCACGCAAGGTCCTAGGCACACAATCCAACCTC
This sequence comes from Lerista edwardsae, assembly GCA_029204185.1. NCBI lineage: Eukaryota > Metazoa > Chordata > Lepidosauria > Squamata > Scincidae > Lerista > Lerista edwardsae. The sequence continues at coordinate 5,929,001 of JAJKFI010000010.1, forward strand.
TAAAAGGACCTCAGTAGGCAGAGCTTCTGATATGCACTGGATATAAAGTTATCTAAATTTAGATTAAAGCATCTAAATTATCGAGTTGGAAGAAACCAGCAATCCAGTCTCTGTCTCACGAGTTCTGGTATTCTGTAGCATACGGTCACCAAACAAGGGGTTTGTTTTTTTTTAAAACTCCACTTTGATTCAGAGCCAGCGATGGCCCTCTCCTCTTACTGAACTTGTTTGTCCCTTTTTAAAGACACCTAACCCAGGGACCACATTCAGCGGCTGAAAACCTGGCAATTTAACATTGTATTGGGTGTAACAGTATTTTGTTTTGTCAGTCCTGAATGTACTGCCAATTTCATGGAGTTTATTTAAAATATTTTTTATTCCACAGCTCAAAGTGGCATACAGCAATACAAACATATAAAAGGTAAAGGTTTCCCCACGACCGAATGGTCTAATCGTGACCGACTGTAGGGGGCGATGCTCATCTCCGTTTCTAAGCCGAATTGCTGGCGGTTGTCCTAGGACAAGCTTCCGTAGTAATGTGGCCGGCATGACTATACGCCAAGGTGCATGGAATGCCTTCCCACCGAAGTGGTCCCTATTTATCTATTCACATTTTTATATGCTTTCAACCTGCTAGGTTGGCAGGAGCTAGGACAAGCAACGGGAGCTCACTTCGTTGCATGGTCTCGAACTGCCAACCTTCCGGTCAACAGCTCAGCGGTTTAACCCGCAGCGCCACCACGTCCCAAAAACATACCCATAACAAAATATATAAAATACAATGCAAACAGGTAACATTAAAACTGGGGTAATGCAAACAGGTAACATTTAAACCTTCCTTAAATGACATACTCTCTCTCTTACCCTCTTCTCCACAGCATGTCTATCATGTCTCTGCTTGCTCATCTTTTTTTTTAAAACAAAAACCCAAAGTGCCTCTCCTCACATGGATGGTGCTCCAACCATCAAACCATCAGATTATTTTAGTGCATTTTTCCAGCTCCATAGTACCCTTTTTTGAGATGAGATTACCAGAACAGTATACACAGGCTATTTTGGGTCTAAGAAATCTAATCTCATCCTTTTTCTCTGCCCACACGTTTACCCAATCACCAGTAAAATACCTGAGAGTTCCGATCAGCCAAAAGGTATTTGCAAGTAACTAGCATGAACTTACAAAGGCAACATTTAAGGACAGATATGAAACATGCTGCATAAGCAAGACAAAAAAAAATCAATGAGAGTTGGGCAAGAGCACTTTTTGTGCTCTTGTGCAACTTCGCTCTATTTCAGCAGGTCCTGCCAAGTCAACTTCCTAGCGGTTTGTGAGTCCTTTAGTTCTTCATTCAAATGAGTGACTAACATGAAACAATAATTAGAGTTGCTCTCTGATGCCCGATCATTTGCTGCTTTATAAAAATGAAAGATATCCATTGGAAGCAAACACGTTTGTGAATTCCCACTGGTGAAGGAGAAGACAAGAAAATTACTTTTCCACCCAGTAATCTACAGTTCTATATTTTCCCCAATGGTTCATCACTAAAACATTGCAAAGTGACTTCCAATAATTTTCCTCTCTCAAGTAAAACACAACACATATCTAGATGAAACTTCATACAGATGCTTTTTTTTTCCTAGAGAACCAAATTTTGACATTAAAACAAACTAATCACCATCATCAGAAAACAGAACCTTATGTAGGCAAGAATGAACTACCAGAGGTCTCTCAAGGATGTCTGGCAACTGAACTGTCCAGACTTTTTAATACAGAACCTGGATTCGTACTTTCTAGGGAAAATGTATGCCCAGGAGGATCACAGGAGAGTGTGTAATTTCGTTCACCTCCAATGCTGTTTCAGGATCAGGAACACGCCATGGGCATGCCATAGTTTCAAACTATGGTTTGGCCAAAAAGAATGAGGATGAGCAAGAGCTCTTGGTCAGAAAAAGACAACCCTGGACCAGAAAAATTGATGGCTTGATCTGTTATGGTGATGACATGTAACGTTGCTGAGTTCAACAATGCAATGGGTAGGATAAAAAATTACTTCCAGCATATCCAAAGGTTCATGCATGCCCAATTCAGTGTTAAACAGCAAATTGTCATGCCATAGCACGTAACTTTCCCCAACTTCAATTGTCATTTCTGAGCTGAGTAACACAAGTACAAGTGCTTTCATTGCAGGGAACTTAAGTGGTGGGGATTTTTTTAAAATTTTGGATTTTACACTTATTTGTCTGATCTTGAACGTCAGCCTCGCCCAGGAGCCTTGCCTGCCCCACCATGCCCAATGGCAAGGAACAGTTGCCTTCATCGCTTCACTAAGGCCCATCCCAGCACATTGCCCAAGCCAAAGTGGTGGCTCACACATTCTTGTGCATGGTCACTACAGATGGGGCCATGTTGGGGAGGACTTTTGGCCAGCTGAAGCTGCCACGGGTGTGAGTATGGCTTCAAGACAGCCTCTAGTCCCAACAACATGCAAAGGGAGGTGCCTTCCTTCTGACAGCTGCCAAGGGGACACCATCCCCTTAAAGACTGGGGAGAAAACAGAAGGCAAGCTGGGAAGGACTGGTAGGGGTTGAGCAGGAAGCAGTGGGGAAGACATGAGCCAACACAGCCTCAAAAGGCCAGAAGGGAAACAATGAGGAGGCGGCAGGGTGAACTATCTGAGGCTGGCTTACAGCTTCTCCAGGGCAGAGGAGACCAGCAGGGCCCAGGGAAGAAGCTCCCATGTGGTAGGGGTGGAGCGAGAGGGATCTAACTTTGGGGTTCACCTGGACTCCACCACTAGTCCCATTTAACAAAAGAGGGAGTATTGGGGAACTTCAGGCAGTGCACCCCTCCCCCCTCTTTTATCCTTGCAGCCGCTGGCCAGAAGTCAAGCATACTATACATACTTCTGTGGATCTTTCTCCCATTCTAGAATAAACATGTTATTAAAAGAAAAATCGATAGAAAGCTTTAGAATGCACAGTATCACAAAAGGTTAAGCCCTACCATCGATTTTAATATCATATTTTCAGGGACGTTTCCCCAAAGGGAGTTCTTTCCCACTGTCATTCTTCATTTTTCCTGCTTTCATTGTTCCGTCTGCAAAAACACACAAACTCACCAAACCAACACTTTGCAGCAGACTAAAAGCACAGTGCTGTGCCCGCACAGAAGTCCCACTGTACTCAATGGCACTTACTCCCAGGAAAGTATGTATAAGTTTACAACCTAATAGTTTGTCATATAACTAAAGCATGCTGCCAATGACCACCAAAGCAAGACTCAATTAATGGAAAAACGTTTTAGTGACACTTCACTCCCATAATCCATGAGCATCTAATTATTTCCATCCACTGAGCACTAGAAACAATCACATGTATATGTTTTAAAGTTGATTCATTGTTTTCAAGAATTTTCCACAACAAATGGACAAGAAGATTTGGAAATATAGCAGGCAAAGGTTGCAGTAGGTTATCTAACAAATGAAGGATAAAATGCCACACCATATGGAGTCCAGCTGCCCCTTAGAACAAACTCATTATTGGGGACCATTTGAAGAGCTTATTGGCAGCACTGCTCAAAAGGGAAAAAAGGCATTTGCTGGAAGCTTCAAAGCCACATTTCTAGAAGCCATCACTTCCAAATGAAAGACAAAAACAGCAAAGGTTAGCTTGTTGCTAAGTTGTTACCATCTGTTTGGCAGCCAACAATGGCGGGGGGGGGATCACAACTGGATGTCTTGCCAGAGAATGCATGAAAAGCAAACTATATGACAATCTAGATGCAGTGTAGATTCTTCCTAAAGGGTCTCTGCAAGTTTAGGTGGTTTGGGAAGCACAAGAAGCAACATCCACCCACCAATGGGTCACAACCCAATTTGTAGTGGTCCTTTCCCTAGTGACATCTTGGCTAGACTACTGTAATGCTCTCTACATGGGGCTACCCCTGTAGATGGTTTGGAAATTTTCAGTTTGTGCAGAATGCGCCTTGGTTGGTCACTGGGGCTTGGGGTGCTATGCTGTTGCTCCCGCGGCTACACTGGCCGCCCATTACTTTCTGAGCCCAATTCAAGGTGATGGTGGTGACCTATAAAGCCCTATACAGGATACCTCAAGGACTGTCTTTCTCCATACATTGCTGCACACCCCCTAAGGTCATCAGGATGCCACCGCCATCTGAAGCCAGGGTGGCGGCGGCAAGGATTTGGGTCTTCTCAGTTGTGGCACCACGACTCTGGAACCAACAGCCGGAAGACCTAAGGGCAGCTTCCTAGTTGTATGGTTTCCAGCAGGGTTTAAAGACCCATCTGTTTCACTTGGCTTTTGGGGAAGGAGGTACTCCTTAGGGACTCCTTTTTAACTTAACTTTGTAACTTTTATTCTGATATACTATTTTACGCTGTTCTGTTCTTTTATTTTTTGTTATGTTGTGTTAATTGTTTTAACTTTAATATGTTATTTTAATGTTCTCTGTATACCACTTTGAGTTTTAGAAAATCAGTAAAAAAATCCTATAAATAATTTTCTCCTATCTGATTAGTTCCACTGGTTTTATTGCTCTGTTCAGTGTGTTTCTGTTGACTTGTGCTATTTTATTTTGAATTTGACATTTTTAGGATGATTGAAAGCCACTTGGGTTAGAATTTTGAGAACCTGAGGCACACGCATGTCCTAAAGAAAATGAATTGCTCCAGGAATATATGTCCCTAACACACAACCCTGAAAACAAAGCCTTCCAAACTATGCTATTTTAATCTAATGAGAAGACTCCAAAGTAAATGCAAGTTGTGTGAAAGATGGAAAATTTTAAATACCTGAAAGATCAATTCATAGATTTATCTTTCCCATCATCACATATGCTCCTTGTTCAAGCACCTCCAGTATATATTTGAGTAGTGGAAATCCAATATTCCATTGAGCCGACAACACAAACCTCAGTAGTGAATTCATCAATATCATAATCACTATAATAAAACCACTAAGTTACCCTCCCACTTTTGATTTCCCAAGGCATCCCAATCTTCTATGACTGCAATCTAGACTGTAAATTCATAGAATATTTGCCTTGTACAGTAACCGACCCCAGTGCAGAGAGAAAAATTGAACTCCAGGACTGAAAGTGCTCTGAGCATTTAAAAAGTTCTGTATAGAATAGGAGAGAAAGCAGAAAGTCAAATATCTACCCAGGAGGGCACACATCAACAAGACTTTACACTTTTTGCATTCAGTAGCTGAAGTGTCAGACTACAACTGAAAAACAGAGTCTTACAGCTCAATCTATTGTGCTTCAACATCCAGAAGAATAGTGGTGCCAAAATGGGCCCTGTTGTATCTTGTGAGTACCGAGGCAGCCACTACAGTCTCCATAGGGCAGTGTTACTCAAACTGTGGGTCGGGACCCATTTGGTGGGTCGCGACATGATGTCAGGTGGAAAGCTGGGAGCAGCCATCTTGGAAACTGCAGACCTTACTCTTGTTATATTCCTTTTGTGAGTGTTAACTATTTGAACTTTCAAGGGAGGGTTTTAAATTTTTATTTTTTTTGCTTTTAGTTCAGTGCTTTTACATCCTATTTTGCCCTAATCTTGCTTTCTGTCAGGGATGTTTCATAGTTGTACAATTGCTGCAGTCCAAGAATGCCAATTTACATTTTAGAAGTGTCATTTTATTATGTTACAATGACAGCACTTCCTGCTTGATGATGTCACTTCCTGTCACATCATCACTTCTGACATCACTTCTGGTGGGTCCCAACATGAGAGCCATTCTGAAAAGTGGGTGCCTATCTAAAAAGTTTGAATACCACTGTCATAGGGTAAGGGTTTGCTCCCTTACTCCAGGGTAAAACTTCCATTTCTGGAGGAAAAGTCCATCATGGGCTATAGGCCATGATGGGTGGTACAACCTGCTAACGTTAGAAGTAGGCTACTTCAGAATGCCAGGTGCAAGGGAGTGGCAACAGGATGCAGTCTCATGATGCACCCCCTGAGGCATCTGGTGGGCTGCTGTGAGATACAGGAAGCTGGACTAGATGGGCCTTTGGCCTGATCCAGCAGGGCTCTTCTTATGTTCTTACTCAGCCAGCAGCAATGAGTCTCCTCAGGTCTAAGCCTGCAATAAAGCGGGGGCAGAACTGAGGAGGCCCATGTCTGGCTGTCTGGTCAGGGAGGGAGCACAAGATACAATAGCAGAGGCTGCCACCGTCTTCACTCCACTCTTGGGCCCGCCTCCCAGTTCAGCCTTTCCCCTGCCCTCTCCTCACCCTGACAAGCCACTCCAGCAGAAGTACCTTTAGAACCCAATAGTGCATAAGCCCAGGATACCTCAAGGACCACCTTCTCCCACATAATCCTGAAGGCTCCCTTCAATAATCAGACAGGGCTCTGCTTAGGATAGCGCCACCATCTGAAGCCATTTTATCCAACACGCAGCAACTTGTTTTTGGGGGTCAAGGCATTTGCTAATATTTGACATTTTTACTCATATTCTCTCTCAGTGTAAGCATGACATTGTGTCATTGTAATTCTCAATTTCTATGTTATTCTAACTATATCGCGCCAATTACAAAAAGAAATCAAAGTAAAATTCATTCATTTAAATTTTATTCATTCATTTATAAAATTGATTTTTTTTTTGGCCCACGAAAAAGTGTAAAATATACAGTGTGTCCTTCATACCTGTACTGCCCAAGAGGGCAAATTAGCTGATGAGCATGGGGGGGGGGGCAGGAGAGAAGTAAAGTACATTAGCTCAAGATGGAAACCAAGTATGCATGAGGAGGGGAATTGTGCATTGAGTGGGGTGGGGAATTGAGTAAATCTATGTGGCAGCATTCTTCCTTGACAAGAAACTCTACCTTCACCACACAGTTTTCCTTGCCAATTCGCGCACGTGAACTCTGTTACTCAGCAGTCTCTGGCAATGAGCTTCAGTCTGTCACCCTGTCCCTAAGGCAAGGCACACCGCTTCACTGAGCTGAAGAGATCTCTCAGCAGGTTTCTCCACAGGCATTGGGAGAGGAGGTGCATCTCGCTGACCAGGAGCAGATTTCTCATCTCCCAAGTTCATGAGCCATGGCACCCATCTGGCATAGAGCACACCTCCCTCGCACCACAGCTAGTCCATTTCTCTCAGCTACGGAAATACTGTTCACAGGCACGTTAACAGCAAATTTAGACAGCCTCCTCATCACAGCCACTATCAAGGAAATGATGAATCAACAGCTGAGTGTCTGAACAGTGAGCTGAGGCAAGGGAGTCATGACACATTCTAGCTAGGCAATGAATTGGAGGGAATATCGCACATTGGAAATAAGCATAGAAAGGCACCTTAAACTAAAATTAATTCACCTCAATTTAACCATCATTTAATGTTGGAAAGGTGGTGCATTCTAATGGTTGCAAGTCGCTGTCACAAGGTTCCTACCTTATGAAATGCAAGCGTATTCGTCCACCCATATGGATGTTCAAGTGGCATCTGTAGTTTTGGCAGACGGCAAAAAAAATGGGGGAAGAAAGAAACCCACATCAGCAGCCTTTGGACCCTAGATCAGTGGTTCTCCAAGTTTTTAAACCAGGACCCACTTTTTAGAATGGCACTCATTTTGGGGCCCACCAGAAGTGATGTCATGAACCTGGAAGTGAAGTCATAGCCATAAGTGACATCATCAAGCAGGAAGTGCTGTTATTGTGACAATCAAATGACATTCCTGGGATTCTTGGGCTGCAGCAATTGCACAACCATGAAAAATCCCTGTCAGAAAGCAAGTTTAGGACAAAATATTATGTCAAAGTACTGAACTAAAAACAATTTTTAAAAAACCCTCATTTGAAAATTCAAACTGTTAAATCCTAACAAAAGGAATTGTATTAACATATTTCCATCAAGATTGGTCAAATGGCTGCCTTCTTTTCCCTTCTTAAAGGGCCACTAGAGTGAAGAGTGTTCTCTCTAGTAAGCTGTAATGCTTTGCCATCCGCTCTACTGCATGGCAGATTTAAAGGAGTGCCATATGCTGAGAGGCGTTGCCAATGTGGGTGGGACATTGAAACTGTACCAGATCTGCTTTTAGATTGTCCTCTTCTTGAAGAGCTGTGATCAAATTTCTAGGCTTGATTTGGGTCAACCGGGAGGGGGGCGGGGACAGACCAGGATAAGGTCCAGTATATTCTATCAACAGAGGTGATTGATGTAGTGGAGAGAACGGCAGCTTTTGTATATGTGACTGTTAAGAGTCGAAGTATTGAAAATCAGTGTGTTTGAGTGGGGGTTGGTTGGTTAGGATTATATGTAGTATTGGATTGTAGTGAGTGTGCCAATAAAATTGCTACCTATCACAAAAGAAATATAGCAAGAGTAAGGTCTGCAGCTTCCAAGATGGCTGCTCCCAGCTCTCCGCAACCCACCTGACATCAGGTCATGACCTATTAAGTGGCCCCAACCCACAGTTTGAGAAACACTGTATTATAAAAACACATCTGGGGCTAACGTCCTCCCATACATACCTGCTCAGCAGCAGGGGTCATTTTAGAGACTTCCAAGTGCCCCTGCTCTCTGGAAGGTGGCTTTCTCTTCAGTCATGTCATGATAATGCAGTTCCACCCCAAGGGAGATCTGCCTGGTGCTTAATATATTTCAGGCACCAGGCAAAAACTGTCCTATTTACTCATGCTTTGGGGCAAGAGACTATAATATGGCATTTTATGATCTGTGATAAGTGGCAATGTGTTTCATTTTACTATTGCTTTGAGAATTGAGTTTATCTGCAGTTGCTAGATTTATATTATTTAGTTATTTTTAGGGTATTTAATATAACTGGGTATTAAGAAAGGCAAAAGAACATTATATTGAAGATATCACAAAATCAAACAAGTCAATTTTTAAGTTACCTAAAAGAGGTAAGAAAAAACAGGGGGGGGGAACCAATCACCGAAAACAATGATTAACAAATACTCCTAAGGGATTATCCTTGAACAAGGAAGATATCCCACATTGATTAGCAGTCCCACGTTGACTAGCAGTGGGACCCTCATTTCTGCAGGGTTAGGGGCTCACATCTCTGCCCATGCAATTAAAAAGGCAGGCAACTGTTTGCAGCATTTTCTTGTCTTTATACAATACTTGGATGTGACCAATTCACCAGCATCCCAACCCTATACACCTGTTCTGGGTATTGGGAGGTACACACATTCTGTTAAAAGTATTAACACACCCACAAGCTCTCAAACATTTTATAAACATTTTAAAAGTGAGCCTATTTGATTAGGACTCTCCTTTTGTACCTCCCAGAGAGCAAAAAGGACAGCAATGAGATCAGGGGAAATAGACATGCAGGGGACATCTATTCAGTATTTTCTTTTAAAAGAGAAAATTCAGTTCTAATAATTATAGCTTGAAAGCATCTTTACATTTGACGAAGATTTTACTAGGAAAAACTGAGGGTTTTTCCTTGAAAGGAATAAATATAGCTATGTAATACATGCCACAGTGCCTTCAGAAAGCAATAAAGCACATTTAAGACATAAGACATAAGAAATTTATTTGTCATTACACTTTGTCATTTAAAAGACAAAGTCATAAAATCACAGTAGTTTCTGAATGTCACCTTAAGTACTTTGGCAAAGAAGAAGAGCTAACAGTGACAACATAGAACAGTTTCAAATTAAATTGTTAACATTAGTCTCTCTCTCTCTCTCACTCTTATATAAAGTGCCCAGGTGAATCACAAGCAAGAGCAGGGTTTGATGCATGCCTTTTTTTGACACAAGCACATTCTAACCATGCATGTCTTCATGAAAAGACATTGGCTGAGCAAGGCCCTCATTTGCTCCTCCTGGTAAAGGGTGCAACTGTTAAGTCAAAGGCTAGCGGGGTCAGAGCAAGTGACATTTTTCTCCAATCAAAGTGCTTGACATATTGGACTGAACGACCTGATCAGGAGTTAATCACAGCTGTGCAACACCTCCTATTCACAAGCCTGCCAGATTGTCTTAGGACAGCAGGCATGCTATACCGTCTCACAGAGTATTCTTTCAATCAGGGGAAGAAATAGATATTTTAAAAGCAAAGCTACAGGGACACATGACTGGGTCAACACTAGTGGAGCACTCTTCATGCAATTCTATCAATCCATCATGGTGCTTTGCAGATAAATATTCCCAGCCCATGCACAGCAGAACTTAAACTGAGCCCCATCATAAGAGCTCCTTGCTATATAAAGAATGACTCTGGGAATATATATTTCAGCTATCTTTCAGCTAATCCCCTTTTGTTCTTAAAAACAGACACCCCCTTTTGGACTATCAACGGCTTATAGCTAGCAGTGTTTGAAAATGGTGTTATTTTTTCACAGATTTCATTATTTGAAAGGCAGAAAATGGTGTTGTGTTTTTATTCTCATTCCAAATTCTCATTTTTATTCATTTTCCATGCATTAAAATGTACTAGGAAGGTGATATAGGTGGCACAGTATCAGCAGATGCAACCACAGTATTATTTCTACTTGGAAAAGTGATCTACAGTCAATCCTCAGTTGCAACTTCAGTATTCCTGACCTCACCTATCAGCAAGGGGCTGTTTTGTGACCATCCATATCTGCAAGATAAACAGCCCCTCAGACTTGCTGGAAGCTCCAGCAACCTATCAAAAGATAGTTTAAAATCAAAAGAAAGAAACACTGAGAGCCAGCCAGTTCCCAATCTACAGCTGATAGCAACAACCCAAGGGAGCAATTGCAAATTTCAAGCCACAACGAGGGAAGAAAAGCAAAAGAGGTTCAAGGCAATTCAGACCTGCCTTGGTCTCTTTGCTTTTCTTCCCTTGTTGGGGTTTGTTATATCTAGCTCCCGTGGTCCTCCTGGGGCTTGTTGCTTTGTCCATTGCTCCGCTTCTCCCCAGCTTTCCTATCCTGCAGAACCTTTTTTGGAGAGTAGCCATTTTCAGGTCCTAATAGGGAGGGATATAAGGATTCAGTTAAGCTCTGGACTCCACTGGATCAACATCTGCCATTCCTAAAAGCTTCCCAGAGTCCAGGCCAGTCCACATCTGACCCTGCTTCTTCAATAATGGTGCCAGAAAACTGCTACCTAAGCAACTCTATCTAAAGTCAGTATACACCAGGACCAATTTATTTATGATACGACATCAAGGAGCCTAAGGTGCTATATCTAGAGTTTCCCAGCAGTCTCCCATTGACACAGCACTGGACCCAGAACTGCTTGCCTTTGGCAGATTTGCTTTCTGTGGTTCTTGAAGGCAAGGCTACATCCAACAGCTGAAATGACAGGGAAGTAGATTTAAGCTAGAAATGAGGAAGAATGCCATCACTGTATGGTATGCCCAACAACAGAACGGACTGCTTCATGCCATTGTAGGCTCTTCCTTATTTAATGTTTTCAAGCAGAGGCTGGATGGCTACCTGTCAAGGATGAAGAGGGGATTGGACTAGATAACCTCCAAGATCATACTCATGTATTCTATAACACCTTGGGACCACATCTACCTCCAAAGGCTGGCACGATCAGGATACAAGTTTCTACCATCCTGATACACAGAATTTGCCACAACACTTGACAATCTTAATAGATCTGACCCAGTACTAGCTCAATGGGATATACTGACTGAGCATCTGACATGGATAGCGGTAGCGGACCTGGGGGGGGGGTAAAGTGGGGCAAAAGCACCGGGCTCTGGTCTGCCCTGGGCTTGGGGGGGTGGGGATGCTGTACACGCCCCCCCCCCCAGCCTTGCACTGTTCAGGGAAAGGAAAAAGGGGCATGGACAGCTAGAGACTGCTGCGGGTGTCTCTTTCCCACATCCCCTTTCCGAGGCGAGAGAAAGAAGAGGGGCAAAGGACGCTGCTTTCTGCGGTGCCAGTGGGAAGCTCATTGCCTAGTTCGCCTGCTCGTTCCATCACTCGCTTGCTCGCCTCCAGCCTGGCTCCAACTCACAGAAGTGCCCCAACTGTTTCAGCTCAGCCCCTGGCAAAGGGGGCCCTGGAGTTTATAGCTCAGTTAGCCACCAAACATAGGAGACTGCTGGGTCAGCAGCGCCCACTCCCCTGCCAGCCACTGAGCAAGCAACCGAGCGGCTGTCTGGCTGAGTGACTCCCTCCCTCTTTCTATTGCGTGGCAATCCCAGTTGGCCCCCAGCGCTCAATAGGAGGCTGCAGCCAGGCCAGGGAAGCCTCCCAACAAGTGCCTCAGCCATGCGTGTGAAGCAATTCACATTGAAAAGGCAGGCGGCTGCTGAAGCAGCTCAGCCCACCTGCCCCCAAATGAAGTCGAAGCCATCTTAAAGGGGCGGGCAGCTGGCTGGAACAACATGCCGGGGACACGCTGCCTCAGGGGCTCACCACCCCACTTTCCCTCCAAACAGTACACGGCTGGGGAGCATATACCCGTAAATACAAACAAAGACTGCTTTGTTCATTTTTTTTTTAAAGGAAACTGGAGGGCAGAAGTAATTGCAGGGATGTGATGACATCACCACAATTACATTGGGGGGCGGCAGCCTGCTAGATGTGCCCCCTAGAGGCACATCCTTCAGGAACACCTCATGAGGGATAGACTTTAGTAACCAGCCTGTCCGCTTTGCAGCTTCTTACAATACTGTGCGAGTGTGCCACAAAAAATAAGAACAAGAAAAAAATATACACACAATACTTAACAGCATCAGAATGGAGAGGGCGAGAGGAGAAAAGGGGCTGAGAATCCAAGCACAGAATAAATTCTTCCATTTTAAAATGCTAGCATTAATTACATTAACACTAACACAAAACACATTTTCCTGTGAAAACTAAAAATCAATTAAGACCAGCCATAATATTTCAAAGAGCAGAGAGTTCACCATAACACATTGATTTGCTTTACCGTTCAATCAAAAGAGACATGATACATTGGGGAGGGGGAGGAAAACAGCATTTACTCTCTGGTATCCAATTATATACAACATAACCTAATTCAATTACATAATAATATAGTGCTGTGAGGAAAACGAGCATTGCAAAGCAATTTTAGGAGTACTAATTACATCTTATTTAAGAAAACTAAAATATGCTCTACACCCCTCCAAAAAGACAATACACTGTGGGCGCAATCCTAATCTGGAGTTAGGCCGGCATAGTCAGGCCAGCAAAGTTTGGCCAGCACAAGGGCCACTGTAAAACATGTTTGGACCACTCTTGGAGTCAGGGAGGATGGTGCACGTCTGTGTGCCGGCCTCTGACTCCGAGAGTGGTCCAAACATACTTCATGGTGTCCTTTGTGCCGGCCAAACTTTGCTGGCCTAATTGTGCCGGCCTAACTCCAGGTTAGGATTGTGCCCTCTATTTGTGTTACATTAGGAGATGATAGCCATTCCTGGAGTTACACAGGTCAGGGTAGGAAGGGAGCTAAGGGCCAGGGTAAAGCACACGCTGAAAGTTCAGGATTCAATCCCTGACAGCATCTCCAGTTAAAGATAGTAAAGGGCTGGGAAAGATCTCTGCTGCTGCTAACACTGGGCTCAATGGACTGTTGATCTGACTCAGAGCACAAGCCTGTGCTTGTCTGTTCAGAAGCAAGTCCCACTGTGTGCAATAAGACTTACTCCCAGGAAAGTGTGCATAGGATTGCAGCCTCAGTACAATGGACCCTCTGTATCCTCAGGGAATCCGTTCCCAGAAACACACCCCACCCCCCGCACATATCAATGGATAATTAAATCTGCAGAGGGGAGACACACGGGCAAACAGAAGTGCCTCTCCAAAGTACCCAGGAGGCCCTCTGAAGCATGGGGAGGCCACACATGACTTCATGGCACCGCCCAGATGCAACCAGAACACACTTGAGGCCTCCCAGACACATAACAGGCTTGGCACCCGAGTTGCGTCAAATTCACTGAACCTACGGATAAGGAAAGCCCACTGCATAAAGCAGCATCCTAGATCCTCCCCACAGATTCAAAAGTCCAGCGCTTAAGCCCAGGAGTTTTGAATATTTCCAGACCTGCAGTGTGATCCTATTTAAAACTTAGTGACTATCAATCATCTGGAAATATGCGATACTGCAGCACTGCTAAAACTGGGCAAAGGTAGACCTGATCAGGACCTGAAAGACTACCACATAAAAGCAGGTCTAAGCATTTGAGGAACAAACAAGGCACACGTAAAATCAATAAGGTTGGCACGTACAACTTTCAAAAGTCACCTCTTGGCTTTTGCTTCATTGCTTTATAATGGGAAATGTTGCTGAGAACTGGGCTCATTGCCCTGGACCTTCAAGATCTACTATACACTCATAACTCAAGCCCAAGCTGAAGCTTTACAGAAACAAGTTTTAATGTCTCTTTTACTGAGAAACTTACACCACAGTAGGCGCTGAGGGGGGAAGACAACCAATACCTACCTGCGCACACATATGCACAAAAGTCAAGATTACAACCCTTTGCTGTCAAAGGCCAAAGTACATACAGTGGGCCTTCGGTAGCCGCAAGGGATCAGTTCCACTACCTGTATGGATGCTGAGCTCCACGGATGCTGAAACCCATTGGGGGGGGGGGCCAGGGCACGAGTGCCGCAAAAACGTACATGAAGACTGCGCTGGGCTCTCTGGAAATCACCCAAGCCTCCCAGTCTCCTCAGAAAGCCTGCCAGAAGCAGCAGGAAGTCAATTTGGTTTGCATCAGCAACTTCCTGTTGCATCCAGGTGTTCTGAGGTGCGAGCACAGCGCATGGCTTGGGCTTGGCCTCTGTAGGTGTTCAAATCAGCAGATAAAGAGTGCCCACTGTACTCTCTTTAAAGCACTGCCACCATTTGCCCTACTAGTCAAATGTTTCTCTTGATAAATGTGACAAATTTGTGATGAAACATAAGCTTGCTTTTTTCAGAACTGCGCCCTCACTAGGCAGTTCGCCAAGGCTGCACAGAAGAACACACACAACTTAAAGACAATGAACATATGTCATAGCCATGCACTTCAAGGCTGAGGTAGACGTGTAGTGCACAACACCAACTTATACAAAATAGGGGCCCTCTCAGACCCTTTGTTTCAAAACAGAGCTCAATTTTATATTTAAAAATAAGAGAGCTCATTTACTGCAATACACAGGAAGATCCATTTATTCCAAAAAACAAACCTTTTATGAGCTTCTGCATCTCTCCTGGCTTGTTCTAATGCCAACTCTTCAGCTATTCTCTTCTTTAGTTGTTCTTCATTCACTAAAATTAAAAAAGTTGGAATAAACAAGTGTCACACAAACAAATTATACAAAAACACAACATTGACATCATGACAATGCACACGCGCAAGCGCAAAACATATGACTAGGTTTTTTTAAAAAGAATTGTTATTGATTTTAATAAAAAGGGACAGTATAGGATAATAGTAAACTTAGGGAAAAGGAAACACTAAGGATAACACAAAAGGATTACTGTCTTGGGATAGCAGTATTTCTAATCTAATTTACCTTAAAGTAATCTTTGCAATACATCTTAAGACATTTACTAAATTCTTGATTGTATATCTATCCAGTCATAAAAAGGCTTCCAATAATTTTCTATCCTGCACAGATTTCCATCTTTAAATCTCTCAGTCAGAATATTCATTTCAGCCATATCATATTTCAGCCATATCATATTGTTTATCAAGTTCTCTAACTCTGGCATTTCATTACTTTTCCATACCTGTGCATATACTAATCTCACCACAGTAGAAATATGTACCACTAAATATGTACTTTGTCTATCCTGCATTGATTACACTATATTGGGAAGAAAAAATTCCGATCAACATATGACTAGTTTTTAAAGAGACAGTCAACATCCATGTTTTCTGAAGTCTGTCACACAGCAATTGAACTGAAAGACGCTTTGCCCAAGTTATACTACTTGAAAGGACAAGGGTAGTGATTCCCAAACTGTGAGCTTTGCCAGGAGCTGTGGAATCCTCACAAATAGCTAATCCTATACAATGTAGAGGATTGTAGCCTGAATGGGGAGCTGCATAATTACTCCAAGTCTGATCAAGTTAATGGCCCACTAGGTCAAGGGATCTGCTAGTCTAAAAGGTTTGGGACCAACTGGACTAGGGGACTTCATGGCCAGCATCATATTTTGCAATGAAAATAATCCAGCACAATTCCTGTAATTTCAGGCACAACCCAAGTATCTTTTTCAATGCCAACCCTATCACAATGACAAAGAACCCTGCAACAGCACTTCTGCAGTTCTGAGAATTGTTTGGGGAACATTCCCAGAGTGTGCTGCCCCTTGAATTCTTCTTTCCTCTTCCACACCTCTGACTTTCCACAAGCAACTCTTATTCGCAAAAGCAGCAAAACATTTTATGCTACAATTGATCATTAGAGTAGCCTCAAAGGTATTTTAAGTCTCCAGTTTGGCACCTAACAACAGGCATACAATGCATAATAATTGTCCACCAACCTATGATTCACTTTTTTATTGCTCCTGCTTGTAAGAATGGATTAAGAAAGCTAATGGACCATAGAAGCAACGTCTGAAGAACAATAAATAAGATCTGGGTATCAGCCAATAAAGACATGGGATGTTTGACCTTAACAATCAATTAGGTTATGCATTGATCAGCCAGATCCTAATAGGGAATAAAAGTGAAGCTGTCGATCATTAAATAGAAATTCCATCAGCCCGTATAAGCAAGATGGCTCCCAAATGAGAAATTGAAGCAAGCTGAGCAGACTAATCCTGGAAGGACAAGGCATGAGAAATAACTGCTGCAATGTTATTTATCTGCCCACGTGCTTTCAAGAAAACAAATAATTTGACTCAAATTGAGGTGTTAAAACATCTACACAAACAATTCCTATTTGTAGTTGATGCAAATAAATTGTGTGCAAATAAACCACTGGAGAATGCAGCCGGCATAATTACTCCAAGTCTGATCAAGTTAAGGTCACCTAGAGAGAACAGATTATTGGCAGGGAACCTAATTTTTCTCAAGGCAAATTCCGAAGTTATTTCAAGCACTCTCAAGACAAGTTTGTGACATGAACCAGTGAGCAGATATTCATGGAGAAAGTTATGTCACACAGCCATGTGGTTTGCATTTTATAACTATCCAGATACTGAATTTACTATACATATGCTGCCCTTAGAACTGCTAATACTAAATAAGCACCCATTAGAAGGGAGACAACCATTTTAACGAAGGGCACTTGGTTTGATTAAATTATGAACTCTGGTATAGATGTTAACAAATACATAATTAATCTTACTAGAGACTGTGCTGGGATCTAAAGTCCAGGGACTGTTGAGAACCACTACTGTCAAATCTGCCCTGTTAGCAGGGATAAAATACACAAAAACAAAATACTAGAGCAGTGTTATTCAAACTGTGGGTCATGTTTGCAGAAAGCTGGATTGCAGAAAGCTGGGAGAAGCCATCTTGGAAACTGCAGACCTTACTCTTGTTATATTCCTTTTGTTAGTGTTTCAATTTTCAAGTGAGGGTTTTTTAAAATTTTGTTTTGTTCAGTGCTTTCACATCATATTTTGTCCTAATTTGCTTTCTGTCAGAGATATTTCATGGCTGTATAATTGCTGCAGTGCCAATTTGCGTTCCACAAGTGTCATTTTATTATGTTACAATGACAGCACTTCCTGCTTGATGAGGTCACTCCCTGTCACAACATCGCTTCCAAGTTAATGACATCACTTACGGTGGATCCCAACATGAGTGTCATTCTAAAAAGTGGGTCCCGCTCTAAAACATTTGACTACCACTGTACCAGAGACCATCCTGGGACCTAAAGCCTTCTAAAACGAAACAGAATGGGACTTCACAATCTATACAACACTTCCAAGTAAAACAAATATTTCCCCCACGCACACCATTTTAACATAGTAAGGCATTTGTAAAGGACATACATTTATGGCAGACAAGGCTGAGTCATGCATTCATTTACATCAAATAAAAAAATGGGCTTGATTCTGATCTACAACCAGCTAAGGTGCTTTATTGCAGTCCCAAGTACTTTGGGTGAGAAAGCTCATTACAATACGAGAGCTACAACACACCTGAACAGTTTGTCACATCTAGTGCATAATCATTCTTCAAGCATGGGAACAAAAGAGGGGATAAAGGAGAACCTGCTGGTGCAATTTTGTTTGGTCTTTTTAAAAGCCTTTGAGAAAAATCCCTCACAAGCAGTTACTAATAAAACAACCCTGTGGTCCTCACTCAGTGGGTTAAGAGGCAAGTCACAGCCACAAATTAGACATTTGCCAAAACAGACAAAGAGCACTGCAAAAGTGTATCTGCATAGAGAGCTGGCAAAGCAGAGGCCTTCTCTAAGTTATGGCTAAATAAACCTAAGACATTTCAGAAAGATCTGGGGTGAACGCAGGAGACCAAAGAATACAGAAGATAATGGTAAAGTACAAGTCCGACAAACTTGCAGCTGAAGCAGAATCATAACGTCTACAACTCCATCCAGTGTATGTTTGAGATACTGATCAAAGATTGCTTATTCAGCACTTTGGCAACTGCCTTCTACTAGCTCAGACTATTAGAACATCTAACCCAGTTCTCCAAGACATCAAGGAGAGATAGTTGCTAGCATCGGCTGTGTATCATCCTTTTAATGGGAGATGCCAAGGATGGGACCTCTGACCTTCTGGATACATTTGGTTTACCATCATTCTGCCACGTATTTGCCTCTACCTGGGTAGATAGGGATCTTTATTATTTAAAGTATTTTTATACTGCCTTTCTCCAGATTTCACTGGACACAAGGCGATTTACATTGGCAGGCTGTTCATAACCCCAATTTTTTCAAGTGGAGTTTTTACAACTATTGTTCTATGTACAATTCACAGAACTCTCAATTTCTGCAGATGTTTCTTTTTCAATGTGTGGTCATCACCCTGGCTGCACTCTTACACCTTCAGAGCCTTCACAGTCCACCACAGATCGCACCTTGGCCGGTTTTCAAGATTTTCTCTTTCGACAGCTGACTCCTCACATTCCTGATCTCTGTCAGCTACTTTTGGTCTCCCATCCAAGGCCAATCCAAGGCTGATCCTGCTTAGCATCTTCAGGCAGGGCAACAGCTCAACCTCCAGATCACACTTCCTTAAAAGTGGTGGTTATATTTAGTAGGAAAAAACTGTTCCAATTCATCCTAACAGGTGTTAGGATTACAAGTGCTAACATGGTGATCCCCTGTATGGGGCGGGAACACACAATATAACCCTCCCTAATAGTTCACTTGAGACTAAATGGCAGTCTTCTTTTAACTTGGTAGAAGTTATCTGTCTGATCCTAAATGTGTACCCACTGGGATCATGGCTGGATTGGAAACATCAGTAATGGTTGCATGGGAATGAAAGTTCCTAGGAATGGGCTGGATGTGTGTGTTGAATACAGTGGAGTTGTGGTGGTGCTTGGGAGGGTGGGAAGACAGTGACTTTTTTTTTCAAAAGAGAGAATTTTGGCAACTGCAGCTTTTGAAATCTTTCCATGATGAGTTGCATCTGCCCAAATTCCCTCCTTGAACAATGGTTAAAGGTATAGGCACTACTTGATAAACCTACTTGTATGGGGTCTTTAAAAATGACTAAGATTAAGAAAAGGAGCATTCAAGTATAGCATCCCTACCTGAAGTAATACTCTGCTTTACCTTCTCAGGATTTGACCACTTCATTCTTCTGCATATGTTGAATATGCTGGACTGATTGGGGAGAGGGAATGAAAGGAGCTAGTTTCAATTGGGTCAGGCCTGACTGATCTGTGATGTGTTTGATCTTGTGCTTGGAATACAGTAGTTAGCAGGTTTTGTGCCCTCTCAGTTACCCTCATGGCTGGGTCTTTTTTGGAGTACAGTATTAAGTAAGCATTTGAAAAAGTTAAAGTGGTAAAATTGAGGGACTGGATGACATGTGTTGTAGTGTAGGGGTCCAGTGCACTAGATTAAACAGTGTGTTTCAACTGTGTCTGTTGTGCCAGTTCCTTGAAAAGACATGCAGTGTCTGCACATCTTATAAAGTACCAGGTTCTAGTGAGAAGTCTTTAGGAGACAGGTCAGCAATGGAATGAATATAGGGAGTGTGTTACCTTAGCAGTAGTTTAAAGGGTTGTTTTTTGCTCACCCTGCTTAAGGTCTGTTCAGAAGTAAGTCCCTTTAAGGTAAATGGGGCTTTCTCCTATGTGTGTGTGTGGATAGGATAGTAGTGTTAAAAGTTCTGAAACAGCTTTTGCCCTCCTTGCCTCTTCTTTTCAATCTTCTGTATGTAACTGTCTCACTGCCTTAGACAAAGGCAGTAAAATGTGTTTGGTAAGACTTGGTTGCCAATTGTACTCACAACAGCAACACTTTGTTCTCCCCTCCTTGCAGGGCCAACTTGTGCTGGCTGGTTTGCGTCTGATTGCTTTGCCCCTTTTAAAACTCTACTGGTTGGAGTGGCAGGAGAGGGGGAGTAAACACACTGCAGTGTCTCCATCAGCAGTCAGGACCTGGGAGCCAGAGAGTTTCTGGTGGCTCTCATTCATGATTAACAAGAGACAAACTTGTGATTAACAGACTGCCAGCTGCCCTGTTACTTACCAGCCACGTTAGGTATTGAATTGGTGAGTGGCGGGCCCCACAAGGAGGGTGGGGGGCCCCACAAGAATGCCCCACATTGGGCCCTGCCTCTCCTAGAGCCGGCCCTGCTTTAAAGCATATCTGGGCTTGCTGCACATCTGGCTTTAAAGAAACTACACAGGAATCTGGATTAGAAGGGAGATGATCCGCTTCTCCCTTGAACAACTGGGAAGCAGATCATTGAGGCTTGCAGAAGCAGCAGCAGGATGGAGAGAGGCTACCGTGGAGTAGAGGTGACGCACACGCAAAATCTAAAGTGCCTTGAATTCTTCACAATGTGAGTGCCAGTGCAACCCACTTCAGTTCATGGTTAGGCCAGCAGTGACTCTACATTCATCAAATTAAAAAAAATAACCATTAAAATCACATCTGGACATTGCAAGATTAACAAGCCAGCCTTTGTTGCCGTAACAACCAGAAATAAACCTCTATTTTAAGAGCTAAACTGCTTCTAAGAAAAAGGAATCCCACCGAGACATTCCGAAACCTAGCAGTTTATACACAGAGGAAAAAAATTCAGAGAAAAATATGGAGCAGTCAATGGTGAAGGCACGCGCGAGTCACTTTTGCGAGTGACCTTGTTACACATTTTCTGAATTTCTGAGCAACAGGTTAGCTCATGAGAGGATGGTTGTCAAAAATGCTGCTCCTACACAGGTACTTTTTCCAGGTAAAAAAAACCTAACCCATATAAAACGCAAGCTGCATCTTGACTCAAGGAGAGCTAGAACTCAAAGAATGGTTTGCATTCAAGTGTGGGCCGGGGCTTAGGGGCCAAAGAAGAGAACACCTAATGATCTCGCTGTAAGCTACAGAACTGTTATGAAGTTGAGCCAGATTATATTCCTTACAGTTAGGTCCACTCAGGCCTATCTGCCTGCGATGCCACCCTTAACCAAAGTCTCTGTTAGGCTGCTTTCTACCATGTTTTTCCTATATGCAGTAATTTTCCAAATAGAGAAACACTAGTGATATTTAACTTCTGAGAAGGTGAGCTTGCTGCAGGCTTTGATTAAACATGCCACATTATTTGGACACTAAAGCTGCTTTTTACGTAACCCCTTAATAATCCTCCCCTTCGGAAACTAAGCCCAAGTATACACCTATTTCTTCACCACCTTTATTTCATCTCCAGCTTCCTCCTCTGTCAAATCTTAGATTATAAACTCCTGGGGGGGAATCGAGCCATCTTTTTTTCTGTGATGCTAAAGCCACATTCTGATAAAGTGAACTGCAAATAGTTGTTAGCGTATGACAAAAGGGATTATTGCATGCATGAAGCGTTCAACATCCATCTGGCTATATTTTCAAAGCATGAAACCTGATAAACTAGTGTTTAAGCGTCCTCACAGAACAGCCGAAACTCCTTAAACTAAGAGACACCATCTTTCAATAGCTGCTTGACCATGTGTCAGTTTATTGTCAGAATGCCTTTCTTTTGGGAGATTTTTGCAGATCAGGAGGCAAGTGTTCCCTTGACACCAATTGAATTCCCTTGAATACAGGACAGTGGAAGCAATTCCCTCCTGTGTAAACACAAAGCTGGAAGTGCATTAAGTGTAGTTGTTTGTAAGGCTTTTCGCACAACAATAGGCAGAAGTATCAGAATTTTAATATTTTCACATTCAGTAACAGATGCAGTGAATGACGATGTGAAGGCTTTACAGTGCTGCTTTCAACACATACACAGAATATGACTTTTTCAATTCTGACCAGAGCCATTCACAAATTGCTTATGAAGGTATTCAGTCTGAAAAGAAAGGAAATTTATTGGGAGCAATTTAATTTCCTATCATTCCTAACAAAGAAGGGGAAAAATGGGGCCAGGCTGCTGCACTATTTATTTCCAACCATTCACCAAATGCAATTCTATTGTAAAAGAGTACATTTTCCTCTCTTTATACAAACCTAATCCGTTCCCAAAAATAGCCCTTGTAGTAGAACCTGGGTTACAAGTACAACTACTACATTAAATTCTAATGTTCACCCCAAATCCATCCTAATACCATAAGGAAAAAGTTGTGACACAGTACGATAAATATTTACCGCATCAGAATGCCAAGATTTTCTTAGACAGATTGCTACTTTTCTCTTGCTAGTTACCCAACACCACGAGACAATATCTGTCTTCTCTCTCCTAAACTCTAGAGTTTGTCACTCCGGCATTTGTCATTGAGAAGCAAGAATTGCATATTTTGATTAACTGAACTGTTCTTGTTGTTTTGTGTCTATCTGTCTGCTAATTGTATGCACATTTGTTAATGCCAATAAAGGTTTATAACATCACATCACAAGTGTTAGAAGTAAACAAAAAAAGTGCTTCAGATGCTCTTGCATCACATAATGAGACCGCATCTCAAGCATTAGTTGCAAACTGCAAGCAGCTTATGCTTCACTTCTTTTTCCACTATTCCCATGAGTTTTTCCATCTTCTTTTCTTTATGACCCACACTGTGCTTTGTAGAAACACTGCACAAAAATAGATACACTGTAAAAGGGACTGTATGATGCATGCACCTTGAAAGTGTGGGGATGCGCTACCCATCAGGCAGTGTATCTCACATGAAAGAGGGTACTTCCCCAGCTATGCTCAGTCCACTGAGGATCCTGAAGAACACTTCCCCTAAAGCCCACAGGAACACAAAGAAAGGGGGCTCTTCTGGACTTTTGTCCTTCCACGTGGAGATATCTAAAATTCACAAACAGACCAGCAAAGTTTGGTCGGCCCAAGGCCCATCATAAAGAGCACTGGGACCACTCTCGTAGTCAGGGAGGATGGCGCATGTCTGTGTGCAGGCCTCTCTGACTCAGAGAGTGGTCCAAACATACTTCACGATGTCCTTTGTGCCAGCCTAACTCCAGGTTAGGATTGCACCCCAAGTCTAATAGTAATGTCTTGTCAGGTGTGGGTTAATAACTCAAGGCTACCATAGTGAACATAATGCCCACACCTAAGCTTCTTCAGAAGCAGCAAAGAGACAGCAAGATCTTTTCTGACTGGCTTGAATGGGCGCAACTGCCAACTGATTCCTACAATCTAGATCTTCTTCCTGCAGTGGTCATTTCCACATGCTAGCCATTGGAAGGAACAATGTGTCATTGAGACATTTTGTATTAACTTGATAAGGACAAAATGCTACTTTGGTCCTTTCCTCCCAGAATTGACTCAATCTGAAGCCACAGCAGCAGCTCAGTCTATCATTTGAATGTACCTGAAATGGTTTTTCTTTTTCCCATCCTTGAACTTTTATTAGATCAGGGGTTTCAAACATAAGGCCCATGGGCCAGATGTTGGCCACAGAAGTTCTTTATCTGACCCTCAGGCTCTCCCAACAACTGCTGAGCAGTTCTGAGGTGTCACTGCTGAAAGGGTGGCCCATATGATAACTGGGCTCTCCCATAAGTTGAAAATATAATCAAGATTTGTGTACTTTCTCTTCTGTCATTTGCAATTAATAAGTAAGAAAAAAATGTGTATTTCTGGTCATTACCTGCTTAATGACATCACCTCCTACTTAACTCAGCAGGCATCATGAATGCTGTTTGGCCTGCTGTATGAAACAAGTTTGACACCCCTACATTACATCATAATTCCAGCAAAACCCTGCCCCATCTTATTTTATCTTGGTATTGTTGTCCAAGTTGGTTGTACATGAAGTTCTGCATTATCTGCGAGTTCAACATCCACGGATTTGAGAATCCGCAGATGCCAAACCCACAGGAGTAAGCCTACCTGTTGCCCTCCAAACGCGACCAGAATGTGGCCACATGCTGCCTCCCCGACCCTTGGAATGCCTTCCGAGGGCCAAAAATGTGGGGTTTTGGCAGAAAACCAGAAGTGCTCATTTTCAGCCCTCAGGGGGCATTCCCCAGCTCTCAGAAAATCCTCTAGACATGACTGGAGCCCAGCAAGTCACAACTGGAGGGTTTTGTGCCCCCAAAATCCACAGATTTTGATCTGTGGGTTTGTGTATCTGCAAGGGTTTCAGGAATGGAACTCCCATGGATAATGAGGACCCGCTGTATTTTAATTAGTTTATAGTTGTTATTCTGCATTGTCCTGGTGGTTCGAAATGCAGATATAATTCTATCACCAGTACACGGAGTACCAGTTCTATACTCAGAATTCTGTGCACGTTTTCTTATCAGGACTCCCGATAAAAGCAAATACTAAAATCAATACTGATGTGCATTATTAATTGAACAAGTCATTAATTGAGTTCTGCGGAACAACTAAATTTAAAGCATGACAAGGGAGAAGAGCAAATATACTGCAAGAGTTGGACTTCAGCTGATAAGTATAATAATTGGAGGTTGAGCTTGAAGGAGGCTGGAAGGTTATGCTGTGAAAGACAGGATGAAACTGACGAAGAATTTCCCATTTGTTATCCATCATCAATGGATTATTTTCAAGTGTCATTTTAAAAATACAAGAGGCTGCATGAACTATAATAATGAAATCAACCTACTATATACAAGGCTGCAATCCTATCCCATTGGCTATACTGGGAGTAACTTCTAAGTAGACCTCTACCTAGTCTACCATCTACCTATCCTGCCTTTCCCATGCCAAAGCAAATGCCCAAGACATTTTACAGAGCTACTTAATTACAGTACTGTATAACACAATCAAGTAAAACATCAAAAACAAAAGCATTAACACATTAATGAATGAGTGGATACCAGGGCATGCCTGTATATTCTGCCTTATAGTCCACAAAAAGAGGACATCAAGACAGTTCACAAAAAGTTAAATATAAAAATTATTCCTTGGTCATGCTATAGCATGATAGAATGCTGTAGAAAGTGTGACAGAAAGCTAGGGTCTGGTTTTTTATATACACAGATAGGATAAAAAATAAATACCTCCTATATCAGTGGTTACTAA
>JAJKFI010000010.1:5954491-5983239 GCA_029204185.1 Lerista edwardsae
ACTAACGTTGGGTCAGGATCCACCAGTGGGTCGCAAGCCAATTTCAGGTGGGTCCTGAAGCGCCTAGGGCTGCCATATTGAAAATATGGGACGATGGGAGGCTGGAAATGGGAAAGGCTGTGTGGTTGTTTTGCTTGTGTCAAGGTTGTAAATAGGTTTTATTTATTTCTGATTCCCTTTGCTGTTAGAAAATGGCTGAGAAATAAGCCAACTTATTGCTACATTCTCAGGAAAGCAGCAGGCCCTGGTGTCACAATGATGGCATTTCCAGTCATGACATCAGTTCTAGTGGGTCCTGAAGAGGTGGTCATTCTAAAAAGTGGGTCCTGGTGCTAAAAAGTTTGAAAACCACCATCCTGTACGCTATTGGCTTTTAGAGGACTGGGCTACTAAGGGCTCTGGTTATATACCAGGGTCCAGCAGAAGGGAAGGTCTTCATTACCTCTCTCCCCTGTCATAGGGTATGCCCAAGGAATAGCAAACGACCACAAGCAATCAACCACTGTTCACATGAGACTGCTCTAGTTTGCAACTAATTTAGTTTGCAACTAAAATCTCATTTAAAATCTGGTTTTAATTAATCCATTAAATCACAGAAATAAATAGATCAATGCTTTCAAGCCCAGTTACGTAATTTTGTCACTCCCTTTCAAATTTTAGGAAGCTTTTAGTAAAAGAATCACTTTAAACAATGCATTTAATACTGCACACAAGCCAGGTCTGGGAGGAGGGACGGGGGTTTGAATAAAAAAAACAATGTTATTAACAGCATTTATCTACTGTTCATCCCAAGAGAAGAAAGAAGAGTTTGTTTTAAGTGGTTTGCATCTATTTAGCTTGAAGAAAAAAAATCCCAGCAACCTTAAGGAAATACCATACCATACACTTAACCTGTCTGATTTGACAGTCAGTATAAAGCTTTGGTACAATTTGCAGCAGCATACTGGTGGAAAACTAAGAAAACAAACAGTAGATTCATGCCTCTAAATTG
This sequence comes from Lerista edwardsae, assembly GCA_029204185.1. Classification (NCBI taxonomy): domain Eukaryota; kingdom Metazoa; phylum Chordata; class Lepidosauria; order Squamata; family Scincidae; genus Lerista; species Lerista edwardsae. The sequence goes on from JAJKFI010000010.1 coordinate 5,955,483, forward strand.
TTCTTACTATTACATTAAAGTTCCTCTGAACTGTGGAGAGCTCATTGCTGGAAGAGAACAGGTGTTTCCTGCTATAGCCGAGAGGCCTCATTATCGTATGAAGATGAACGGCGGCCGCCTGAAGAAATTCTACAATGCTCTGAAGGACTCTACACCATTTGTAAATGCTGAACAAGAAGAGAGACTCCGCAAAATGTGATGGGTATTTATGTAGCACAAATTAATCCTCCCTAGCAGGGCGTTTAGGAACACAGGAAGCTTCCTTCCGTCAAGTCAGTCCATGGCTCAGTGTTGTCTACCCTGACTGGCAGCAGTTCTCCCAGGTTTCCTGGAAAGGTCCTTCCCTGCCCCACCTAATATTAATAATAATAATAATATTTATATACCGCCTTTCTTGGTCATCAGATTGCTCCTTTGACTTTAATTCAAGGTGGTTTACGTAGGCAGGCATTTTCTAAACCGCAAGGGTTTTTACAAATCACCAACAAAATTCTAATCTTACAAGAACAACTATACTATATGCAGATGACGCTTTCATTGTCCAGTCCTTCTTTCTCGCCGTACGATTGCTTCAACCGGCTGATAATCTGCTTCTTTGCTCTCACCAAAGAACAGCTGGCCACCAGCCCAACTCCCCCTCTCACAGGCAGCTGAGACAGCTCAGATCAAAAGACCTAGGGATCAAAAGATCCTCTGCATGCAAAACAGGTGCTCTACCACAAAGCTACAGTCCTTCCCCTACATTTACTTCAGCCAAAAACATTTTTCCTATTCCTCTCTGCTTCCTTCATCTCGGGGCCAGCGCACATAGTGCTCTCAATGGTACAACCATCATGATGAAATCATGCTCCCCAGCCTTTCTTTCTGATGTTATTTGAAGGAATTAAAGTAGGGCGAAAACATCCCATCAGGGAGAAAGTTCCAGGCATAGGGACTAGAGCCATTTGAGGGAACAAGAGGCACTTTGGCAGCTGAGGGTGGTGGAGCCAGGGCAGCAAAGGTCTTAGGCAGGAGGTAAAGAGGAGTTAGGTCATGGAAAGCTTTGAAGGTAGGGCCAAGGAGCTTCTGGTTCCAAGAGCCATCAAAAAGCCAGCCACTTTAGGGGCATGATGGGATCAGAGCAACATGTAAGGTAAATGATTTTAGATGCGGAAGGAGAGGGCCAAGGTGAGACAATGAAAGATAATAGGGGCAAAGATCAATCAATCACTAGTATTTATACCGCTTTTCAACACAAAGTTCACAAAGCTGTTTACAGGAAAACAATAACATTAAAGTTAAATGGTTCCCTGTCCCAAAAGGGCTCACAATCTGAAAGAATGGAGACCACCACCAGCAACAGCCAGGAGAAAGACACTGTGCTGGGATGAAGAGGGACAATTGCTCTCCCCCTGCTAAATATAAGAGGACACCACTTGAAAAAGTGCCTCTTGCCCAGTTAGCAGAGGTAAGATTGCAGCAGTCAAGGTGAAAGCTGACCAGCGAGTGAATTAGAGTTTTCACTGGGGGAACAGAAAGGAAGGGATGTATTTTTGTGATGCTGAATCACCAGGACAGGCTGAATATCAGATATGGCAGAGAGGAAAGAATCACAGAAGGAACCAAGTTTTCAATCCTGCTCAATTGGGTGAATGGTGACATTGTCAACAGTGAAGGAGTACAAGGGGAGATTAAATAGGGACAGAGCGGGGAGGAGAAATGAGAATTTCTGTCTTGGACTTAATTGCATTTGAGATGACAACCAAGTATCCAAGCACAACTGTCAGACAGACATGCAACACTGGAGGAAGGGAGAAAGCTCTGAAGTACAGAGAGAGCCGAGTGCCATCAACATACAGAGAGAGTACTGAAAGCCACGGGTCACAAAGAAAAGTGTGTAGAGAAAGAACAGATCCAAGGGACCCCAACAGAGAAAAGCAAGGCAGAAGAAAGGGTTCACCTCTCCCATGGAAACTTTGACAATACCATTAGACAAGTAGGAAGAGAACCATTTGAGGAGAGTATCATGAGTATCTAAGGCATAAAAGTAGTAAGACAGAGTTGAGTGTAAACACAGTAGAGAGATAAAGGAGCATGATAGAGACCTTTCCAATTTGGCAGTGAGATTTGGCCTAGGAACAGGAGGTTTGAGACTGGCCAGTAAGTATCCGTGGGGTCTGGGGGAGGGGTTCTTTGGGAGGAGGAAAACCACAACCATCTTCAATACTGGTGGCAACACCCACCCACAAAGATCAATTACTCCTTCCCTATATGATGAGCACCATCCCCCCCCCCAAAAAAGCAGGGCTCAATACCCTCCAACTGCTAACTCCACAATCACTTCCCAAAACACCCAACCAAGCACAATTCCAACCTGTTAACTTCCTTCCATCTCCCCCAGCAAGCACTAGAGAAGAGACAAAAAGGGCCTTTTTGCAGACTTCAGATGCCATGTTCAATACAAATGCACCTCAAATGTTGCATTTAGCAATAGGAACATTATTTTTGATGATAAGTTTTGATGATATCTGGATATTTATATTTGATTCTCACAGCTCATCAGCAGGTAGGTTTGTTTCCCTTTTTGCACAAAATTTAAAGGAAAGAAGCATACATGCCAAAAGATTCCGTTTTTTAAACAAAGAAAAAACAGGTAAATATTAACACAGCAAAAACACAAGGAACCTAACACCTACTGGGATTATAATGGTCTAAAATTGTTTTGCTTTATCTGCAACGTGTGCAATTACTGGTGGGGGGGGGGGAGAGACTGTATATAGTGTATATCTGCATTTCAGTAAAACCCAAAACAGAGCACTCGTAGCCTTGGGTCAGAGAGCATGAAATTTAATTTTTAATAATCCAACTGAGACAAGAGAATGTCACAATATACCACAAAAGAGGTAATTCTGGTCCCATGTATCTACTGAAGCAAACAAAAATGGCACACCTTCCTGAAGGTCCATTTCAGCACAAAGTGCTACTAGTACACATACAAAAACTTATTAGCAGTCTCTAATTGCTAACTTCACCATGATCTAGTAGGTAGACTTAATATTTTGCACACAGATCCGCCCCAAGTGAAGGAGACAGAATGAGATCATCCTTCTGCATACCACTACTTTTGTTCAGCCTTAATTCTTCCAAACCATGCACCTTCAGGTACACAAGCATAATTAGGAAAGCTTTTAGAATCCCTGCACAGCATACTGATTACTGATCTCTTGGCCAGTCGCACGTCTGCACATTTATTTCAGTATGCTACCTCCTCCCAGCAGCTCAGGGTAGATTATATCACCACCCTATGCTAGCGTTACAATTACATCAACCTTGCAATGGATACACTGAGAGGTAAGTTGCACCCATGTGCAGCAGACAGGGGTACAAACCTGAGTTCCCCATCTTTATTCCACAGAATAAACTGAGAGCCCAATCCTACACCCCTTACTGCGGACAATGTGCTCTACCGCCTGGGCACGCGTCACACAAGGCGCCATAAAGCACCTCCAGCACCAGTGGTAAGCCATCACTGCCAACGCTGGAGTGGTGCCATGGCAACACTGGCCAGGCATGCCCAAGAGGGAGCACCGTTGGCCAGCGAGCGGAGAGTTCACCACTCGCCAGCAATGCAGCCTTTTGGGGTGGAAGGGCCTTCCGAGGCAGGAGGAGGGGTGGAATGGAGGGCGGGACCAGCGGCAACTCTTGCTGCCGGTTCCCGACTCTCGAGTAAGCAGCCTTACGCAAGAGGTCCTCACTTCTGCGCCTGCTAAATAGCCAGCACAGAATCAAGTGGACCCGTCACCCGCCCTGCACTCTTACCACGGGGAAAGGGGAAGAGCGTCCCCTTTCTCCACGGAGGCTCCCGCGGCTGCCGCAGCAAGTCACCACAGAGCAGGGAAAGAAAAAGACAGATGAGCTCCACTACTTTTCCACCCTTTAAAGGCAGCTGACTAGGAAGGGGCGGGGAAGCAACCAAAGGAGATGGCAGGAGGAAAGTCCACCATTCCTAACCCACTGATTGGCTACCCAGGGCTTGGAGCCCATACAGCTTAATTAAGCCTGTCTTGAATGAGGGACTTTCTCCCCGCCTACCCAAGAACCTCCTGGTATCAGCTCTCCCCACCAGGAAAAGCCATCCCAATGAGACAGGAGCAGGTTCAATTGTGGAACTGCAAACCTCTGACCACAGTGTATGTTTTAGTTCTAGCATTCTAGTGTACATGTGCCTTAAGGGAGACTAAGAAATCAATCTAAAATTTGCCATGAACTTTCAGAATTTCACAATTTCTATCACTGATACTCTTAGTGGATACCAGTGGAAGCAGAGATTAAAAGCGACACTGAAAAATGACAAGCTTTCTTTGTTTAAGCATCCTAGGGGAAAGACACTGTCCTAATAAAATTCACACTGAACCTAGAATCTTTCTTCAGGCCTTTGAAAGCTCAAGCAGCAACCATGGGCTGTGCACTTGGAGCACAAAGAACTTGAGTCAAGGACACGGGGACAAACCACCACTCAAACAAACCGTTGCAGATTCTTTAGAAGCTGTCACAGGAAGGTAAGCTAATATAAGCCCTATCTGATCTGTCAGACACTTTCAGTAGATCTATTCAAGGGACTAAATTGAGTTTTAACATCCTGAAGGTATACTAAATTAAACATCTATCTTATTCATTCTTGCCTGGCTCATTCTATAGAATACCTTAGAAGTCGGTGAGATTCAAGTTTCATCTCTTGTTTGGCAATATAGCTGAACCTCACTTACTTTGAGTCCTCCTTTGAGGGCTATATGCACCAAATGGCCTCTTTGTACATACCTGCCTTCCATTCTAGGCCAGCCTCCAGTTAACTTTCACATTCCCTGTATAGCCAGCTTTGAAGAGGAAAAGGGACAATAGAAGGGGTCAAAAGAGAAGCAACATATCACATTAATGCGGTTATCAGTGGCTAGCCTATCTGGTCATAACAAACAATGCAATAACTTCAGGAATTAGGACCTCAGCTTGCTCGTTTTCCACTCCCCATACATTTTTCCCTTTCTTGTTGTGCCTTAGAATGTTCGTCTGTAGGCAGGTTCCAAATCCTTTTACCTTTGTATACTGCCTAGAATTTTTCCCCCCACATTTTTACGCTACCCTTCCTTCTTCCAGGGAGTCGTACATAGCTCCTCATCCTCCTTTTTATCTTCACTACCCTAGGAGGTAGATTAGACTTTATATTATAGGCACTTTAAATATTTGATATTTTTTTATGTATCAATATTTCAATTACTATGCTGAACAATGAAATATGGAGATTAAAGACTTAAGCCAAAGGGTTCACACACAAAAAATGGTGTCAGAGGTGGATTCTTCTCCTTTACCAATATTACTTTCCTGGATATAAGGAGTGGTTCTTAGTTAGGCATGAGGAAGGAGGGGTATTACCTCCCCCCCCCACACACACACACACAGAAAGCAATTAGATTCCTTCCTCTAATAGTAGTTTGGGGAGGATGGAACTTGGGTAGCAGGAGCATGCACGATCTTCTCCCCTTTTGAATTAGTTAATCTGGGAATAGTTAAGGTCAACGCCCACCCCAAATGATACATTGGAAATTAACAGCCTAGCCCTAGCACACCCTACAAGCAGAGGAGTAGTTGGCTGCTCATCTTGGCAATGAGCTAGGTGTGAAAGATATTCTGGAGTTACCACTTGGATGGAATCCAGGACAACTGGACTGAACTGCGGACATGCAGTGGAGACCATGGGCAGAAAATGACTCAGCAAAATTGAAGCCCTCTTTGCTTGGTGGATCTAACTATAAACCATGAATGGCTCCACAGGTCAAATTCTGAAACAGATGAGAAACTGTTTCTCTTATACTGTGTTGCAATTTTAGAGACAGGTTAAAAATGCGTATCTTTACTGCATTGGTTCTTAAACAGTGAGTCTGGGACTCACCAGTGGATCATGACCCAATTTTGGTGGATCACGAAACTGACAGAGCAGATTAGACTATGAACATCAAGGGTTAAACAAGCTACTACTTGTGAGGGAGCACTGCTGCCCAATCATCATCATAGCCATACCACATGGCATTTATAAACCAGGGAGCAGGGCCTCTAAAAAGATTGGGAACCACTATATTTACAGTATTGCCCCTTGGGATTGGAATCAAAACACAGATCATGTCCTGGAAGTGCTGAAAAACCTTTTCATAGGGACAGAAGCTTCTAAATAGATGCCATTCAGAGCACACTGATACACCCCAGTTCTAGCATTCTCCTCTTGTACCAAGGTGAAATTAGAAGTGCATTAGAGGGATTAATAGTTCTGAAGGTCAAGAATGTCCAGTCTGACTACTCAGACCAAGAATGCAAAGAAAGCAATGCCAGGAGCATTAAGCTACTTTAAAATATTCCCACAAAGTAAGATAATCTGGCAGCTTCTTTTCTGTTAAGACTAGTGGTGCCAGAGGGCATCTGATGAAGCCAAAAGATGGATTCTCTCAAATTGCACTACAGGAGATGGGTGGCAGGCTGGCATGCACAGGAAGCTGCTGGCCTCTTTCGTAGAGTCTGCTTGGGTCAAAAGGAATCGGATGTTCTGGGCTGGGATACAGGAATTAGCAGACCTAAAATGTTGTTTTGACTCAGGATTTTTGACTTTCTTTCAACATCAGGCTTCTGCATCATGTCATGGGGCTGCCTTCGAAAAGCACTCAGAAACTTCAGCTGCTCAAGTTTTGATCAGAACCAGGTCTTTTTAGAGCAAGCCACTCCTTTTCATACCGGCACTACTGGCTTCTGGTTCACTTCCAGGCTCAAATTAAAGTGCTGATTATCACCTTTATAAATGCCTGTCGCCTCCCACATAAGTGTGCCTGCCCAGGAAGACCAGCTGAAGCCACCCTTCTAGACATCCTGCCATCATCTGAATCACAGCTGCTTGGCAGGTGAAAAGGAGTCTTCTTTGTTGCTGCACTACAGCCCTAACCTGCAATATCACTTTGGCCTCTTGATGGCATTTTGTCACCTATTTTGTTTCAACAGACTTACCCACGAATTTGATCAACTGGTTGTGTCTGGCCTCTCCTGTCCCCCAATTTCTTAATCTATTGACATTTGTGCTGCTCCTTATCCATTTCAATGTTTCATTGCTTAATTAGCCATTTTCAAATGTTAATGCCTTGGCCATTTTATTTTTAAAATGGAAAGGCAGGATATAAATGTTCTGAATAATACCCTTTTCAAAAGCGGAAGAAAAGCTGCCATGTGAGAAAGCTAAGCTCCCAAAGCCCACTTTGGCATATAAATGTAGTTCATTTATTTGAATTAGGGTAACAGGATGCAAATACTAGCACTGAGCTCTGACTGTGCTTCCCTTTAAGCCATCAGTTTCACTCTTAAATATAAAACATAGGCTGTTGACATTCCCCGAAGATAAAGGAACACAACACAATGCTTGCTTTAAATCACAAACGTAGAAGCAACATTGTCTTCTACAGGCAAAAAGCAACGCGAGGGACCAGCCATGCGCGGCATCCAGGAGTGGGCCTCCCTGGTGTCCAGATGTCTCAGCAGCACCTATGTACCAACTCTGGTGGTTCGGGATTATCTCTAGCCTCGCCCATGAGAGGTCTCAAGAGCATCCACAGGGTGGGGTCTATACCTGCACCTCTGCTTTGTCAGGTGGCTAAGCCTCCTTGGGCAGGATAGCTACCCGACTCTAATTCAGCCTCGGCCCTTGCCCCAGTCCACCCCTCATCCTTGGCTGGGGGAGGCTTTTATAGGTGGTAGCATGCCAAGCCCAGCTCCTGCCCCCTGCCTTTCTTCCCCCTCAGATCAAGACGTGCCAACCACCTAGGGCATCCTGGCCAAAGCAGCTCCCCTGGCAGCAGAGCTGCCTGTCAGCACCCAATCTGAGGAGTCTCCCATGAAAGGTTTAAGCCCAGCCCTGCACAACACACATTAGAAGAGTTCCGATGATGGAGAAATCACAGGTATTTGTGGGTTCCAACATGTAACATGATCTTGGAAGAAGAGGATTCCTGAATAAATAGTTATAACAGAGGCGAGAAAGTACACACAGGTGCAGAGCAAAGCTTAGAGACCTTCTCTTTAGATACAGAACACACAGAAATTTAAACATTGGAACTGCTAGATATCAATCTGAAGGTAGCAGGAGCATTCCAACAAACAAGCAGAGTCCAAGGAGTGGTGCTCAGACAAGTCAGTCAGATAAATTTCAGCATCATGACAGGAATGGCACTCAATAACTCTTCTTAAGAGGAACTCAACGTTGGAGCAATCAATAACTCAAAAAGCAATGGCAGCATGTGTTACAATATACCTGGGGTGGCCAAGCTGTAGCTCATGAGCCAAATGCAGTTCTTCTGACATATGATGCGCAGGTTACAGAAAAAAATGTTGGCTGAGCTGGTGAGGCAAGACTACAGAGAAGTAGGCAGCCATTATTTCCAGCTAGGTAGTTTGGTTGCTTCAGGAGTTACTGAGGGGAACAGGATATAGGCAGCAGCAAGGAGAGTCCGTTTTTAAAGATTTGTTGTAAGCCACTCTGGTGGCCTTTGCAGAGGTAGAAGAGCAGGACAGAAATTCTTTGAAATAAATAGGGACTGTGTCTGTGGCATGATTAAGGTCCTGGAGAAAACCATTCATTTGACATTTCTGCATTTGGAATAATTGGGTCATCCTTTTAAATTGTTTTAGTGAGTTGCCAATTTTTTTTCCAATTCACATACAGCATTCTGATGCCATCGGATCACATGGAATCGTTTTTGTTGTTTCATCATTAGATATGCCCAATACCATATATTTCGATGGTCTACTTTTAAGAGTTGCCTTGGTCACTAGGTGTAATATGGTATTCGTTTTGATGAGTGTAAGACTCTACTGTATTTTCTGTTCCAGTGTAGTTCATGCTCCTGTCTAGTTTACTGGGCACACAGCTTATCAAATACAGCCAGGGAGCCAGGCTGCATACAAATACCTTTTCCAGTTGAAATCAAACCAGAATCAATTTCACTTTATTCTATCACAGCAGAAGCAGAGAGAGATGAAGACAGAAGCAAGCTTACTTTAGCAAAGCTGCAATCACAGTCTTAACGGGAATCAAACTCCTGTCAAGGAGACTTCTACCAACACAGCACTCTCCTTAATTTTGCTACTCACTCAGCCACTTCAGAATATCCTGTCATTTAACAGTCATAAGAAGAGTCCTACTGGATCAGGCTGCATTTACTCTAGAAGTTCATTTCCTCACAATCAGCCACCCATCCAAACGAAACAGTCCTCCTCTAATGTATGATGCCAACTTTCAGTATTCAAAGGTATACAGCCTCTGAATGTGGAGGTTTCATTTAGCTTTCAAAGCTCATACATAGTAATTGATCAGACCCAACCCTCTCAATGAATTTGAAGAAATGTTGTGCAAAATCATTGCTCAGGTAGATCTCCAGGTTCCTTCAGGGGAGAAAAGAGGAATAGAAACAAGCATGCCCCAATATCTGCTGGGGTTCCGTTCTGGACCCCACTGTGTATAGCTGAAACCGTGGATACTTGAGACACCTTTTTAAAGATAGGGTAACATTAAACAAATCTCTTTTTTACCTTGTTGCAGTAATGTTCCCCTATGTTTTTAATAGGCATCCCAGTATCCATAGTATTTGTGGATACTGAATCAATTGATACCGGGGAACGGCTGTACAATTAAGTAAATGAATAAATAAACCATCACAAGCTGCAAATTTCTGTCTCACTACACTCTCCATACCATGATTAAATTTACAAACCTAGGTATAGTGTAGTACAGTATTCATTTTGGTGAGTGCAAGACTCTACTATATTTTCTGTTCCAGTGTAGTTCACCTTCCTGTGTATCTGGTTTATTGGGCATACAACTTGCAAAATCAATGGTAAGGCCACACCTGGAATACTGTGTACAGTTCTGGTCGCCTCACCTCAAAAAGGACATGGTGGAACTGGAAAAGGTGCAGAAGAGAGTGACGAAAATGATTACGGGGCTGGGGCACCTCCCTTATGAAGAAAGACTGCAGTGATTGGGGCTCTTCAGCCTAGAAAAAAGGCGCCTGAGGGGGGACATGATTGAGACATACAAAATTATGCACGGAAGGGATAGAGTCGATAGAGGGATGTTCTTTTCCCTCTCTCAAAACACCAGAACCAGGGGGCATCCGCTAAAACTGAGGGTTGGGAGAGTTAAAACAGATAAAAGGAAGTACTTTTTACCCAGCGGGTATTTAATCTGTGGAACTCTTTCCCACAGGAGGTGGTGATGGCATCTGGTCTAGATGCCTTTAAGAGGGGATTGGACAGATTTCTGGAAGAAAAGTCCATCGTGGGCTATAGGCAATGATGGATTGTGCAACCTCCTTACATTAGTAGTAGGCTACTTCAGAATACCAGGTGCAATGGAGTGGCAACAGGATCTAAGCATCTTGTTGTCTCAGGCCTCCCTGGGGCACCTGGTGGGCCGCTGTGAGATACAGGAAGCTGGACTAGATGGGCCTTTGGCCTGATCCAGCAGGGCTCTTCTTATGTTCTTAAATACAGCCAGCTTAAATATGTTCTTAAGCTTAAATATGTTCTTATGTTCTTAAATTCTTCTTTTTGTTCTTAAATCAATCCCTTCTACCCTTTCAGCTATCATCTAATGGTCCAATGGCTCCCTGGTTGTGTTCTTGCTTGAAACGCATTTAAAGATATTTTCATTGTTTGAAATGTGCTTCTAGTAATACACCAGAAAGTGTGCTCTGTTGAGCTGCTTGCCTTATTGGCAATTCACATTTGTTTTGCCAGCGTTTGAGCTCTTTTTGGTTCTCTTGATTAGAGCAAGACTTCTGTATACTAAAGGAAGCCTCTTGCCTTTTAGAGCTTCCTTGACTCTGCTCATTAACGCTGCTGGCTTCTTCTTGGATTTGCTGATATATTTCCAAATCTATGGTACACATTCTAGATGAATGTTAGTTAGATGGGCTTTAAAATAACCTTCAAGCATTCTAAAGAGATCTACCTTTTGGGGCCCTTTGAACTGCTCCCCTTGTTCTTCCACAGTGGACAAGATAACTGATAGGATTTTACTTTTTAAAACAGTGTTGATTATGAGCAAATCTTTCTCAAAAAAACGTTCTGTGAAAAACAAATGGACATTTTTTTTCTATTTTTATATTTTCTATATCTATTTTTATCCTCTGTACTCCAGCTCTAGGTATACAGCTGCCACTGATCCCCTTTTCTTTCCATGCCTGGTATATCCAATCATAGCGTATCAGCATAAGAGCTTGCTCCACTTAAGTTTCCTAGTTCACTGAACATTATGCCTTCTTTAAGATTCACACACCCCTCTGAAACTCTTTACTTGTACATTTTTTCACCCTCAACATCCTTTGTTCCCTTTAAATAGTAATTTGTTTGCCTAAGCTCACTACAAAATTATATCCCATTCCTATTTTGAGCATCCATTTTTTTTCCTGGTTGTTAAAGATAAAGAGATTCAAAATATAACAGCCAATATTATGCCATTTTACAAATCAGTGGTGAGACCACATCTGGAGTATTGTGTCCAGATCTGGTCAACACATCTCAAAAAGCGAGAAACCAAAATGATGAGTGGGCTGGGGCACCTCCCTTACAAGGAAAGGCTACAGCACTTGGGCTACAGCATTTCCTAAAAACTTCAGTCTAGGAAGTAGTAATTATTCTATAATAACAAATAACTGTACTCAGTCCTGCTGAGGGAGAGAAACCCCTCCTCATTTCCTTCTCCAAGTTGTCTGTAAAGAAAAGGAGAGCTAGTTTCTCTTTCGCTCAGGCCAGCCTTTTGCATAAAAATCAGAATGCAATCTTAGCACGCCGGTCACGCTGACACTACATCATAGCGTCAACGCAACACTGAGCACAGACACAGGAGCACCAGTCGGCACCCCGTCAGTGCTCGAGCAACGGGACTGGTGCTGCAATCAGCGCTGATCCCGTTGCACCCACACCAAGCCTCTCTCACGTCAACCAAAGCCGGCCAGCATGAGAAGGCTCCATGTTCATCCAGACATGGGATTGGTGGGGGGGGGAGGGAGGTTGTGGGCGGGCTTGGGAATCTACCATAAGGCCAAATCCTAAGTCCGATTAGGAGGCCGCGTGGCCCCAATTCAGATTGCACGGTCTCCTCAGATCTTTGCCCACTGTTTAGCAGGCACAGATCCAAGTAGCGCATAGGGGAGGCTGGAGCCTCCCCTATGGTAAGGACGCAAGCATGCCCTTGCCGCAGGGAAACTCCAGCCTCCACTATACTACACTGGATTTAGCACATGCTGGCCAGCCTTGGCAATCCAGCGCAGTATAGGATTGCACTCTCAATTTCTTATACAAGATTTTTTCCTTTCCACTAAAAATTCTAGTCCTAGATTTTGCAACTCCCGCAGACAAGGAGGTAATCGAGTTTGCCGCCATGTATGTTCAAATGACAAGTATGGCTGGGGGTGCCTTTGCCCATCTTAGGCTGCAGAATTATCTGCATCCTTTCCTGGATCAAACAGACTTGGCTACAGATATCCATGCACTAGTCACAATGCTTTGATAACTCTGACACACTTTGTACAGGGCTGCCTGTGAATATCACTAGGAAATGTCACCTAGTGCAGAATGCTGCTGTGTAAGTTCTGACCACTGCCAGGTAGCTCAACCATATCACTCCACTGTTACAACAGCTTCTTATATCAAAAAGAAGCCATACCCAAGCCAGAGAACTCCTATAACCCTGGCTACCATGAATTCCAACACTGACCTAAGTGTTTTATTATTTGGTTATTGTCTGGTGGGAGCATTTTGTAAGCCACCTTGGATTTTGCTTTGGCAAAAGAAAAACAATGTGCACATTATTTAAATAATATAATGGGTGCTGGTTCATTTACAGGTGCAATTCAATATGCCAGTTGTGACCCTTAAACAGCTTAGGGTCAGGATACCTGAAGGACTATCTTAACATGTATCACATGAGAGGCCCTTGTGCATTCTGCCACCAGCAGAGATTCAGCTGGTGGTGACACAAAACAGGGCATCTCATCTGCAATGGCATCTGCTTGTGGAACTCTCTGCCTCCGGATATCAGGATGGCTCCCTCTGTGCCCAGTATTGCAAAACTCATTTCTTCTCTCTGGTTTATGAGAGCAGGTTTCATTTGGCTTCTGAGGTTGCTCTATTCTTTCCTTTTTCCTCTTGAAGTTCTGTGGTTTTGTTTTACTTAAACTATTTTTTTAACTGTTCATTGTTGTAAGCTGTAACCTGTGGGAGGGGAAATGCAGAATAATATCGGAAAATAGAATACATGAATAGAAAGGGTATAAAATATTAGCCACACTAGAAACTGAATATAAAAAATGACATGTAGGAGGCTTATGCTTCTGTTTTTCCTCAGTCAGTCTGAAGTTCAGGGGAATTCAAAAGTTGCACATCTTGACTTGATATTCCAAACTAGCTCATACAACCAATTTTTTGTATTAAACTCTGAATTTCCAAACTAGCAGGGGTATAACTAGGTAAGTAATTTTCCCCAGGCTACCCTTGCCCCAACTGCCCTTCCCAATCAGAGAATACAGAACAAGACAGTTGGACCGGCACTAAATTTGAACAGCAGCAGCCATAACTACCACCTGCCTGTTTTCTTTCTCATAGCAGGTGAAAGTCTTCATTATTGCTATCTGACTTTACTACCTGACTTTACACTCTTTTCTAATAAAACTGAATTTCTGAGAAGTTATGAGCTCTGCCAGGCAGCTAGTATTCTGTCCCTGTGTCTACATGTGAACTCCCTTCACACCAATACAGGCCCATGAAGTCATCTTGAAGCAATATTGCTCAACCAGGATGCACAATCACAACGACTTTATTTAGGAGGGTCAGGCCCATTATATGCAAATATTATTGACAAGAAACAAAACTAAACTTGTGGCTCTTGATTATATCCATGTCATTTGGCCTTACTTGCCTGTTCAAGAAACACAAAAACTATCAGGACTTTCAGATCAAAACAACTTGGCTTCATATAGCCAAGCAAAAAGATTCTCAACACGTTCAGTCATTTTTCCGTTGTCCTCTTGTTGAGTATAAAGTGGTGATTTACAAATATCACCAGGCATTTCCATAACAAAAATACACTGCAAATTAAAGGTTTGGCATGCAACTTGGAATATGGCATGCCTAGCACATCTTGTAGTGGCCAACTTGGATGTAGTTTGGATGCAGACGTACGGGGGCCTGGACGTGGTCAGAAGCCAGGGACCACCCATGGCAGTCAAGATCCTCTATGGAAGATCAGGAGGCGGGTTGGGCCAGAGCAGTGATAGCAAACCTATGACATGTGTGTCAAGAGGGACATACCATGACATTTTGGGTTTCACGCCAGCTTTCACCAAGACCCAACAACTGTTTTACTCAGTATATCATTTTTGTAATTATTTGATGTTTCTTTATTTAACACATAACACAGACTACAGCCAGGACAAAGGATGATGGGTTCTCATGCACCACAATATGACTAAGGAAAGAATGCACAAAAAGATTCATCTAGAAGTTAAAAAATGAATTTCACAAAGAACCCTACCCATTTGTGACAAAGGTCCACAGAAAGTTAATGGCTCATTAGGGTCAGCTCTAAACACTAAAGGTTTACCAACATAAATTCTGAATTGCATCAAGGTCATTGTTAAATATGGATATACCTGTAGTGCCGCCAACCGAATCAGGACCCCCAGATTTCTGCTGAGACTTTCCACCAGATGAAGAAGGCTCCTTCATACGCTCTATAACATTTTCAGACAGCTGAAACAAGAAAAAACATCACAGGTTGATCTTAAGCTGATCAAAGTACCTGATATATATTTCCTGTACTGTGTATTATTCTCATTCTAGATACTGAACATGCTTCTCATTAATTTTAGCTGTGAGCATCTAAAGAACATTAATAGAGAACATGTATTTATTTCAAAATACTTTTACCCTGCTTCTCTTGCCTGGTGCAATCCAAGCCAGTTTACAGTCAGACAACCGAATTTAAACAACAAGGCAGAAAAAAAATGCATAACAAAATTGTTACTAGATATCAACCCCCTGCACTCCAAAGAGAATGGAAAAGTTAGATATTTGCACATCTCTTGAACTAGCACAAGGGCAGGGGCCAAACAGGCCTCTGCAAAGGAGGATATTCCACAGAGTCAGTGCCTAAACTAAAAGACCCTGTTCCTGGTTTATTCCTCAGATAACCCAAATATATGGGAAGAGACAAGCCATGAGATTTCCAGGTCCCTAAATGTTTAGGCTTTAAAGAAGAGAGCCAAGCAACAAAATGGAAGCCAGTGCAATTCACAAAGTGACTGGTTCAAAATCCTATGAACATTTTTTGAGCAACTAGCAGGTAAGCCTTACAAATCTTTAAGTGGCAAGCAGCAGTTACCCCATGCCCAGGCAGCCCTGGAAATACAGCTTCATGGCATTTGCAAACACTTGATCTCCCCATTTTTCCTTTTCCTCTTCGTTGGTCCTAAGCAAACAAGAGGAGCTGGTAACGGGTCGTCCCCCCCACCTGGTCCCATTCCTCCTTCCAAGAAAACTGCAAATACAAGGGGAGCTTGCTGCTACTGACACAAAGCATCTGGGCAACCAGATGGAGGGGAGAGGGCACACCATATGCAAGGCTGAAGTAGACCCAAAATAAAACCAGCATTTCATCTATCAGCCTCTCTCAGGTATAGGTAAATCAGCAACAGATTTATTGATACTTCGGTTCTCTCAAGGAAGAACACTCAATGGCTTGATTGTCAATGCTCCTCAACTTGCATCACTGGTTTTCTCAGGATTAAACAGATAGTTGGGCTTGCAACACCTGGGTATCTCAACACACACACACACACACATTCTGCAATCCAGCAGGAAGATTTCCAGAGCCAGATTCATAAAGGCAATTAGGAGCCTTATGAAAAGAAAGCCATGTCTTGGTCAAGGCCTTTTTGACTTTGTACAATATGAAGCTCAGTCATTACACATTCAGTAATTCACTGAAGGTTCACTTTACCAGCTGCTCAAACCTCTGTGGCTGCAATAGAAATTTGACAGCAGTGCTGCCCTCATGTAGCAGTTTGCTCAACCCTTGATGCACAAAGCCTAATCTGCTTTGAGAGTTTTGCAACCCACCAAAAATGGAGTCTTGACCCACAGTTTGGGAACCACTGCTCTAGGAGTATTTCATAGAATCAAAGAGTTGGAAGGTGCCTACAAGGTCATCTAGTCCAACCCCCCGCCTGTAGCAGGAAATTATCCTAGAGCATCTCCAGCAGGTGCCTGTCAATCCTCTGCTTGAAGGCCTCCAATGAGGGAGAATCTACCACTGCCCTTGGCAATCTATTCCACTATCAAACCACCCTTATAGTTCCAGCCACAAGCAGGGGACTGGTCTAAATGACCTTGTAGGCCACTTCCGACTCTCTGATGCTATTTCAGAAACAGGCCAAGAGACCCATTCCCAACGGGCAATGCAATGTGGTGGTTACTGCATCTGTAACACCTGGGGAACCCAGGTTCAGGTCCTCACTCAGCTATCCAACAATGCTCACCCAACAATCCTAACCAAGGGCACAATCCTAACCAATTTTCCAGCACTGACACAGCTGCGCCCATGGTGCGTGTTCTGCATCCTGCAGTGGAGGAGGAATCGCAGAGGCCTCCTCAAGGTAAGGGAATGTTCTTTCCTTTGGAGCTGCACTGCCCTTACTCCACTGCTGGAATGCTGGTTAGGATTGCACCCGAAGTCGCTCTCGCTCTCTCTCTCATCCACCTCATAAGGTTGTGGGATACAAGTAAGACTAACACAGAAAATGCGGCATCGCCCAGAACGTGAAGTCAGGCGACCTCCTAATCACAGGCACCCCGCGAGTGTTAGGGGGCAGGGCCTCCTTGGCCGGGGGGGGGATTCAGGCGGAGTTTCAACCACCGCCCGCAATGCAATGGGGAAGCCACCCCCATCCTGCCAGTCAACCAGCCAGGGTGTCCTGGCCCGGCCTGTCAGTGGTGGGAGCGCCTCCCGGGAAGCCGCCACGTCTCTCACCCGAACGCCCTTCACCACGGTTATGTTATCATTCTCGTCCGCCTCGAAGGTGACTCTGCGAGAAGCGCTCCCGCCGCCTCCCATGGTGCTGCCTGGGGTCACTTAGGCTGACTAGGCCGCAGACCCGTCCAACCTCGGCACAAGACGCCCAAGGAGACACGGCGCCACACCCACTACTTCGCCGCCATTGGCTCGTTGCCTTGAGCGCCCCGCCTCCCGCTTACGAACACTACGATCTTATTGGTTGAGGCACGGTTGCCCACGGCGACAGCCCGTTCCGGCAAGCGGCAAAATGTGTGAAAACTTTTTCTCTCTCCGCATGGGGAGAGAACTTCAGCTGGATCGTGGAACTAAAGTCCGAGAAAGCACAGAGACTAAGGGAAACCGGATGCTATAGCCGTACAGCATGCTGGGTACTGTAGTCCAATAAGAGCGACTGAAAGCGGCTGAAAGGTTCATACACCCGCCAAGGAGCTGCTTTGCATTCCAAGAGCATAATCTTAATGTGGAGTTAGGCCAGCACAGTTAAACAAGCAAAGTTTGGCTGGCACAAAGGACATTGCAAAGTATGTTTGGACCACTCTCAGAGTCAAAGAGGCCAGCACACAGATGGGTGCCATCCTCCCTGACCCTGAGAGTGATCTGAGAGTGGTCCAAGCACACTTTAAAGTTAAGTGGCCCTTGTGCCAGGCAAACTAACTGTGGCAGCCCAGCTCTAGATTAGGATTGTGCCCTGAGTTGTGTAGTTTATGCATACAGATAAATTACCGTACAGGCATGCCCCCGTATCTGTTGGGGTTCCATTCTGGACCCACAGAAATATAGCACACACTTTAACGGGTTCCTGTTCCCCCACCCAACAAGCAGCTAACTTAAATGTACTAGAGTAAATTTCTCCAAACCAGCAGATCACAGGAAACACCCAGAGCATGTTCTGAGGGTCAAGGGGGCCTCTTTGATTTCTGTCTAAGACTTTTAGAAGGAATAAAAACGCCACTTATTAGAGTCTTTGAGAAATGACTATTTTTGGCTTTCCGGAGGCATTCTGAGAACTAGGAGGCTCGCTGGCCCTCAGAACACTCTCCACGCACAACCAGAGCAGAGCTTGGAAGCTGCCAACAAGGTCAGGAGGGCTAGAGGCTCGTAGGGGACCAGAGGCTTTCTGCAGGCCAGAAAGAGGCTCTCCAAGGGCCACACTTGCCCCCAGGGGTTTGGGGTTTGGAGACCCCTGGTTTAGTTCTTAACTCATTTCTAGCTCTTTGGGCTTTAGTTCTTAACCTTTTAGTTTCAGTCTTCAGCATTTTAGATTTAGCTTTTCGGTTTTTTAGCCTTTCCTATTTTCAGTTTTTGGGATGTGGTGGCGCTGCAGGGTAAACCGCTGTTGCTGAACTTGCTGACCTGAGTTCAGTTCCCGTTGCTTGTCCCAGCTCCTGCCAACCTAGCAGTTCAAAAGCAACTAAAAATGCAAGTAGAGAAATAGGTACCACTTCGGTGGTAAGATAACGGCGTTCCGTGCACCTTGGCGTATAGTCATGCCGGCCACATGACCATGGAAGCTTGTCCTCGGACTAACGCTGGATCTTCAGCTTAGAAACGGAGATGAGCACCACCCCCTACAGTCAGTCATGGCTAGACTATTTGGTCGTGGAGAAACCTTTACCTAACCTTTTATTTTCAGTTTTTACCTTTTAGATTTTTTGCTTCAAGTTTTAGTTTTAATGTTTTTTTAGTTGTAATGGCATCTAAATGATTTAGCAACAGGTACTCACTTTTGATTGGCACTTGTGTCGGGGCCCGCCCACCGGAAGTGAGGTCATAGCCGGAACCCAGGAACCGCCCCCAGGAACCGCCACGCCTCCTCGGTAGGCTGCACGGCGGCCCGGGAGAAGGCCCGGGAGTTCCGGGCCGCCGTGCGGGCTACCGATTCCCCCCCCCCAGGAACCGCCGCGCCTCCTCGGGAGGGAGCCCCAGGCTGCCTACCTGCTCATGCTGCTGCTGCCGTCGGTCTCCCTCGCTCCACTGCCTGCCTGCCTGGCTCTGAGAACGTGCAGGCAACTCAAATGTGCAGGCAATTCAAATGTTGCAGGGGGCAGAGCGGAGCGCCAACAGAGTCGACGAGTGGGCGGGCGAATGGGCGGGGCCAGCCCTAATCCTAGGAACAGGTACTCACGTACCCCCGCGTACCCGCTACATGACATGTCTGAGTTTGGTGCAAAGCCTTCTACTTTCTGGGTTCAGCATGGATTCCAGCCGTGAAAGCCTTAATACCTTTAACAAACAGGAGAAACTGTCTCTAGAGACCACCCAAGATCCCCAGTGGATTCCCATGAAAACTGGGCATGGCCAGCTGTGGTGCAGTCCCACCATGTATACAGCACCACAGTTGGCTTAGTGAATAAACCCTGGGCAGAGTGGATGGGAGTGCAGTGTCTTGCACTGCAGAGCAGAAAGCAACGGGAATTTAGCATTTAACATCAGCATCTGCAGAAACATTTTGTGACCTTCAATGGCCTTCTGCTCCCTGCAGAGTTATTCATCAGAAAAAAACATGATCAAGTTGGAGCATCATCTCAGACACATTTGAGGGCCTCCTGCAGAGAGCATCAAGGGCCGGCAGCTCAGAGCCGTGATTAGTCTCCATCTCAACTGGAGCTGCAAGGATGCTCTCCCCAAAAGATGCTTTTGATCAGACCATTCACTCCTGCCTGAAGAAAAGTGAAGGGTCTTTTCCCAAACGATGACAAACGGATTTCAGTGCTGTGCTCTTGCTGGTTCCAATTCACAGCCAAAATCTATTGTTTAATTTTGCCTGGCTGCAAAGGGGGTAATCTCTCCTTTTTCAAGATCAGGGGAGATAATATATCCCAGGGCTGGAAAAATAGAGTGCCTAGCCTTAAAAAAAAAATACAAAAAGCACCAAGTTCAAACAAAGGAAAACGGTTCACAAAATGTTGAGGCATTGCTGAAGGAAAGAGCAGTCTTCTGATGGATGCAATTTGCATTGAAAGGGCTATAGAGAGTAAAACCACCATGCAAAGATGTCAAAGATAACTTTTACAAACTACAGGATACAGGATACAGGAATGGAGATGCCTGTGAACAAAATGATTTTTTTAAACTGAGTTGAAATTAATGTTGGAATTATTAAAAAAGAACAATACTTGAGTACTTCACATCTTCTCAGAGTTCCTGAAATGATTCAGGTTGTTTCCTAAATATCTGTACAAAATGAGCATGGATAGAATTCCATGTTCTTCTCAACCAGTCTTAGCCATGTTAAGACCTAACTTTTAGCTTTGGCTTTAATCATTCCTGCCATGATAAACATTTTGCCCACTTATTCCGGAGGTCTAATAATCACCAGGGTACCAGTGATCTCTCAGGCCCTACTTGTGAGCTTTCCAGAGACATTTGGATGGCCCCCAGCAGAAAAAGAGATGCACCTTGGGCCTGACCAAGCAGGGCTGTTTTTAAGTCTTGGAATTCTGGGAGAACAATTTGTTGACGCACATCAGTGGAGGAGGGAGTCTCAAAAATATGTTGGGCTTCAGTTATTTAAACCTGTTCAGAGCATTATAGGTTAATTGCAGTACCTGGATGGTGCTGGGAGCACTACAGAAAACCAGACCAGATGCTAAAGCATATTATATACACCCAGCAGCGACCCACTTGATTCCAGAGGCAGATTTGTCTGCAGTGTTCCCTCCCGACCCACTGGGGCTCTCAGTTTTGTGCTGACTGTGTTTTAGCTGCTCCAGGTGTAATTCCACCTGTCTCATCAGCTGCCTCTTCAGGGAAAGCAAGAATTCAGTTAATTGTTGGAACGTACAGAAATGAGCTAATGCTGTATTTCTTGCATTCAGGCAGTTCAAGGTTTGCCAATTCCCCTGTGAAACAGCACATTGATTAATTGTATATGACCAGAGCTGGTTATTTACTCAGTAAGAGACTAACATGATGATCTTTATCTCCTTCTGCAGTGCGGTTGTTAAATCTGTTTGATTTGGCAGTTTGATAAACAACAGGTTAATACAATTTCAGAATATTAAGCTGGTGCAATGGTGACAGCAGCTCAGACAAAACAGGTAGCAGATGGCACCTTTCTCTTGGACACCCTTGCAGGCAACAATGTACATGGACAACCAAACAATAGTGACTTGGGGGGCGGAAAAAGCCTGTTCAGTTTAAAAGATAAAAGAAAAGGATGAGCAAAGCTAAAATAATTGCAAGATGAACAACCCAACCTTATTGGAATCCCTACACAGCAATGCAGGGGCAGAGGCTACACTATATCCTGTGGGGAATTTCTGGCCACTGGGGGTCTCCTTGGGGTAAGGGACATTTGTCTTCTTCCCCCCCCCCAGGGTAAGCCCTATACTAGTAGCACAAGGGGTCAACTCAGACCTGTGCCAGTTATATCACTGGCTCAAGTCCATGTTGATCTGAGCAGGTGGATCAAGCCTGGGCAGGGGGTTTGGATTTGGTGTCCATCCGAGGCCCAATCTGCCCACTCCCTGCCCCATCTCCTCCCCATTCCACCCTCTACCCACCCTGTTCAACCCCCTCCCTGCCTGTTTTTAAGTTGCCCACTAGTGTGTGTTCTCAATATGCTTTTTACAAAATGTGAGGCTCGTAGGCTGGAAGCACCATGCATTAATTAGAACACGAATATGATTTTAGCCACGGTCAGAGATTGCGGGGAGAAAATTTGTTGGAAACTTTTTCAAGGGTTTGATATCTAATGTACTGCTGTTAGCTAGGCCAAATAGCTATTGCCGAATACAGCAATAGCTTAACCTGCTTCCAGCAAAGTGAGGATGTATTGCCACAGACATCACCAGCATATCCTGAACTGAACGTCCAGATGACCTGCAGTGCGCAGGCTCCTTCACCAGTGACACCAAGTTCCCTGGCAGTGTTCATGATGCCCAGGTCATTGATGCTTTCACCCTCAAGCAGTGGTGTAGCTACCTATGGGGCGGGGGGTGCAGCACCCTAGGAGCCATCTTCAGTGGGGTGTCACCACTGAACCCCAAATTCCAAAAATTGCGGGTTTATAGCACAATATGGTCATGCTGTATACCATTGAATGTGGGATTCCACCCGGAATTCAATGGAAAAAAAATGGAGTGTAATATCTCTATTCTGTCAAACGTTATGACCAAAAAAGTAAAAACCGAAAATAAAACTTCTTTTGAACAGATTGCAATTTTTAAAATTGCGGTTTTAAGGAATAATACTATCATGCTGTATACCTTTTGATGCGGAATTTCACCAGGAATTCAGTGACACCCCCCCCCTGGAGTGTAATACCTTAATGCTAGCAAAGTTTATGGCCAAAAGAACAAAAAATTTTTGCTGTGGGGTATGTGTAAAAAAAATTAAGTAGCCCCAGGTGCAAAATGCTATGCCACTGCCCTCAAGGCCAACCTGGCATCATAGCCAGAGGGTTATAGCTGGCTCCTAGGTATGGAATGGCCTGGGGATGGGGAGTGTGACCCAGGGCACTGCCCCAGTTGACTTACCCAAGGAACAGGCCTGCTGGCACCTCCCTCCCATGCAGTAGCTTACCCATATGGTGGCAGTCCCCTAAGGTGGCCTGCCCTGCCTGATCAAAGCTGAAGCCTCTGGCTGTATAGGATGGGGACCTGCAGCTTTAGTGCCCGGGGAGGCATGGTAGACCTCTCCTTGTGGAAGACCACTTTCACTGTCTTCCACTGGTCTCACTGCTTGGCCTGCTAGGCTGCCACCTTAGGGGTTATAGTGCTGCCCATCAGACAAATGGGGGTTAGCCCCACAGCCGGTACTAGCATTCCCACAGTCTCTGATAGGCACAACTGGCCCTGTCATCTTGCATAGGAATGGGATAAGTCTCTTTGATTTCAACATCATTATGCTCCTCGCATACATTCATGTACACTGGATTTTCCCTTAAAGTTCTCCTAAAGCCATTGGGTTTACATTTGAGCCACATCTGAGCAGGAATAGCCATTTCCAGCCTGTTGACATTGGGGGATTTCAGCGGGATCGTTTCCCTTCCATTTTCCCATGTGGCCACCTGGCAAAGGGTAACAGCAGCCCCCATAGCAACATGAGTCACCCCCCCCCAATGGTACTGCTCCCTGGGGCTGGTTGAAGATCGGGGCTGGGGGGGGGGCGTTTCAATGGCCTGCAGGGACTCAGATTTGGGATTGCCTGGGTACCTTCATCCCTTTTGGTCTTCCAGGAAAAGAAATCTACATAGATGCAGTACAAATCATAATTGCCTCTTCTGTTGTGTAATGAATACTCCAAGATAGTTCTTCTACCCCAGAGGTCATCTCATCCAAAGGAAACCAAGTCCCATAGTACTGCTCCTGGAACATCTTCTTGCCTGGAGAAGTGGGGAGAGTGAGTTGGAGCTCCATGTTGTACAAGGACTCTTCTGCCAGTCATAGCTGATGGGTATTGTGCAGCTACCTGGACATTCATGCCACATTTGTCAAGTCATGATACAGCAAACAAGGCAGAAGTGGGGCACAAGCCACAGGACTCTGACCCCCGTAGAGACTGGCATCAGCCTTTCAATCAGTACTTCTCAACAGAAAAAGCACCAGGCATGAATCACTCTGGCAGGCTGATTTGTATTCCATGTGGCTTTTTCAGAGAAGGATAGAAGAACTGGAGGTTACTGTAATCGCAGATGAGAGATGCTTTCTTTAAAAAAAAATGTTTTTCTCTCTGCATCACTTCAAAGGGATTTTAATTAAGTCAACACCTTATTATGACTTTGGCAGCGAAATTATAGTTTGCAAGGCTTTATCACCAAGAATGATTGTTCTCAGGGGCCAGCAGCATTTCTGCATCTATTTAGGCGCTGCTCATACGCCTCAGACGTGTGTTTAATGCCATGTGCGCACAAGGGAAACAACAACCACAGCCAAGAGCTCTCCTTGATTTTTAAGGATCTTTTCTTTTTCTTTTGGCATGCATGAATTTGGCTTGGTTTATTTGTACCTAGTTTGTGGCTTTCCTCTACAGTGAAGATTTAGAACATTTAATGTTCTCTCCAAGGAGCTCAGGGCAATGGGTATACCCATTCCATTTTAGTCCCACAACAACCACAACCCTCCTGCAGTGGGTTATTGATAAGACAGCAGCCCAAAGTCACCCAGAAAACATTGTGGTTCATCAGGAGTTTAAGTGCAGGTTTCCCTAAGCAAAACTAGGTAGCTGACTCAGGGCGCAATCCTAAACTGAGTTAGGCCAGCATAAGCTAAGACAGCAAAGTTTGGTCAGTACAAGGGCCACCGTAAAGTATGTTTGGACCACTCTTGGAGTCAGAGAGGCCAGCACCCTGACGTGAGCCATCCTCCCAGACTCCAAGAGTGGTCCAAACATGCTTTATGGTGGCCATTGTGCTGACCAAACTTTGCTGGCTTAGCTTATGCTGGCCTAACTCCAGTTTAGGATTGGCCTCCAAATACCATACATACTACACTGGCTCTCACATGGTTAGCCTTACATTGCCACTTCTTAGCCCGATGCTAGACATACATCTTTGAAATCTTCAAATGCAGAAGGCCAAAGGACACCTGTGTTTCCTCCCAATTGTTCTCTGGTCCATAACCAACTTGCTACAGCAGTGAAGGAGGAAGAAGCACCTGAACTGGAAAGAGAATGGGTAGGAGGAGCTGCAGTTGCCTGCAACACTGAAGAGATGTAAAAAGTATGTGTTCATGGTAAATAGTGGCAACTCGGCACTGTGTCTCCTAGTACTGTATAGCTGGGCAATAAAAAGACAAAAACCAGGCAATCAGGCCAGACAAAGGGAGGCATCTGGGCAAGTCCCGCTCCCAAGAAAATACTGAAATTCGGAGATCCTTATCAAAATCAGTCTCACAGTAGTGCTGCAGAGAGAGGAGCTGTGACAATCACTGTACTTCCCATACCAGGGACCAGGTAGACCCAAGGTCAAAGTTTTATTGAAAACATTAAAATAGCAAACGAACAAGACAAGTTGAAACAGGTGGGGTGCAAAGGGTTAATGGATAAATTGCTATGAAGTGAAATTGCTGCTAATGGCCAGCAGACGGCGCTCCAGCTACCAGTCTGCCACCATTTGGGACATGGCTGTAACTCGGTAAAAGGGTTTGCAATGTGCAAGTAAAAATAATCTTCTGATGCATCTCGAAATTATTTTTCCCTATCTTATTTATCAGCATCTTCAGCTCTCTTCAGGCACGACCTGTGAGTGGGTGCTTCTCTTGGGGCTCACAGTGTGAGCTCTCGTGAGCTCATCATCATTATCCACTCATGATAGTCACAGTCACACTAGGCTAGATGGACCAATGTGCTGCTGGCTCAGGCTGCGGCCGCAGCTGATTTCTGCCCTAGTCGAATCCAATCAGGAGAGGAGAAACTATTCCAGTAGTGCAGGGTCTTGTTCTCTTGCCACCCCCCCCCAATCCCCTGCTAGTATTTTTCTCCCACTTTTGAACTTCTCTGCTCTGCACTGTATCAAGCTCTGCACATATATTCAAATGTAGTATGGCAGGCTGATTGAATTGATTTTCAACGGCGGTCAGGTTGATAAGATTGTGTGGGCAGCGAACGTACACAGAGTTTTTATTAAAAAAAAAATTAAAGGCTTGTCTGTGTTAGATTAATTAAAGATCCGCTGCAAAGAAACATCCAAAGGACACCGAATTTATCCCAGCGCAGGCAGGCTAATAGCCAAGCCTCCTGCAAGATTAAAAGGCTGGTGCTCTTGGCCGCACAAGATACAAATTCCTCTTAGAGAAACTGCAGCAGCAGGCAAGGCTGTTTTGAGGCACAAAGGTGAGGTTGCCCTTTCCCTTCTTCAAGGAGAAATCACCCTGGGAAGTAAATAAACTTTTGAGCACCAGAGTCAATAGCTCTACCAGAACCACACGGGGAAGGGTTTGGGGCAGGGTGGGGGGATGCTGGGAGGAGGAGAAGAGGCTGAAATTTTCAATCACTTCCTTTTCCTCTGCCAGCTGCTGCTTACAAAAAAAGAAATGAGCCGTACTTCCTGCAAATGCAGACAACAGTATGTAATTATCAAGGCCGTCATTCAATTATCAAGTCCATCATTCAGAGATCTTAGCTGATTGATCAATGGAAACTCATATGATTAATTAGTTCAGAATGTGCATAATGTGCCTGCAATAGGTCTGAATCAAGCTGCCTTCAATGGAGTCTGGCCCTTGGTCCATCTAGCTTGATGTTTTCCACGCCTTCATAGCCCTGGAGACAGGGGTCTTTCCCAACCCCACCTGAAGAAAAATGCAAGAGAGTAAACCTGAAATTTTCTGAAAGAACAGCAAGTGCATTTCCACTGAGCCTTCTCTAAGTAAAAAAAAAAAAGCCATGCAGTACTTCATTTTTAGATGATGCATGCATTTAGGCATTATATAGGAAGAGGCATTCTCTCCAATATGAAAGAAAAGAGGAATGCTTCTTCTGAGATGGTGCTTGCCATGTGCCATTTTTACAAATACAGTACTTGCATTAGATTTTTATTTATACTGCTGCTCAGTTAATTAGAGGCACCTTTTTACCTGATTAAAATTTTTTAATTGATTAATCTGTTTAATCAGCCAAACATAGCAGCCCTATTAATTATATGAAAAATGATCTCATTTCCCAAGTGTTGTTCAGTCATTAAGTCATGTATGACTCTTCGCGACCCCATGGACCACAGCACACCAGGCTTCCCTGTCCTCCACTAGCTTCCGGAGTTCGCCCAATTTCATGTTCATCACTTCGGTGACACTATCTAACCATCTCATCCTCTGCCGCCCCCTTCTCCTTTTGCCTTCCATCTTTCCCAGCATGAGGGTCTTTTCTAAAAAGTCCTCTCTTCTCATGAGGTGGCCAAAGTACTTGAGCTTCAGCTTCAGGATTTGTCCTTCCAGGGAGCAATCAGGCTTGACTTCCTGGAGGATTGACCGATTGGATCTCCTTGCAGTCCAGGGGACTCTCAAGAGTCTTCTCCAACACCATAATTCAAAAGCATCTATTCTTCGGCACTCTGCCTTTCTTATGGTCCAGCTCTCACAGCCATACATTGCTACTGGGAAAACCATAGCTTTGACTATGCAAACCTTTGTTGGCAGGGTGATGTCTCGGCTTTTGATTAAGTTGTCTAGGTTCGCCATAGCTTTCCTCCCAAGAAGTAAACATCTTTTAATTTCATGGCTGCAGTCACCATCTGCTGTGATCTTGGAGTCCAGGAAGATAAAGTCTGTGACTGCTTCCATTTCTTCCCCTTCTATTTGCCAGGAAGTGATGGGAGTGGTTGCCATGATCTTAGTTTTTTTAATGTTGAGCTTCAAGCCAATTTTTGCACTTTCCTCTTTCACCCTCATCAGAAGGTTCTTTAGGTCTTCCTCACTTTCTGCCATTACATTTCCCAAGTACAGATATCCAAACTGGATTTGCAAAGCTTCACTTTCGAACTACAGCGAGGCAGGGCTTTGTATGAGGCCCTCTGGGCTCTGAATCAGGGCTCACCAAGGCTTGGCCCCTAAAACTGTCTTCAGTGCTGCATTTTTATTTTTAATTAATCCTACTCTTAAGGCTTTAGCAGCAGCCTGACCAAATACACACACATTGTTGTGTATTTGTGTAAATAGTAGCAGAGTTGGGGGCTTGGAGACC
>JAJKFI010000010.1:5993239-6023484 GCA_029204185.1 Lerista edwardsae
TGATTTTGGTATCCACTGGGGGTTTCGGAACAGAACTCCCAATGGATAACAAGATATGACCCATAATCAAATATCTCATAATCAAATTTTCAGTAGACGAGTGGAAGTTTTATTAACTAGCATGACCAAAATCAAAATGGCGCCAAATGAAGATTGAATCTGCCAACGATGGCCAAGGCATCAGATTCAGAATGCAATCCTATACTGCGCTGCAATGGTGGGACTGGCCGGCCAATCCCATATCCCAACGCAGTATAGTGGAGACTGGAGCCTCCCCGTGGCAAGGGAACGTGCGCTCCCTTACTGTAGGAGAGGCTCCTTACAACCGCCTCCCAAGCCCACCCACGTCCTGCCCAATCCACATCCTGGAACGGGACGAAAACTCCCTCACGCCAACTGGTTTCGGTCGGAGCAAGAGAGGCTCAGTGCAGACGCAGCAGGACCGCACTGCTTGCAGCGCCGGTCCTGCTGCTCTTGTGCCAATGCAGGGGTGCCAATTGGTGCTCCTGCATCAACGCTAGTGACATCATGCCAACGCTATGACATAGCATCAGCGCGACGGGCAGTGCAGGATTGCGCTGCCCAAGAATGAGCATACTTGAGCATATTGCAGAGTGAGGCAAAGCACTAAATAGTTCTGATTTAACTAGAGTCACCAGTATATCTGCCCCCTAAAACACATGATTATAACTGCTCCTTAGTGTGTCTTCCCATTTTCATTTGAGAGAGGGGTAGCATATAATAAACCACAGCAACTCCCCAGGAGCCCAGAGAGTTTAATGAAGAATGAAGGTGGCTGTAACCACACAGCTGAAAGAAGAGGAAGGAAATTGAATTATTCTTCCCATATTAAATGCATATATTGTTGAGCAACTCTGTCAAAATTACTTTGCTAACCCATGGTGTGAAATATTTATTTATTTATTTTAATATAGCCTGTTTTCACTGGGGTGCCTTAAACAAAGATGCCTACTTCCGTACAATGTATTTGAAGAGGTGGTGGAGGGGTGTGCACTTAGGATGAAGAAGTTTGCCCAGCTCACCGTTATATCGGCTCTAAATTGACTCACAGCTGTTTCTGGCTCCATTAGACGGAAGACTGGGTAATTTATAGAAGTCATTTTTAACAATTTGATTGTTGGTATATATCTACTGAATTGATTGGTTGCGGAGACAGATCTTTATTTTTATAATAGCAATAACATCCTTTGCGCGTTACTGCTCAATTTGTCCCCGACGTTAACAGCACCAGCCTGCATCTATCAATTTATATGGAGGAAACAAAATATGCTATTTCTTAATTTACTAATTGTGAAAGAGCAAGCCTTGCACACCATGAGTTTGCATGGAAGCTTGGAAGCTTGCACAGTCCCACTGAACGTATGGGCCATGCAAAATCAGCCGTGTTCAGACTGTGTTCCGACAACCTGGGGGTTTCTTGAAAGCTTACTGAGAAAATGAGCACAATCTTATAGGAGTGTGCCGTTGGCTCAGCAGCAGCTGTGCCGGCCTAGAGTGTCACAAACGTGCTGTAAGGCATGTTCACAATGATTCAAGAGTCAGCAGTGCCAGTGGGGAGGACTGCCATGACCCACTGATGCTGCATCCCACTGGCAGAGGTAGGGTTTGCACTGGTGTGGAGGTGGGGAGGAGCATGTCTAGGTGGGAGTTGGGTGGGTGGATTGGGCCCAGGAGGGGTTAGGATTAGCAGAGTCAGGGCTCTGCGGGTTAAACCACTGAGCTGTTGAGCTTGCTGACCAGAAGGTTGGCAGTTCAAGACCACGTGATGGAGTGAGCTTCCATTGCTTGTCCCAGCTCCTGCCAACCTAGCAGTCTGAAAGCATGCAAAAATGCGAGTAGATAAATAGGTACTACTTCAGTGGGAAGGTAAATGGTGTTCCATGCACCTCAGCGTATAGTCATGCCGGCCACATGCGTATAGTCATGACCACGGAAACTGTCCTCGGACAAACGCTGGCTCTTCGGCTTGGAAACAGAGATGAGCACTGCCCCCTACAGTCGGTCATGACTAGATCATTTGGTTGCGCGGAAACCTTTACCTTTTACCTCCACCATATCCTGCTCCCAGGCCTCTTGCCATTACACTGGACTGCTCAGACTGATGTACTCCTTTTTCACAAAAGACGTTCACAAAAGGGTGGGTATAGTTTAAATCAATGGTTTAATCAGTGGTTCCCTAAGTGGGTGGTACCATCCCTTGGAGATTGGTGGGATTACCTAGGGGTTACTAAAATCAAAGAAGAAATGCAGGCAATATAGTCTGGAATATCTGAAGTATGGATTTCTATCAGCACCAACAAACCGTGCTTAATATGTGAAAAGGTCTTTTCTAATGAGGCAACGAAGCCTTCCAGACTGATTGGGGATAATAATAATTAAAAAAGATGTTCTTGTTTGCCTTGTCAGGATGTGCTTTCTTCAAATGTTCAATCACTTGGTTACAAATTTCAAAAGCGAACATGTTTTGCAATACATCATCACAAAACACTGATGGTTTGCATGCATCATACAATATTTCATTGTAGACTGCTAAATCTGGAAAGTCACATACAATTGGGGAACAGCATCCTACCAGCGCTGGGGAGCCTCCCTGGGTCAAGGGCACGTTCAGCCACCCCATGGGGTTCCTTGGATCTGTACCATGCGGCCTCCTGATGGGGCTTTGGATGAGGTATAACAACTGCATCCTGTCCCCATACCCTCCCCGGGCCAGCCCTCCCCCACTCCCCGCCCAGTGGGCCACTGTGAGATAGAGGCAGCTGAAATTGGATGGGCCTTTGTCCTGATTCAGTGGGGCTCTCCTTATGTTCTTCTACGCTATTGCTGATCTCTAAATCCATCTGGGGCCTGACTATGGCTAATAACCATGATGGTATGTGGAACTTCCAGATTCAGAGGCAGTATACCAGAACATTCCGTTGCTGGGGGGCAGCAGCAGAGGAGGCTGTTGAGGCATTGGGTTGGCCATTGTGGGAGGAAGAATGATAAGTAGACTGTTGGACTCGTACAGCAGGCCTGATGTAACCTCATTCTCATAGGGCTGACCATTATGACCACCATTACAGCTTCTATAGCAAGCTGTTTATTCAGATGCATTTGAAACTGAACTGGACTGAAAGAAAGAGATTTCTTGATTACGCACAACCTAGTGACACTTAAAAAGTTTCAATAATAGCAGATATAGCATCTCAATTTTTTACGGGTCATCAACCAGTCTATCCTGTTGGGCCACTGAAATAAACATTTCCCCGAGGTAGAAAATCTCAGCAGTCTCCATTGCCTGCAGCATGAACTTATTACTGACAAAACACGATGCTCAATGAATCTGGAATTCTTAGCACTTTATTGCCAGGCCCCCTGTGGCAAATGAACTCTGCAAATGGATACAATTAATTCAAATGTGCTCATTTGCATACACGTTTCCCTTCATTCTGTATATCAGAATTTTTGGTTTTTTCTTAACCAGGTAGCTGTTTCATTGCAATAGGTGAGGTGCAATCAAATGACAATGTAGGGTTGTCCCAAGAGATTTTGGTGTCTAAAATTAGAAAACTACTGTCCATCCATTTCCCACCCTCAGGCTTCTTCTTCTGTTCTTATGTCACACTGTAGAAATGGTATCCTTGTCTCACTAGCATATGATAGAAAAGATGCTCTGTTTATTGAATCTCTTCATTTCCTCAGATTGTTTAGCTGAGGCCTGCTCAGATGTGCAGTTGTTCTGTGGCCACATGTATATGGGCATGGTCCTAACCTGGAGTTAGGCCAGCATAGTTAGGCTAGCAAAGTTTGGCTGGCACAAGGGACACGGTAAAGTATGTTTGGATCACTCTCAGAGTCAGAGAGGCCAGCACAAAGACATGCGCCATCCTCCCTGACTTCAAGAGTGGGCCAAAGGTGCTTTATGCTGGCCCTTGTACCAGCCAAACTGCGCTGGCCTAACTGTGCTAGCCTAACTCCGAGTTAGGATGGTGCCTTATGTGACTTATCTGTGTGTCGGATTGCGCCTTATCTGTGTGTGTCAACCCACGTGGGATTTGCTACCAAATATAGCAAATTGCAAATTGGGGATTTTCTTGTGGAAAAAGTTGCACTGGTCCCTCCTGCACTGCCAATCACCCTTTGGCCAACTTCCTGTGTCTGCAGGAATTCCAGAAGCATTTGTCTGCCAAAAAGGATGGGAGTTTGCCCCTGAGGGTTTGCCCTTCTGAGGGCAGACAAATTCCTGGTCCATGCATGCTGTGTGATCAACACTCCAACCTTCAAAGGGGAGCTCTTTTCCCAAGTTGTTTAGTTCTGTTCTTTAACCAAGAAAGCAGGGTTCCCTGAGGGGGCATCCCTTTTGAAAAATGGGCTCCCCTCCCTGATTACAAGCAGTAATTGAAGCTCATTTGGGGAAGATTGATTGGACGGTTTTCCAAGGCAACATTCCCATTTAGAACCAGGGAAGGGAGCTGGTGGTATGCATGTTAGGTGTCAAAGCAATTACCATGCTCTGGGACCCTTCAGTTGTGTATAGAGGAGGCCACGAATGCTTCTGCTTCCCTCTGAGCACTTCAAGTTGGGAACCACAAAAAGGGCAAAGATAGGAAGGTTTTGAACAAGGAATACAGGCAAAGGGAGGGGAGTGCAGCAAAAACTGACAATGAAAACAGCCAATATTATTAGGCCATTGTACCAATTGATGGTAAGGCCGCATGTATATTGTGTCCAGCTCCGGCTGCCGCACCTTAAAGATAATGAAACTGGTAAGAGTGAGCAAACTGATGAGTGGGCTGGGGCACCTCCCTTATGGGGAAAGGCTACAATATTTGGGGCTCTTCACTCTGCAAAGAAGATGTCTTGAAAGCAGGCTCTTCAATCTGGAAAGAAAAGTGGGAACATGCTTGAGACAAAATTATTTGAAATTGTACATGGGATGGATAATATGGATAGAAGAAACTCTTTTTCCTTTTGTACTAGAAGCCCGAGGACATCCACTATATTTGAGTGGCAGGAGAGTCAGAACACCTCACCTTCACTCTGCAGTTCCTGAATGCCCACTTTGCTTGTGGTCTTCTATGCCCCATGGGGGCAGCTTGACATCATGGACATTGGGTACCATGTTTGGAATGCATTGTTCAACAACCAGCGTCCTACCTCAAGCAACCACTGAGCTTCAAGGGTTGCTGCTTGATTATTTATTAGTGCCAACAGCCACCAAAGTCTTCCCCTTCTGCCCCACTGATAGGGTTCTACCAAGTCTCTTCTGGCTCACCTAGGTGGGCAATGATTGCTGGAGTCTCTTTGGGCACGGAGGGTCATGCAGGGAGGGAAGTATCTTCAGATGCTAATTACAGGTCACTGCCTGCATGTTGACGTTATACATGGTTGATGTTTCCACAGCTTCTGCAGTTTTTGCAGAGGTTTGTGAGGCAATCATGGAGACCCTATTGGTGTTGATCATTGGGCTCAGTGAGGTTTGCTTGATCACCAGAGGCTTATGCACCAAAAGATTTGTTAATTGTATTGCTGCCATGGAGAGAGAGAGAACCATTGCACCTTGGACAACTGTGTGCCTCAGTCAAATACATCCTTGTACTGGACATTTGTTTTCATCCTTTTTATGTCCCAGAGATTTGTGTCCCAATATATGTATATTTATACTAGATGTATTTGACCAGTTGCCCAGGATGCAAATACCCTAGTACTGTACCCTGGAACCTGAAACCATATCCCCATCCTTTAAAAGGCCAACAGTTACCTGAACCATAAGATGTACCACTCAATTTTACTTTAGGCAGTGGTGGAATCTAGAGCACTGTTCCTGCAGGAGCCCTGGCAGATGTCACGATGCCAGAATTCTGAGGTTGTCTCCTCTCTTCAAGAGGATGGAGGAGGGGGCTCGGGCAGCTATCCCACTCATGAGCATGGGGGATGTCACCTATTCACTGCAGCTGGGGTTCATGAAGCCCAACCCATTCTGAATGAAGCGCCACCTACATTCTGAATTGGTGCAGGATGTCAGTGGAGAGGCTCGTCATATAGTTGAAGGGACAATGGAGGATTCTACTTTTGTATGTACAGCCAATTCCATGCCTGGGGTAATTAAAAAAGGGGTTGAGACCAAACAGCCAATATTATCATGCCATTGTACAAATCGATGGTAAGGCCGCACCTGGAATATTGTGTACAGTTCTGGTCACCACATCTCAAAAAAGGGCATAGTGGAGCTGGAAAAGGTGCAGAAGAGAGTGACAAAAATGATTACGGGGCTGGGGCACCTCCCTTATGAAGAAAGACTGCAGCGTTTGGGGCTCTTCAGCCTAGAAAAAAAGCGCCTGAGGGGGGACACGATTGAGACATACAAAATAATGCATGGAAGGGATAGAGTCGATAGAGGGATGTTCTTTTCCCTCTCTCAAAACACCAGAACCAGGGGACATCCACTAAAACTAAGGGTTGGGAGAGTTAAAACAGAGTTAACTCTCCCAGGGTTGGGAGAGTTAAAACATAAAAATACTTTTTTACCCAGTTAGTCTATGTAGTTAGTCTATGGAACTCTTTGCTACGGAAGGTGGTGATGGCATCTGGCCTAGATGCCTTTAAGAGGGGATTGGACAGATTTCTGGAAGAAAAGTCTATCGTGGGCTATAGGCCATGATGGATTGTGCAACCTCCTTACATTAATAGTAGACTATTTCAGAGTACCGGGTGCAAGTGAGTGGCTACAGGATGCAAGCACCTTGTTGTCTCGTGCCTCCCCGGGGCACCTGGTGGGCCGCTGTGAGAGACAGGAAGCTGGACTAGATGGGCCTTGGCTTGGTCCAGCAGGGCTCTTCTTATGTTCTTACTTAAAAGAGGGGCTTGTTCCAGTGGTGATGTCAACCTGCTGCATCTTACATGATTTCTGCTTCTTGCAGGGCAAGGTTCTTCTGGACTGGGAGTGATCCGCTGCAGAGAGGGATGACACCACATGGTGCCCCCTGCTCCCAGTCTACTTGAGAGACAGAGTGCATAAGGAGGCTGCTAAGAGATCTGAGAAACTCTTTGCAACCACTTCAGCAGTGAGGAAATGGACTAATTAGTGGTTTGAATAAAGAGAGTTTTTTTAAAAAGATTTTTTTTTTAAAACGGTTCGCTGCCCTATTACCTTTAATGTATTCTGGATTCTGCATTTAATGTATAATGTATTCTAAAATACATTTTAAATGATTCTGACAATGTTTAAACAGGGTGCTTGCTGCATTCAGATGCAAGAATAAGTAACAAATGCATGCAAAAGAAGTGCTGTGCTTCAACACAACAATTATTTTCACAGAAAGTGCTTTGTTCCTTTGTAGCAGGTAATTACAACTATTTACCAATACACACAAAACAGGTTGCAGCAAATGAGTTCACATAAGGGGAGCTTATAAGGAGTTCACCTAAAGGGGCTCCCACAACCTCTGGGAGCTTCTCTTCTTCTGCTCAGCTTGTGCGAGTTTGTGCCTGGACAGGTGAGCCTCCATCCCAGCAGGCTCCCTCTCCATGGAGGGCCCTCCACAGCCCTATCTGGCATCCAAATGTGCTGGAGTGGGACTTTTGTTCCACCAAGGTGTGGTTATATTGTCCAAGGGTCATCTTCTCCAAGGACTCACAACCCACAGAGATTAAAAACCCACATGAGTTTTCCAATCATGCATTCAAAATCCACATGGAAGAATTATAACTCATGGAATAAAAAGGTACTTGGATATTCCATGGTAAAATTCTCACAGATGACTCACAGGTCAAGAAAACCACATGGGTTTTGAATCCATGCGTGCAGTTACTCTGCAGAACATGCCCATCTCCATGTGGGTTTTTGGAAAAAAAAAACCAGGCCTTTTTTCTTCGGTAATTTTTTTGCTGGCACTCAGCAACACTCAGGTTTGCAATTAAAGCAAAATTAGCTGGTTCGATCAGCTAATGATGTATAATATACACAAGACATTCCATGTACAATGGGCAGGCTTGACAAGGAAGGGCTTCTTGCCTGCAAGTACTCAAGCAAATGACTTTCAAAAGAGAGTAATTCTGGTGGCATTTGACTCAATCAGAGTTTGGCCAATGTCCAGTAGTCTGTTCTCTGCATTGGCCAACATCCAATGCTTTGCAGAAATCTGAAAAATACCTTAGGATATCTGGCCATAAATGTTTAAACTTGCAGGCAGACTAGTTTAGAAATATCACAATGACCCTTTAAAAATTAATTCCTACAACCATTTAACTGTCAATGTAACACAGGTTGATATGTGCCTTTCCTTTCCCCAAGCCCTCCAGCCCGGTGGTTTTAATACATCAAGTATGTCCAGATTTTATTTTGAACCACAGTAGGAAACTCAGGATGCAATCCTAACCTGGAGTTAGGCCGGCACAGTTAGGCCAGCAAAGATTGGTTGGCACAAGGGACACTGCAAAGTATGTCTGGACCACTCTTGAAGTCAGAGAGGCCAACACACAGACATGTGCTATCAACCCTGACTTCGAGAGTGGTCCAAACATGCTCCACAGTCCACATGCACCAACACAGCTGCAGTGAAGTCACACCACCACACCATTCACCGCCGGAGCCATTCCGGGCCGTGACAGCAACGTGCTGCCCATTGCCATCACTGCACAGAATGGCTCTGATGACATTGCGTGCCTAGGGCACAATTTATCCCAGGTACACATCTGAACTGCTGCTTCATAGAACCACAATTCCATTTTCAGCTGGATGAGTGGGTGGGGAGGTATTATAATCTTGGCAGCCACTTCCAATTGCAGCATGGATGGCTCCATTTTAGGGATATTTTTCAATGTTTTCTCCCCTTTGGTGGAAAACCTTTGCAAACAAATGACCCCCCCAATTAAATTAATCCCTATTAATTAAAAATCTATGGCTCTTCAAGTTACTAACTAGTTACATATCAATTGTCAGCCCAATCCTATCACCTGCCAGCCACAGTATGCAGTGCTGCCGGAGTGGGCACTGCATGCTTTGGGGAAGGCAAACAGATGCTCCCTGGAGAGGTAAGTAAAACTTTTTCTTAGGGCCCAGTCCTATCCAACTTTCCAATACCGATGCTGCTGCAATGCAGCCCTGAGGTAAGCAATCAAATGTTCCTTTACCTTGAGGAGACCTCCATGATTGCATCCCCACCGCAGAATACAGCGGATACCTTATTTGCACAGCTACATCAGTGGTGGAAAGTTGGATAGGATTTAGCCCTTACTTAACTCCGTGTAGACCACCTGTCCTCCAATGTGTCTCTTTGGACTTACGTTAGCTTTTTCGGTGGAATGTGTCTGTGGAGACTTGGGGGCATTTTGGAGCAGGGAAAGGGAGGTGGAATTTCAGCATGCACAGTTGATGTTGAGATCTCCCCCGCCCTACCCTCTCTGAGGCCTGCTCCCTGCCCTGAACAGCATCTGCTGCCACCCTATCTGCTCCAACAGGATGCCTGGGAGCCGTAGTTGTGTGCATGGGGCCTCCATGCACCTGTAACACTGATGCACATGGCGGTGCTTTTGCGCCACCATCCCAGGCTTTATGATGGAAGATTACAGGATTTGCCACAGAAGGGCCAGCATTTTCGAACAGTCAAAAGTTCACTGCATCCTTTTGCCAACACCTCAGCTTCAAATTTATACTTCCCCAGAACTGTGAAGGAAACAAATCTCC
Source organism: Lerista edwardsae (assembly GCA_029204185.1). Lineage (NCBI taxonomy): Eukaryota > Metazoa > Chordata > Lepidosauria > Squamata > Scincidae > Lerista > Lerista edwardsae. Next base: position 6,002,928 of record JAJKFI010000010.1, read on the forward strand.
ATTTTTCTTTCCTGCTGAAGATACTGTTGCATCATTGTGCCAGCTTACCTGCTATGCAAATATAGTGTTTTAATTCCTGCTGCCGCCCCCTGTGGAGCATGCATATGCCACTATCTCCAGATGCCAAGCCAGCAGATTGAAATAAAGACCTGACATGCCAACATCATCTGAAAAACAAGCCATCAAGAGTTCGTTTAAAACTCTCCAATAAATTGCAATGAGATTTAATGACTGCAACAACTCTGTGCCTGTGAATGAAGTGAAGGAAAGGTAGTTTTGCTATGGGCAATGATAGGTATTAGTCTGCATTGCTGCAGCCTGGAATGTCTGTGTTCTCCATTAGGTGAACAGCAAGTTAAGGGGTGAAATCAGTGAAAGGGTATCATAGTGCCACTTGAATACATGCACAAATTCCTGGGGGTATTGCTGGCACTCCACATGCCCCTGATTTTTGTCGCCTGTGCCTGGTAAATTACTGTTCCTGTGCTGCTTTTTGAGCATGCATTGTTAAGTGTAATGTGCATTGTAAGAGGTGTCATTTGTCTGGGTTCAGCTGTCTCCACAGGGTTACTAAACATTGACTCTCCCTCTCTCTCTCTGGGGGGCATGGATGCATCTTGATTATGCAAGGAAATGCAAGTGCAGTCATACCTTGGCATCATACAGAGCACAGCCTGTCAGTTCGTAAACTGCACCAGCTAAGGTATATTTTGGATTGTGATCGCATATGATGAGACATCCTTAAAATTGTCCGGGATTTGAAACAGCAGTCCATTAAAACCCCACCTTCTTGACAGTTTGCCCTTGCCTGTGATGAGCACCCTCAAAGGGTACTCCAACCTTCCTGTAGGTGTTCACGGAAAGCAGACTATGCATACTGTCTATGGAGATCAAGGCTAAAATCCTCACTTGTGACCAACTAACAAGACAGATTATTTTCTTATAATGTCAATTATTATTATTATTATTTATTTATTTAATTTTTATCCTGCCTTTCTGCCCCATGGGCACCCAAGGCGGCTTACAACATTAAAAACCACAATATTTAACAATTAAAACAATGTTAAAAACAATATTAAAACAGTTAAAATTTAAAACAAGCAAGCCCCGTGGATCCCACAATTTGATAAAACTTAAAATGTAAAGATGAAGACTGTAAAATGCCAGCCAGCCTGTCAACAATTGAAGGCTTGTTTAAATAAAAAAGTCTTCAGCCCCCGCCGAAATATTGCCAAACAGGGAGCAGTTCTTAACTCTAAGGGGAGGGTATTCCAAAGTCGGGGGGCCACCACCGAGAAGGCCCTATTCCTGGCCGCCATCCCCCTCACCTCTTCTGGTGGCGGCACAGTCAGAAGGGCCCCCCCCAGATGACCTAAGAGTATGGATAGAATTATATGGAAGGAGGCAGTCCCTCAAATACCCCGGACCCAAGCCGTAAAGGGCTTTAAAAGTCAAAACTAGCACTTTGAATCAGGCCTGGAAAGGAACCGGCAGCCAGTGTAGCCGCTGAAGCAACGGCCCGACAGACTCGAACCAACGAGCCCCAACAACCACACGAGCAGCCGCGTTCTGCACTAGTTGCAATTTCCGGACCGTCTTCAGAGGCAACCCCACGTAGAGCGCATTGCAGTAATCTAATCAGGATGTCACTAGGGCATGGGTCACTGTGGCCAGGTCTGCACAGCTCAGGTACGGTCGCAGCTGGCGAATCAGCCGAAGCTGAGCAAAGGCTCCCCTGGCCACTGCCGCCACCTGGGATTCCAGGAGCAGCTGTGGATCCAGGAGGACTCCCAGACAGCGGACCTACTCCTTCAGAGGGAGTGCAATCCCATTCAGAGCAGGGCGGTAGTCCAATACCCGAACTGTGGATTTCCAGACCAAGAGCACCTCTACCCTCCCCTGCTCTCCCATATTGTTAAAGCATTACTTAGGTTAGGGCACTATCCTAACCTACTTCCTAGCTCTGGCATAAGGTCAATAGACCTCAGAGGTGAGCGAACAAACATTCCTCTACTTTGAGACAGCCTCCATGACTACTCTTCCACTGCAGAATGCATCACATGCCCCACTGGCACAGCCACACGGAAAGTTGGTTAGGATTGCGCCCTTAATGTTTCTTTCTATTCATATTTTGCTGAGGTTTCTAGATTTCAATTGCAGGTGGGGTTTTAATGGACCATGATCTCAAAACACTGACAATTTTTTTAATATCTATATCAACCACAAAAGCCTCAGATGGTATATTACGAGACAGTTATGCTATGTACCTTAAATGGCTCTGTGATGTCCCTGCTTCTAAGGGTGCCCTTGTCTGGGAAAGCTGGGACTCTAGGGGGCTGTACTTGATAAGTCTGAGTAGACCCCTCTTTACCCTTACCCAGTGGAGACCTGCACAACTGCCCCCCAAGCAGGATGCAGCAGTAACTGTTTCGGTGTCTCTGCATGTATGTGTGTGTGTGTGTGTGTGTGGGAAGAATAGGATTGGGCTCACATAATTATGGGGCTGGTTGTGAGTGTAGTGATGGAGTGCAAACAAGACCAAGGTAGGAAAGAGGAAACTGGCAACTAATCAATATCTCTCTCTAGTGCTTTGCAGAGTTAACTGAATTTCTCTTTTTGTTGCTGTTGTTGTTCAGTCGCTAAGTCGTGTCCAACTCTTTGCGACCCCATGGACCACAGCACACCAGGCCTCCCTGTTTTCCACTAGCTTCCGGAATGTGCCCAATTTCATGCTCATTGCTTCGGCGACACTATCTAACCATCTCATACTCTGCCATCCCTTTCTCCTTTTGCCTTCAATCTTTCCCAGCATGAGGGTCTTTTCTAAAGAGTCCTCTCTTCTCATGACGTGGCCAAAGTATTGGAGCTTCAGCTTCAGTATTTGTCCTTCCAAGGAGCAATCAGGCTTGACTTCCCATAGGATTGACCGATTGGATCTCCTTGCAGTCCAGGGGACTCTCAAGAGTCTTCTCCAATACCATAATTCAAAAGCATCTATTCTTCAGCGCTCTGCCTTCCTTGTGGTCCAGCTGTCACAGCCATACATTACTACTGGGAAAGCCATAGCTTTGACTATGCGACTATCTCTTTACATTGACTATTTGACTATCTCTTTACATTACTGTTACATGAAAAAATATATAACTGAAATCCCTTTGTCTGCTTTTCTGAGTGTGTATCTTAAGGGGTAGGGGTGCCTGCATGGGTTACCATCCCATGTGCCTGCTTTGGAGACACAAACCTATACCGTTTTGCTCAGAAGCATGCCCCAAAGTATCAGGGCGTGCTCCTGCTCATGTGGGTCAGCCCTCAGTGCATGCTGGCACAGTAAATAAGTACAAAAAGGGCACAAGCCCACAAGATTTACTGCCCTGAAAAGCAAACCCTCAGGAGGGAATTCCCAACCCTTTCAGCTGACAGATGCTGCTGGGATACAGCAGGAAGTCTGTGAAGGATGCTGGACAATGTCGGAGGATGGATTAGCTTGGCTTTTTCAACAAATAAACCCCTGGATTAGAGTGAATGTGTTGATGCCAATCCTATATGGGTGGAAACCCATGGATGTAATCTTCTATGGAGTAACTGCATGGCTGGTACTAGCCTAAGTACATGAGAAAATACCACATTCTTCCCACACTTCCCTTGAAGGAGAGCAAAGAAATTAATGAATGAATATATAAAAGTGGCACAAGCCTTCTGTAGTATAGAACAGGGCATGTGTTTCTCAGGGCATGATCGTTGGTTTGAGAATAGGGTTGTTACAACTTCTAACTTTACAAGCGTGTTCCTCTTTTTACATGTAAAATGTTGGAGAGTACAGGTTTGGTGTCTTTTGTTTCCTTCACCATTTTTTTGCTGAATTGGAAAACAGGCAGCAAAGCAGCACTGAAGCAGCAAGCAGGAGTGCAGGTTTGACTCTTTGCAATGCCAGGCCCATGAATCTCTTTGCTCCTGCAAGCTACAAATTTGCATTCCTTGCACCAATTGTTGTTGCACCCAGGTGAAAAAGAGTAGGAAGTTACCAACGTTTATAACTTTGTCTTAAGCTTTGGGAGCAGAATTCAATGCCATTTCTAGTCACGCTTGGGTTGGGGTTTGGGAATTATTCTGAGTTTGAATACTTGCTCAGCGATAGACTTGCGCTGATTATTTTGAATGATGGCTGGGGGACTAAGGCCGTTTTGCATTCTTCTTGATTGCCTACAAATGTCTTGCTTCAAAGAGCTCAACCACAGTGTCAAAGCAAAGGTGCTAAGTAGCCAGGCCAATGACATGCTATAGTAACTTTAATTATTATTAAGCTTATTGAGTTTTGGATCAACAGACAAGGTCAGTGGGTCACTTGTCCTAACCTCGTAAGCCAATTAATTTTTTCAGCAGACCGTCTTAGGGTCAGAAGATTGATTGCCCTGCTGAGTTTTTGGCACAGCAATTGACAGGCTGGAACATTCTGATCCCATTCAACTTTCGGTCCATATGGATCTCAAAGGATGATGCCTCTTTTCTACTCTTCCTGAAGCAGGGTTCCCAGCCTGTCACCTAAATATTTGTCGGCTCAGAGCTCACTCCTTCTTCAGATGATGTTTCAGTGTTGTCAATAAGGTGATTGTGACCAAAACTCAGGCTGTGTACAGGTGATAGTATAGGAGAAAAAGGAACACTTTTCTGCTTAAGATTTTCATTGGTACTTTTTTTTGCGGGGGAGGGGTCCTAGGACTTAGCAGGGATCATTGTTGATGCTGGAGCAGTTTCTGCTGCCTCTCCTGAGTAGGATTTGGCTCAGCTGCCATTTTTCTCTCAGATTAACAATCTTATGGCTGTTGTAGTGGGGAATGGCAGCTTCTCGTCACCAATGCTGCTTTTGCTGCCTGTGGCACAGCCCCCCCGCCCCAAGGAGCCCTGATGGACTGGGGCACAGCAGGGGCAAGGCTGCAGAATGAAGGCACACAATGGGTGTTGGGCACCACTGATGACTCTGAGCTGGGGATTGCCATGGCTGGGGGAGGCAAGCTGTTGGAACGAGAGAAGGAAAGCTGGGACTGGCCCACAGGGTGTGGTGGGAGAGAGATGAGGGGAATGGAGAGGAACTGGGGGGGGGGAGAGTGAAGAGTGGGAGCAGGAGAGAGAGAAGGAAGCAGAGGAAGGAGAAAACAAAGGAAAAGTGGAGAGCAGGCAGGAGACAGAGAGCAAGGCCATGGATGGCAGGTTTTTTGCCTACCCCAGACTGGCGAGGGAGGGTGTTCAAATGTTTTCATGACTTAAAAACTGGTCACTTGTGCTTAATAAAGTTAAACCCCAACCTCAGTCTGGTGCCTTTCTTGGGAGCGATGCAAGGATAATAGGCTACCTTAGAATGCCAGATGCAGGGGAGGGGCAGCGAGATACAAGTACCTGGTTGTCTTGTGTGCTCCCTCAGGCATCTGGTGGGCCACTGTGAGATACAGGAAGTTGGACTAGATGGGCCCTTGGCCTGATCCAGCAAGGCTTTTATTATGTTCTTAAGGCCAGAAGGGAAGGAGGCGCATGCGGGAAACATTTTTCCAAAGGTTTTCAAATGTATTTGGCTCGTAATGTCTGAAACGAATTGGCAAAAATACCATTGAATAATCAAGGAGATGTTCATAACCCAAAGCTATGTGCTTATTGCTTTTTCCCTTGGAAAATAAAAGTCAATATAGGTTTTATTATATATTCTACAGTCCCTCTTCTCATTCAGCACAAAGGGGATAAAATCATACTGACAGTTGTGGCATTCACCCTTGTACTGCTATTGATTATTTTCTGTTTATCTTCATGGATTCATGGTCTGCTACCTGCTTATCTGATTTCTTGCTTGCCTGGATGCTGCATGGCCCATGCAGGTTGCTGGGAAGGCTTTCCTTTTACATGGCAGTTCATTTCTAAGAAAGTCACAGGATTTTCTGAAATGAAGTGTTGCTTATTTGTCTGTCATGTTGAATCTGTTGGTTGGCTAATCCCACAACCAAGATTTGTAATACTGTCCTGTTTTGGAGATTGGCATGCAAATCAAGGGATTGACATTCCCTCTTTCCTGCCTGGAGCAAACAGCAGGTGGCTCTCCAGTGGACAAAGACATGGAGCACACCTGTACAGTGTCAGAACAGTCTTCCATGAATGAATGAATGAATGAATGAATGAATGAATGAATGAATGAATGGTTTGATGTTTTGCTTTTCATTTTTAAAACATTCCAAAGTGGTTTATTTTAAATATTTTGTTAATTTCTCCTGCAGCTGGGGAAGCAGGAAGCAGGACACCAACTCAGTTCTTGGAGTCAAAGTAAAGTCCTTTCTATTCCAGCAGATGGAAATTTATATCTCATTCAAAGATTTTTGGGGACACTGACAGTGTTTTGGGGGCACTGACAGTGTCGTATAAAAAATTAATCATATGTCCATAACTGGTAATAACGTCATTAAACATTTTCTAGATGTGGGAGTTGCTTATTTTGATTTGTTTTTGAATTCAGTATTTCAACTTTGTTTTTCCTCCTATTTTCCTTCTTCCCCCACCCCCATATTTCTTTGGGGTATTCAGATTTTTTCAGTTTTTATTTAAAGTGTAACATTATGAATGGGATGCTTCCATTTCATTTAATTTCGTGTTTTTATTCTGCTTTTCTATTAAAACACACACACAAAGCAACGTACGATAAAGACATTAATACAAGTACCAGAAATTATAAGAATGAAAGAAAATGAGCATTAAAGTGATAAAAATCAGGGAAAAATTACTCATCAAACTTCTGCTTGTGTTAAAGTATGTACAGTACAGTTCATTTAAGACCGCTGTCCTGTATCTGTAAATACTTACCTGGGTTTAAGTCCCATTTAACTCAGTGGGGCTTACTTCCGAGTAGACATGCATAGGATTGCAGTGTGAAAGTGGGAAGGCAGAAGTGTCTTCTGGATCATTCCTAAGCTCATTCTGTAACTGCCTGAAGATAGGAGGCCGTCTGTCACACACCAATTGTCTATCGAGTTCATAATGGTCTATTCCCGGGAGTTTTTTCCCTGGAGATACTTCAGGGACCGAAGATAGGTCTTCTTTGTGCAAAGGATACACAGACCAACAAGCCCACCCACCCACCCACCCCCACCCCGTGAGGATGAATCTCCATTCATTTTATTAATGTTGTGAGCTACTTTCCAAACTCTGGTTTCCAACTGACTTACAGAAATAAACGGTAACCCAGAATGCTACTCTTCCGTATTTGTTCACCCTCTCTTTGGCTTCTGCCGCGACTGAAACGGGCTAGAGACTGACAATTCCAGACCCACAGCATCAAGTCACACCATACCAAGCATCTGCAGCGCGTCCATCATCGCGCTTTCCAAGCCGCTCCGTCAAACACGAAGCCCGCAGAAACTACATCTCCCAGAGCGCATAGCGCCAAAGGGCTCCGGCGGCGCTTTGCCCGCCTCTTCGCAAACGGGATAGGGTGATTAGTCAGCACAGCGCGAGGGGGCGTGTACGGCGCGAGAGCAAGATGGCGGCGTCGGAGGCGACTGGCAGATACAGGAGCAGTATGAGCAAAAGCAAGGACCCCTCCGGCTTGCTCATCTCCGTCATCAGGTAGGGGACGGCTTTCCTGACCAGGGTCTGAGGGGTGCCCTCTCTCCGGTTGGGAAGAAGCCTTACTGCTGCCTCCAGGGGAGACCCAAAGGGAGCCCCCGCCGCCCAAGACCTGCCACTTTCACATCTATTCGTTGCTGAGCCTGTAAGCAGAGGTGCGCGAGCATCTCTATGGGCGAACAGCCCCTTCCCCCAATTTCTAGGACCCCTGGCACGTCTTCCAACCAGAGGCATCCTCCCAGGCTTCTGCATCACAAGTAGCTCTTCGTGGGGGTGGTGCGAGTATAAAGCCTGCCCCACTGTCTATGCTTCTTCTTGTGGCTGAATGTTCTGCTTCTGTCTCACTAGCCACAAACCTCAGGTTGGCGTGTCCTAGGAGTAGGCTACCAGATCCAAACTGGGACGGAGTTCCTATAGCTTTATGGAAGAAGGAATTTGGGCAGATGCGGCTTCTGAAACCCTTCCATGACGAGCTGCACCTGCCCAAATTCCCTCTTCTATGCAATGGTTAAAGGTATAGGCACTCTGTACCAGTTTGTATCTGGTAACCCTACCAGATACCAGGAGCACCTTCTCTTTTGGAAGCTGGGAGAGAGGGATCAATCAATCAACCAACAGTGTTTATATATCGCTTTTCAACAAAAAAGTTCACAAAGTGTTTTACAGACAAGTAATAATAAAGTCAAATGGCTCCATGTCCCAGAAGGGCTCACAATCTTAAAAAATGCAGAACACCACCAGCAACAGCCACTAGAAAAGACACTGAGCAGGGGTGAATAGGGGCAATTACTCTCCCTCTGCTAAATATAAGAGGAACACTACTTGAAAAAGTTCCTCTTGCCCAGTTAGCAGGATTAAAGAACCCTGGCTGTCTTCCCTCCGGCTTCCAAAACTACTTTTATGTACAGTATTGCCCCTAGGTACACACTGCTCTTCGGTGTCATAAGCATTTGTAGGCAATAGTATAGAACAGCAATTTTCAACCATTGTGCCATGGCACATTAATGTGCCACAAATGGTCTGCAGGTGTGCCACTGGAATTTTGGGGGGCATCATATTATTAGGGGCAAAATCCACACAAAAACTGATGGTGTTCGTGGCCAAAATGATGATGGGGCTGGGGCACCTTCCTTATGAGGAAAAGCTACAGAATTTGGGTCTAGAAAAGAGGCACCTGAGATAGGACATGACTGAGATGTACAAAATTATGCAAGGGTAGATAGGGGAATGTTCTTTTCTCTCTCACACAATACCAGAACCAGAGGGAGAATTAGAACAGATAAAAGAACATGTTTATTTACTCGGTGGGTATTTATTTAATCTGTGGAACTTCTTGCCACAGGATGTGGTGATGGCATCTGGCATAGATGCCTTTAAAAGAGGATTGGACAGATTTCTGGAAGAAAAGTCCATCACAGGTTACAAGCCCATGATGGGTATGTGCAACCTGCTGGTTTTAGAAATAGGCTATCTCAGAATGCCAGGTGCAAGGGAGTGGCCATAAGATACAGGGATCTGAAGTTCTCCCAGAGGATGGGCCTCTGTGAGATACAGGAAGTTGGACTATATGGGCCTTTGGCCTGATCCAGTAGGGCTCTTCTTATGTTCTGACAACGAGTGCTGTGCCACACCACTGAGCAATCGTGCCCTGTCTTTGAATATCTTGCACCAAGGAGTAGGATTTCAAGGCAGAGGTCTGACTTGCAGGCAGGCTTGAGCCTTCGTCCCTTGTTTTACAAATGCAGAAGATTCTCCATCTCTGTTAAAGAATAGATAGTCGGGATGCTGTGATATTTTTGTTCGTTTCTTTTGCCACTTCTGAAGGAAGCTGATATTAGTAGAATTCATCTGTGCTGCCCATGTCTTCTGTGTAGGCTGGCAGGAACCCTCGCACATAGATGTTTTCTGATATCAGCTTTTCCCGCATGTTTAATAGCAGTGTTCCAACTTGTTGTGCTCACCCACTCTTGGAGTAGCAAGATCTTCCACAAGCACTATGTGGCTGTTGTGTTAACATTGCTTTATGAAACATTGGTACATGGTGTGGCAGTTGTGACCACATGTTTGTTTTTCTAAGTTCATGTGTTAACATGCATTTGTGTAGAACCTCCTAACTACAAAAGTAGATGGACAGGTATAATACTGTGCTTGCACCTGTGAAGCTCAGCTCTTACATTTGTATATTCAAAGTCTGGTAACAAGAAATGTAAACAAACAAACAAAAAATCTTGTGAAAATTCAGAGTTAAATTTGACACCTTAAAATTTCAGGTGCTATAAGTTCGGCTGTGGCTCTTAAAAGTGTTATGTTCTGAAGGAAGCTTTCAGTAAACCTATCAGGGGAAGGAGTTCCATAATTTTATGAAGCAACCAAGGGGTTTTTCTAAATTCCCTTGCTGTCTAAATTCTCAATTCTAAATTGAGATGGAATTTTTGAGAGTGGTTCATTTTAGAGATCAGTACCAAACAAAACATCTCGGCTGTATGAGCCATTACTAACTACTACCCTCAACACATCATATGGAAGTAAATTCTGTTGATGATCTGAAAGGCAGGGGTGGAGAAGAAAGACAAAGCAAGTGAACACCGTATGGGAAGGAACAGCAGGAAGAAGAAGCAGGGGACCAAAGGGGAAGAGGACAGTGTTACGCTCTACCAAGTCCTAATTAAGGGGGCTGGGTAGAGACTGACCTTCCCAGGAGGGACCTGGGCAAAGGAGGGACCTGGGCAGTGGTGTCATCTACTCACCAGTAGACGGTATGCTGGGCGGGACTTAGCGTGATCAACAGCCCGTCCACTCACTTCCGCTTTCTTTGCGCTCCCCGCGTGGCTTTCCCTCGCCTCGGAGGGAGCGCCTGCTCGCCAGTGGGGATGGGTGGGGGGCGCGCTGGGTGCCTGGGCGAGCAGGCGCCCCCTCCAAGGCGAGGGAAAGCCGTGCGGGGAGCGCAAAGAAAGCGGAAGTGAGTGGACGGGCTGTCGATCACGCTAAGTCCCACCCAGCGTACCGTCTACTGGTGAGTAGATGACACCACTGGACCTGGGCGTCAAGGGTGGCCATTCCTGGGGCACCTAACAGGGACCAACCCTGACTTTCCAGGTTCCTGACTTCTGGGGTCTGGCCAGGACCATTCATGGGGATTCCCCAGTGGGCTTGGCCCTTCCTCATTAGGCCCTTGGCCTACAGGAAGTCTCTCGGATACCCCAAGTGAGGAAACTAAGGGGTAATCAGGTAGAGTCAGGCAGGCAAAAGTGACCAATATATTAGCTGGAAACTTTGTAAGTAAATCCCACCTAAAGCATAATTTCTTGAGCTGCAGGAGACCTATCATGTCCTGTATGATGTAACCATTTAACCATTTGGATAAGGTAGAGCAGGCAGGGCCCCCAAGACTCCATCATACAAGGGATGTGGATAAAAACAGTACACTTATCTGCACAGAATTAATTGTTCATAAGTATGCCATAAGTATGCATAACCTGTCAGCTTGTAATAAGATTTTTCTCTATTTCAACTTAGCACAGAGGTCAGTGTAAGATGGTCTACAAAAGCTTAACTGCTATAGTACAGATTTAGTGGAAAAACAAATGGTGCCTTGCAGACAATGTGGGCTTGTGCTGATTAAAATGTAGGAGCCCATAGAGTTGACCAACCTTCCCTGGAATAAGCAGTCCGTTCTTTTTTAACCACCAGAAGTACTTCACACAGAAAAGGAGGTGGTACTTGGTCTATAGATTTTTCTACATGTTTGTGAAGCACTGAAACTTTCATTTGGATCGGGCTCTATCTGGCTTACTGGAAAGTGGAGATGGCTGATATGGCAGGAAGGTGCAGTTGTGTGGCAGCCCGGACCTTGCTTGTCAAAAGAAGTGCAGGTTGAGGAAGGAAAACACCAAGTTGGGGAGAGACCAGGAGAAAGCAGTAATTGGAGGGGGGGGCTCCCTTACTGAGGGAGGAACTGTATGGTGAGCCACTCCACTGCTGTTGCTGGAGCCAGTGGCATTTGAAAGCGAAATAACACATTTGAGGAGAGCTTTGCTACGTATCAGTCATAAAATATTGTCTGTAAGGGTTTATTTATTGTTTATATTGGGGGTAGGGAATGTGGGACTTGTGAGCTACCAGAGTAGCTCATGGCCCTTTTTGGCTTGGAGCAGCAGCTGCTGCCACAAACAGCCAGAAAGGCTGGGGCGAGAGTGTGATGAGGGCTACTAGGTAGTTGGTGAATGCTGAATTAAGGGGAGTTGTAATGGCAGATTCCCATGCGCAACTAAGGTTGCCATGTGCAGCCCCTGTTTTGGTAGTGGTATGGTGAGGAGTGAACTTGGCTATATGGAGAAACTATATTGTGAGGATTTTTTTCTTCCATGTTTTGGATGTGCTTTAAGAGACTTAGGGTGCAGTCCGAACCAACATTCCAGCACTGACGTAGCTGTGCCAATGGGGCACATTCTGCATCCTGCAATGAAATAGTAGTCACGGAGGCCTCCTCAAGGTAAGGGAATGTTTGCTACCTCAGAGTTGCATTGCCCTTACCCCGGTGTTGGAAAGTTGGTTAGGATTGCATCTTAAATCTAAGGTCATTAATTTACATTTTCAACCTAAGTTACAGATATTAACATTATATAACAACCATTAATGAAAACTGCTCATATGAGCTCTGACATTTGGGGTACAAAAGAAATCAAGTGAAAAAGTTCTTGTGTGGGCACTGGAAGCTTCCTCCTGCACAGTGTTTTCTATCGAGCTTCACAGAGCTATAGTTTGAAGCTTTGACAGTGAAATTGACTGGAAATGCAAAATGACCTATTAATTTTATTGTCCAAGCTGACAGCAAAAAGTAAATGGCACAAAAGGAAATCAAAGCGAATGCTGTTTTACCAGGAGTGTGGGTTTTGCTTTGTTTTTTAAATGAATGTGCTGAACAATGGAAACCATTTTCCTGTCCATTGTTTTAAAATTATAACAAGAGAACTTGCCCATGATGACGAAATTTTAAGGTGTGCGTTGAAATAACTAGTTTCCAGTTCAGGGCCGCATTGAAACCTATGATGTTCTGCATGTTTGAGTTAAACACACTTTGGGTGCCCAGACGTGATAGATGCCACTGCATCCTCAGACAGCCAAGTATCTTTGGGTTTGTCTTGCCTGCCTTTTTATGCAGGAAAACAATTCCTGACTTGTTGGAAAGTGTGACAGTTCATTTTCTCCAACTGAGTTTCAAGGCATTTCAAATAGTGCTGATCTCTCAAATGTGAAGGACGAAAGAGACGAGCACTCCGTAGATGAATAGGGGAGTTGCTTGATGCAGTGCTTCCCAAACATTTTAGCACCAGGACCCACTTTTCAAAACAACAATATCACAACCCACTAGACAAAAAAATAAAATAAAAAGAAATTGGCATTATGATGATGTTGATCAATAAGAATAATAGGGTTCCTTTGTTCCTGAGGCCTTGCATTTAGTTTGTGTGTGTGTGTGTGTGTGTGTGTGTGTGTGTGTAGACATTTGCTAGACACTCCCTAGAAATGGAGTTGAGGGACTGTTCCGCCAAACCATTATAGTCATTCCAGGCTACCCGGAAGGCTGAACTGAAGAGCAAGATGCACAGTTAGTTGTATTATTATCACCTAAATCAGTGGTTCTCAAACCTTTTAGCACTGGGACTCACTTTTTAGAACGACAATCTGTCCGGGACCCACCAATAGTGATGTCATGGCCGAAGTGCCATCATTGTGACACCAGAGCCTGCTGCTTTCCTGAGAATGCAGCAATAAGCTGGGTTATTACTGAGCCATTTTTCAATAGCCAATAGAAAGAAAAAATAGCCTATTTACAAGCTTGACACAAGCAAAACCACCACATAGCCCTCCCACTTTCCAGCTTCCCTTATTTTCAGTATGACTGCTCTATGTGCTTCACGACCCACCTGAAATTGGCTCATGACCCACTGGTGGGGAACAGGGATGGCTAAATGGCTTGAGAACAGGGAACATGCCATTGAGATAGCAGAACCTTCTAGCAGAGTGGGGACGCGAGCGGCGAGTGCTGTCCTGCGACGAAGTGCCTCGTCCGAGACCAAGTGCCAGGTAAACGGGCGAGTTACGCATCTGTGCAAGGAGGGGGATCCTTGGAAAAATAAGGTAAGTGTTCTCACCTGTAAAACTACTCTAAGTTTAGGTTTAAGGCTGAGTTCAGTTTAAGGAAAGGGTTAAATTTAAGTCTGTGTAAAATTCAGCTTAAAGGAGCTGATTCTGTAGAGAATTACAGCTACTCTAAGTAAGACCAGAGTCTACTTGTGAGTAAGAACCCAAATTAAACATAGGGAAGGGTAGAAACTGAGTAGAAACTGAATCTGAAGAGTAGAAACTGAAATAAGACAGAGGTGAAATCTCAACCTCACAGTCTCAGCACAGGAAAGGTAGCAGTCTTAGTGTTTGGAACACTTTGGTGTTTATCTTAGTGTTTAAACTAAACTAAGCTAAATTAAACCACTTAACTAATTTTAAACTACTTACACTAAATTAAACTAAAGTTGTAGTGTTTTAAACTATTTGGGGTCTAAAATACAGTGTGCCACAAAGCTCAGGCATATACTAAGACATATAGTAATTCTAAGTAGGGCGGGAACCAAGCTAGCCAGGGAGTGACCCTTTCAGAGTGACCCTTAGGAGGGCAATTGTGTTATCTGGTTGCCTAGACAGCAATCACCCTCTATTGTTCAGGTGAGGCTAGCCGCTTTTCAGGCAGGCAGAGGAGGAGGGGCTTCTAGCAAAGGAAGGAAGGCAGGCAGACTTCCTGTATATAGCAGAACCTTCTTTGCGAGTGGGGACGCGAGCGGCGAGTGCTGTCCTGTGACGAAGTGCCTCGTCCGAGACCAAGTGCCAGGTAAACGGGCGAGTTACGCATCTGTGCGAGTTAAGCAGCAGGGCGAGGAAGCCAGGGCCCCAGACTCTGCCCTCTCTCTGAGAAGCAGGGCAGCTCATCCTTAAATAAACAGAGAGATGAAGCCAGGTAGCCAGCAGTTGGGCAGGGGCTATCCAGTGTTTTGCACAGAGTGCCACATGTATGACTATATGCCTCTGGGGCATAAGTCCTGGGTGTGTCCTCGGTGCAAGGAGCTCCAGGCACTCAGGGAACGCATCTGCTCCCTAGAGGCCTTGGTTGCGGACTTGGAGAAGCAGAGGCAGGCAGTGAGGGTCCATGGTGAGACATCCGGGGACTTGCAGGATTCGTCCCACCCTCAGAAGGGCAGCTCCTCAGCTGCTGGGGAAAGGAGTCTCAGGGCTGGAGGACGTCAGCTTGGAACAGAGGGAATCAATCCCCCAGTGGGGGGCCCTTCTTCCAGCGACGAGCCCGCATCCAGTCGCACTAAGGATGCTCCTCGGCGGGAGGGGGGTTGCGGTCTCCTTGTTGTGGGCGATTCTATAGTTAGGAATATAGAGAGGGGGGTCTGCGACGGATGTGTGGACCGCACGGTGACTTGCCTGCCTGGTGCGAAGGTTGCGGACATCACGTCTCGTCTAGATAGGCTGGTTAGGAGTGCTGGGGAGGAGGTAGCGGTTGTGGTGCATGTTGGCACCAACGATGTGGGGAAATGTAGCCGGGAGGTCCTGGAAGCCAAATTTAGGTTGCTAGG
The DNA here is from genome assembly GCA_029204185.1 of Lerista edwardsae. Lineage (NCBI taxonomy): Eukaryota > Metazoa > Chordata > Lepidosauria > Squamata > Scincidae > Lerista > Lerista edwardsae. The sequence goes on from JAJKFI010000010.1 coordinate 6,018,161, forward strand.
CAGGACGCTGAAGGCCAGGACCCCCAAGGTAGCGTTCTCAGAAGTGCTACCCGTTCCACGTGCAGGGCCAGCTAGGCAGGCGGAGATCAGGGGTATCAATGCGTGGATGAGACGGTGGTGTCGGGATGAAGGGTTTAGATTTGTTAGGCACTGGGGGACATTCTGGAACAAGCCAGGCCTGTACAAGAGGGACGGGCTTCACTTGAACCAAAATGGAACCAGGCTGCTGGCACTTAATATTAAAAAGGTGGCAGAGCAGCTTTTAAACTGATCCCTGGGGGAAAGCCGACAGGAGCCGAGCGGCGTCCGGTTCGGAACTCCTCATCCCTAAGGGAAGAGGAGGGTGGAGGAATACCAGAGAGTAATGGAGGAGTAGGAAATAGAACTTCTAAGCTGAGTGTAAGTGACAGTTTGTCCAGTAAAAAGAGAGGAGGGGAAAAAGGATCAAAAAACAGTCCCTCTTTAGAGAACCCCGTATATAGGTGTTATTATGCGAATGCTCGAAATCTCCGAGCCAAGATGGGGGAACTGGAATGTTTGGTGGCTAGGGAAAACATTGATATAGTAGGCATAACGGAAACCTGGTGGAGTGCACAGAACCAGTGGGATACTGCCATCCCAGGCTATAAACTCTATAGGAGGGACAGGGAAGGGCGTGTTGGCGGAGGGGTGGCCATCTATATCAAAGAAGGGATTGAATCCAGCAGAGTAGAAACTGAAGGTGGGCCAGACTCCACCATGGAGTCACTGTGGGTTAAACTGCCGGGCCGTAAGAGCAATGTAATAGTGGGGGTGTGCTATCGTCCTCCCGATCAAAAACTTGAAGGTGACCTTGAAATGAGGAAACAAATCAGAGCAGTGACCAAGAGAGGCAGGATTGTAATCATGGGGGACTTCAATTATCCTCATATTGACTGGGTCAACTGCTGCTCTGGTCAAGAAAGAGAGACCGGATTCCTTGACGAGCTGAATGACTGTGCCTTAGAGCAACTAGTCATGGAGCCGACCAGAGGACAGGCGACTCTGGATTTAATATTGTGTGGTACTCGGGACCTAGTTAGGGATGTAAGTGTTACTGAGCCATTGGGGAACAGTGACCATGCTGCGATTGGTTTTGCCATGCATGTCCAGGATAGAGTGCAGAGCAAATCTGACACAAGAACCCTTGACTTTCGAAGGGCAGATTTCCCTCAGATGAGGAGACTAGTTAGACAGAAATTGAAAGGGAAGGTAAAAAGAGTCCAATCCCTCCAGGCTGCATGGAGGCTGTTTAAAAAAACAGTAGTAGAGGCCCAGCGGAAGTGTATACCGCAAAGAAAGAAGGGTTCGACAAGGTCCAGGAGGGTGCCTGCATGGCTGACAAACAAAGTTAGAGAAGCTGTAAAGAGCAAAGAAGCTTCTTTCCGTAAATGGAAGTCTTGCCCCAGTGAGGAGAATAAAAAGGAACATAAACTCTGGCAAAAGACAAGTAAGAAGGTGATACGGGAGGCCAAGAAAGCGTTTGAGGAACGCATGGCTAGCAACATAAAAGGGAATAATAAAAGCTTCTTCAAATATGTTAGAAGCAGAAAACCTACCAGAGAGGCGGTTGGCCCGCTGGATGGTGAGGGAGGGAAAGAGGAGATAAAAGGGGACTTGGAGATTGCAGAGAAATTGAATGAATTCTTTGCATCTGTCTTCACAGCAGAAGAACTTGGGCAGATACCACAGCCCGAACAGCCCTTCCTAATGAAGGAATTAAATCAGATACTGGTTAATAAAGAAGATGTTTTAGATCAAATTGATAAACTACATTTAAATAAGTCACCAGGCCCAGATGGTATACACCCAAGAGTAATTAAGGAACTAAAGAATGAAGTTGCTGACCTCTTAACTAGAGTATGCAACTTGTCCCTTCAAACGGCCACAGTGCCAGAGGATTGGAGGATAGCCAATGTCACGCCAATCTTTAAAAAAGGGAGAAGGGGGGACCCTGGAAACTACAGGCCGGTCAGCCTAACGTCTGTTCCGGGTAAGATGGTGGAAAGCCTCATCAAAGATAAAATCCTAAAACACGTAGAGGAACAAGTACTGCTAAAGGAAAGTCAGCATGGCTTCTGTAAGGGTAGGTCTTGCCTCACAAACCTTTTGGAATTCTTTGAAAAGGTCAACAGGCACGTGGATGTGGGTGAACCTGTGGATATCATATACCTAGATTTTCAGAAGGCATTTGACAAGGTCCCCCACCAAAGACTGCTAAAGAAACTTCACAGTCAGGGAATAAGAGGGCAGGTCCTCTTATGGATCCAGAATTGGTTGAGGGCCAGGAAACAGAGAGTGGGGGTCAATGGGCAATTTTCACAATGGAGAGAGGTGAAAAGTGGAGTGCCCCAGGGATCTGTCTTGGGGCCCGTGCTTTTCAACTTATTCATAAATGACCTGGAGACAGGGATAAGCAGCGAGGTGGCTAAGTTTGCAGATGACACAAAACTTTTCCGGGTGGTAAAAACCAGAAAGGATTGTGAAGAGCTCCAGAAGGATCTCTCCAAGTTGGAGGAATGGGCAGCCAAATGGCAGATGCGTTTTAACGTAGACAAATGTAAAGTGATGCACGTTGGGGCCAAAAACCAAAACTTTACCTATAGGCTAATGGGTTCTGAGCTGTCTGTGACAGCTCAGGAGAGAGATCTTGGGGTGCTGGTGGACAATTCAATGAAGGTATCGACCCAGTGTGCGTCAGCAATTAAGAAGGCCAATTCCATGCTTGGGGTAATTGAAAAAAGGGGTTGAGAATAAAACAGCCAATATTATCATGCCATTGTACAAATCGATGGTAAGGCCACACCTGGAATATTGTGTCCAGTTCTGGTCGCCGCATCTTAAAAAGGACATAGTGGAGTTGGAAAAGGTGCAGAAGAGAGCGACAAAAATGATTACGGGGCTGGGGCACCTCCCTTATGAAGAAAGACTGCAGCGTTTGGGGCTCTTCAGCCTAGAAAAAAGGCGCCTGAGGGGGGACATGATTGAGACATACAAAATTATGCATGGAAGGGATAGAGTCGATAGAGGGATGTTCTTTTCCCTCTCTCAAAACACCAGAACCAGGGGGCATCCGCTAAAACTGAGGGTTGGGAGAGTTAAAACAGATAAAAGGAAGTACTTTTTTACCCAGCGGGTAGTTAATCTGTGGAACTCCTTGCCACAGGAGGTGGTGATGGCATCTGGTCTTGATGCCTTCAAGAGGGGATTGGACAGATATCTGGAGGAAAGGTCCATCGTGGGCTATAGGCAATGATGGATTGTGCAACCTCCTTACATAGGTGATGGGCTACTGGTACCAGGTGCAAGGGAGTGGCAACAGGATGCAAGCATCTTGTTGTCTCAGGCCTTCCTGGGGCACCTGGTGGGCCGCTGTGAGATACAGGAAGCTGGACTAGATGGGCCTTTGGCCTGATCCAGCAGGGCTCTTCTTATGTTCTTATGTTCTTATGAGATAAGCAGTGAAGGCTTTTTTGCATATTCTGCCCTAATCAGCAGTGCATTTAGCTGAGACATTTAGCATTTAGCTTTCCAATTGTGCAGCACTCAATCTCTGGGACATTTGCAGAGCTTCCTTCTTAATGCTATTTCATCACCCGGTAAGGACCATTTTGTTTAAACTAGAGCAGGCCTTTTACCTGAACAGATTGATTTTCCCTGGCCCCTTTAATTTTATGAATGCTTTTTTTTTTTAAAAAGTTGCTGCTTCTTTTAAGTTTTATATTGCTGTAAAGTTCTTTAGTCAGGTCCATTTTTTTTTTAGAAAGGATACCCAGATCCTTTTGCACAAATATTTTTATAAATAAGATTTCTGGGAGCTGAGAGAGGAGTGATTTGTGTAAGGCTGTCTGAACTGAGGTGTGAACCCAGGGACAATGTAGTAGCCGAATTGAAAACCCAAAACTCTTCTGAAGAGTAAGCTTGCCCCGCAGAGTCTGATGCAAGGAGCTGAGAGTTTTCTGTTGCAGCAAAAATGGTAATAGTCGACAGCACATCCTCCTTTCTGTGAATTGAAACTGTATCGCAAATTCCACTGAGGAAAGGATTTCAGTTGTCTTTAGTCACTTGATGGTGCTTGCTATTGATATTCCTAGTCCTTGTGGCCCATCTCTATTAACAGGGACAAACTGATATTACTCCTGGCACATGGTTTGTTCCCTCTGGTGCATATTTTATCTTCCAGACATTTTAATTTGTAGGGTTTTTTTTACTTTTTTAATGCCCTCCCTTCTTCTTTTAAAAAATGAGTGTGTGCTCAAATGAAATTGAAGAGCTAATGTGTTTTGTGTTTAGTTAAATTACTAAATAATGCTATTCTCTTTACTTTGGGTGTCTTAGAGCTTATTTTTCCCTTAGATTTATGTAATTGCTTCAGTGGGATTTCAGAATATATTATCAGATACGCATTTTGAGGTTAAGTACTGCCAGGAGCTGTAGATAATTTCGCTTGGGACTTGTCTTTAAAAATAACTTTTCAATTATAAAAATCAAACAAGACCTGCATTCTGAAAGTGGTGGAGATTTGCACACATCTGGGTGCAAATATTCCAGCTGGTAGAATATTCCAAACTTGAGCATTACAAAGCATAGTTTTGGAGATGCAGCTCTTCATGGGCATCAAAAAATGGCTGTGGTTGAAGCAGGTTAGGGATCAAATCAACCTGCAGGTCCTTTTGGGGGGGGGGGATTGTAGGCAGAGTGAAGCAGTGGTGGCTGGTGCCTCCCTCCCCCCAAAGGGGTCATGGGGATCATCTCTGTCCTGCTGAAATTTCACAGCCCAAGCTTCCAGTCCCTTTGATCATTTCCACTGGTAGGGATGTTTTATGAAATAAGCATATATTCATAGTTAAACATCCCCCGCTTTTTTTAAAGGGCAGCTGTGTACTGGTTTGAGATCTGTTTTATTCGCAGACTGTGACTAGGGCAAACTGTGATCTCCTGGGTTAAGATGCACTAATTCAGTTTCTTTTAAACCAGAAACACATGCAGCACGTTTCTTCCTTTTGTTGGACGTGGGTCTAACAGTGCATTCCTAGGCATGTCTACTCTGCAGTAAGTTCTACTGAATTCAGTGCAAGTGTGTAAGTAGAATAGCAGCCTGAGGCTTGTATTGGTATTGTTAAACCATGTTTCTTAGTTCAGTAAGTTCCCCATACTTCTGTTGAGCCACATTTGGCATAACTTGAAGCCTCGGAAGGTGATCAGAGCTGAGCTCCAGTTGCCTTCAGGGGCTCCTCTGAGGTCCACCAAGGCAGTCTGTGGTCAGGCTTGGAGGGTGTGTGTGTATGTGTGTGTGTGTGTGTGTG
>JAJKFI010000010.1:6026826-6045967 GCA_029204185.1 Lerista edwardsae
AATCAATCAATCAATCAATCAATCAATCAATCAATCAATCAATCAATCAATCAATCAATCAATCAACAGGTACTTATATACCGCCTTTCAACATGAAGTTCACAAAGCGGTTTACAGGCAAATAGTAATAATAAAGTTAAATGGCTCCCTGTCCCAAAAGGGCTCACAATCTAAAAAAAGGCAGACCGCCAGCAACAGCCACTAGAAAGACTGCGCAGGGGTGAAGAGGGACAGTTACTCTCCCCCTGCTAAATATAAGAGGAACACCACTGGAAAAAGTGCCTCTTGTCCAGTTAGCAGGGGTAAAGGGTAAAATGGAGGAGGATATGACTGACTGTAGGAGCTTTCATTGAGAGAGGCCTGATTTGTATGCTTTCTAGGTAGGCAGTACTCTTAGCATGGTAGAGATAATAATAATAATAATAATAATAATAATAATAATAATAATAATAATACTCGTATTTATATACCGCCTTTCTTAGGTCATTAGATTACTCCTCTGACTTTAACTCAAGGCGGTTTACATAGGCAGGCTTTATTCATAAACACAAAGGTTTTTACAAATTACAATAAAGTTCTGTCTTTCAAGAACATACAACATACAGATGGTACTTTCATGGTGTATTCTTTCTGGCCACACAATTTGCCTTCCTGCTGGCTGATAAGCAGCTTCTGCTCCCACCAAGAAGCGGCTGGCCCAGCACACTCCCCTCTCACAGGCAGCTGTAGCTCAGCTCTAATCAGTCGCCGCTCACGGAGACTTCCGGTGATCCCGAACTGGCGACCTTCGAATGTTATCTTCATGTTATCTTCAGGCAAATGGAGGCTTTAACCCTCTCGACTACAACCTCCTGAGAATCTTTCCCCATGCATATAATGTAATCAGATGTATAACTGAGACGGGGCCTGAGGGGCACCTGCCCGGGCACTGTGCCAAGGGGCGCCCCGCATGATTGCCTCTAAGGCTCCACCCTAGTTTTGGAGGAAGTGCTGGCAGCTTCACTTCCCTCATTTTTTTAACAAGGGAGCCTCTATAGGAGAAGGAACAGGGGTGTGTGAAACTACCACAGCAAGCACACCCTCCTCTGGGGAGAGCAATGCAGCTTTCTTGCCCCCTGTTCCTTCTCCTGTGGAGGCTGCCCTTCAAGAGGAGCCTCCACAGGAGAAGGAATGGCGGTGCGAAGCTGTAGCTGCAAGCATAGCACTCCCTTCTCCCAGAGAACCTGGAAGTCATCATGTTGGCCACTGGTATTTTGTTGGTTAGTGATTTGTTGGGTGACCTTTATTGTTATATATTAAAATAAATAAATAACCCTAGTGATGCCACAGCATTTAAGTTGTACATACGATATTGTAATTTGTATGGCATGGTATGGAAGGAGATCCATCATGGGGGTGATGCACAGACCTCCCATACTGGGTGGCGCAAACCCTAGCGACATCACTGGGTTGGAAAGCAATGCATGATTGCTAGGAACCGCCTCCTGGTTTCCCTGCCTCCCTGGGCTTCTCCAGCCAATCCTAAGTCAAGAACGCCTTGGGATCCTCCTTCAGCCCTCCCTTTTCCAATGATGAGAGATGGACAAAAAGAGAGCCTGCTCCTGCCTCCCTTCCTCACCTCCTGCTTGATGAAAACATTAAACTGTTCCCTACCTCTTGGCTGGAGCTGCTGCTTTCTGATGGCTCCATGAGGTCTTTCACTCTGCAGAAAAAAGTGAGCAAGCACACCCAGACTTGCGGGTTTTCAGTTTCAAGTTTTTGAGATTCATACTGGAGTCTGTACCCGAGACCTTGACATGCATGACTTGACTCTATATGAGTCAGCAAAAATGCATGTTTTTGTGACTAAGACTTGAGGACTCAAGTTCCCATCCCTACTCTACCTTTTGGAAGGAGGTAATCTAGAATGTGAATATAAAATTTCTATGTATCGAGGATCTTGGTCTGTCTCCTCCATCCCTCTCATGCAGATAGGTGTGACCTGCATTTCTGAAGCTAAAACATCAGTTGAATCATGAGTGCTCATTAATCATGCCATACGGTTTGCCAAGGAAACAAGATTTTTTTCTAGGTAGTGTTGTTAATGACATGTGAACAATAGATCCCAATTCAAACAAGCACTTTTTTGAATCAATGGGGTTAATTGAAATGGTGGGTGTACTGAGCTAGTTTGGCACACTTCTGGTGTGCTAGTCTTCATGTTTGAAAAAGAAATGATAAAAAACGAACATGTCTCACACTGGAAGTAGAATGACTGAATTGAGTGTTTCACTGGGACTCTGTTCTCCACTGCACATAGCAGCTGAAAGAGACATTAGATGCATTCTTTCTAATCCAACCGGAGATAAGAAGGCAGGCTGACATGACCTGTTTAGGAAGTAGTGCAAATGATTCTTCTTTCAATGTCTTTTTCCTTCTAAACACCATTTAATAAAAGATTTTAATATGAACAGTGATTTCTCGTCTGCAATTATATCTCAGCGTTATTCTGCAAAACAGAGCGGAATATTAATAGAAGAAATTGGGAAACTGAAGTATAAAAAAGTCTATATTTTTGTAAATGATGATTCCTGTGAATCTTCCCACCCCCCTTCCCACCTTCCCACCCCACAGTTTATCATCTGTGCTCCACATTCTTCCCCCCCTCCAAAAAAAATAAAAATCAGGCATTTAATTGGGAGTAACTTGAGGCAGGGCCTTTTCAAGTGCAGCCCCTAGGTTTTTCAGGAAGGGATGAGGAATTGCTGCTGGAAATGATCCAGATCAGACCCATCTTCAAAAGTAGCTGTCATACTAGCCATTATATCCTCCAGTGTATTTTGGGACGCACTAGCCTGCACCTAAATTATTGCCTGGTGGAGAACCTCAACTGCCCTATATAGTGGGTACAGCAAATCCCAGCAGTCACCTTTCCTTTATGACACTTCTTAGTCTTAAAGGAAGCATCAGGAATGGTTGGGATGGTTGTAGGAGAAGGTGAAATGGCAATGGCGAGGAAGAGGTTCAGAGCCAAGCTACTGTACACATCTAGAGATTTCGGGAAGAAACATTTTGTTGTGTAAGCCTCTATACAATGTTAATTGTCCTGTGAGGGCCCTCTTGATCCATGGATACCAGATCCACAGATATAGGGGGGATGCCTGTATTTTTTAAAAATGTATGAGGCTGCCTGAGCCTCTTATAGCAGGAAGATGATACCAGAGCACATCTTTCTCTGCGACTAGCATGTTGCTGTAAGATGGATGTGTTTAGAAGTTGGCACACAAGCATCTTCCATTTCTCAACTTATGACTGATGAGATGGGAGGTGGAACGAAGGAAAATGCTCCAGCCCTTAATGGAAACGGATAGAGAAACATTCAAAAAGTGATGGCTCATACTGACAGTGATGTGTATGAATGCAGTTAAGATTGAAAATGTGTCCATTACATCTCCTCTTTTTCTAGGGCAAAAATGCTGCCGCTTGTCAAGGACTTGAAAATAATGTTGATAGGATGGACTGTGTTTCTCAATCTGGAAATGGGTTTTGGGAACAAAAAAATGGTTGCTGCCTGTTGGTTGAGCTGTTGTGATACACTATGGAATGCTCATGAACACTTTTAATTGATGAGGGGAAAGAGGCCACTCATTTCAGATGATAAGCAGTTCAAGGGGCATCATTTGGTCTGCAGTAGCCAGCAATCTTTGTTGGTATGTATGGTCCTCAGAACCTTGGGCAGGGCTTCATAGGCAGTATGAAGCTGAATATTGGCCACTGAACATTGAGGGCCACTGGGGGCAAATCCTGGGGACTTACCACCAAGTCTCTCCCCTTCAAAATCACCGCAATGGGCTGCCATCTGCATCTGTATGAATTCCTAACTGCAATGCCCAGCAGTGTCTGATCCATCCCCCTACCCCGATTAGCAGCAGAGCAACCCATGTGAAGTTCCTACTCTTTTCTGCTAACCCAGTTAAGGGTGAAGGAGACCCATACAATAATCGCCACCGTCAAGTCACTCGTCCTTGTGCGTTCTCAGCGATTGCACGGAGCAAATCTGCCCACCTCTCCAACGTGCTTGAGGACAGGACAACATTGTGCTGTTTGAAGGCTGTACTCTCGTGTGTGTGTGTATGTGTTTAACCAGTTAAATAACTATATTTTATCCTCTGGAGAGAAATTCTTGTCACATCAATAAATAGAGAATGCACATGGATGCCAGCCTTATTAAATGGGGGAAGACAATAAATTCACAGACTCCCCTGTGACTTGCAAATGTCTTAAAAATGTGCAAGTAATTATATGAAACAGAGACAAGTTAATGCAGGTTTTCTACCTACTCATTTTTCCATCAGTTCTCATCACCATTGTCTATGCTTGGAATTCAGCCTGCAAGGTTTTTTTTTTTTTTTTGAAAGGGCTATAGGGGTAATATAAAGTGAGCACAACATAGCTAAACAAGGAGGCAACCTTCAAGTGGGTTCGTGACAAATGGATATTCTCTAAATATACTTTTGTGTGTGTGCCAGCCAGGAATACTATTTAAGCAAAAGACATTAGAGAATTTTGGCATAGGAGGAGGCTGCAGTTGTATGCACATTTACCTGGGAGTATGACTCATTGACAACAGTAGTCCTAGCTCTGAGTAGACATGCATAGGATTGGTGGGTCCCAACAAAGTGCTGTTTTAAAAAGTGGGTCCTGGTGCTAAAAGGTTCAGGAATCACTGCTCTGAAGTCTATAGAATAGTACTGTAGGAGCCATGCTTTGGAGTACACAAACAGCTGGAAAAACATTGTCATCACCCATTTTGCTGGTCACTTGCAACCATTGTGCATCCGATCTGTGTTAACCTTAATTTCGCCACTTTCTGTTTTTGTTGTGTTGGAGTAAAGGAATGCAGATACGCCTTAGAAATTCACTGCTGCCTTCTAGACTGGGATGTCTGTCTTTTTTATGGCCATTCTGCTCAAAAACGGAAAGCGAAGACTGTAAGCCCGGCTGCACACACCACCTTGAAACTAATGACAACAGCATTTTGCCTAATCCCATTATGGGGGTCCCAGTATCATTAGATACAGCAGCGCTGTTTAGCTTCACGTGATAAGTTGATGAAAGGAAGGCTGGGGAAAGGGCTCCCTGATGCAGAAATGCGCTTACACTTCTGCTGCAATGGAGCATGTTTGAAAACATTATAATCCGCTTAACGGTGGCATTTGGGTAGCCTGATGTTGTGCTTTTCTTAACAGAGTGTAAATGACAAAAGAAATACAGGGTGGAGCATGAAGGGTTTTTCAAAAAGGCAAAATCTTCTCTTTGCTGTGAGCTCCCCCCTCTGGCATTAGCTTTCTGTTTTCACTTTAATAAATGCTTCTTGGTCAGCCTGAATTGGGGCTGAGATGGGGTGTTTTCTGCTGCCTGTCTTGAAAACATGAAAGTGCAGCTGACACCCGCACTTGAGTCCTGAACTTCCCATATACTTAAAATGAGAGAGGGCAGGATAGAAAATTGCCTTTGAATATTTATGCTAAAATAAATATTGGATTTCAAACTGTCACCAGCTAATGTGACTACTCCTCTGGAATTCTAAACAGCTGTGCGTTTACACAAGGGCTTGTGCTAAAATGGATAGAAGTGAAGAAGGTGCAGAAGAGGTTGTACTTCCTAAGGGTGCTTGGGAGGATGAACCTTTCTCAGCGTCTACTTCTGGCTTACTACCGTAGCACCATTGAGAGTGTCCTCACATACAACATTTTAGTATGGTATGGGAGCAGCTCTGTAGGGGATAAAAAGGCACTACAGAGAATTATTAAAGTGGCCCAGCATACCATCGGGCTCCAGCTACCCACCCTTGAAGATATTTTCGCCACCCGCTGTTTAAGGAAAGCACATAATATCCTTAGAGACTTTTCCCATCCAGCTTACAACTTTTTTGAATTGTTGCCTTCTGGCAGAAGGTATAGGACTATTAAAACTCGGACAACACGTTTTAAGAACAGTTTTTACTCTAGAGCCATAACAGCATTGAACAATGAACTGAAGTACCAGTAGATAGGGGCAGTCGGACTGTATTATTTCCTATTGTGTGGATGTTTATCATTCCCTATTGTGTGGATTTCCTGTTGTGTATCATTTCCTATTGTGTGGATGTTTGTGTTTCAGAGGAGGAATTTTTTGAAGGGGGGCGGGGAGTGGGGGATGGGGGGGACTGTTGGGAATTCAATGTGTGTGTTGGTTTGGTCTCCGGGTGTCAACGAATTTCATTGTATTGTGTAATACAATGACAATAAATAAATAATAATAATGATAGGGTCCTAGCTCACTATCACTCGTCACACATTTGTTGTGGATCTTGCCCTTTGATAATCCAGATGAATTTTATTACATTTGTATCTCATCTTTCATACAAGAAACTCGGTGTAACGTACAGGGGATCTGTCCACAAATCACCTCTGTCAGGTTGAGAGATGGTGGTTGGCTTAAAGTAACCTGGTGAGCTTGACCAAGTATTTGAGCCCATTGCTTTGTCTACTGTACCCCAGTGATGCTCATGTGTACAGGCTTAGACGTGTATGTTTAAGGCTGCCAGTGTTCATAACTCTAAGAAACAGGTTGGCTCCTTTTATTCATCCATGTGCCTTCCATAGTTGCAGAAAGTTGGATGAAATTTACTAACAATTCACTTCTTGATGAACATATTGTTGTGTTTGGAAACTAGGGGACCAGTAGATATTCTTTAGATATACAAAGCACAGCAAAGGGCACTTGGAGGTGGAGGCGGGAGAGGGTGTGTGCGAGAGCAGTGTGTTTCGGAATTCTTTAGAAGAAAAACAAGGATTTTTTCAGGTAAGCAGAATGAAGGAGAATCTCAAGGCACTTTGTTTCAGCCTTCTTGCCAATAGGAATATTGCACATTTTTACTTGAGTGCCTGATTAAATTTGACATTTGAAAATAGAACTTCATGCAGAAATGAGTACTATACTTCCGAGCATTTTAATTAAGATGCTTGGTTCCCGTCAAAGCTTGATAGTTCTCCCCCCTTCTCCCTCCCCCCGCCTTGTGTTTTTAGGGGCGATATGTCTTCATGTTCTGAAATTTCCAAAACCTGTACTTAACCTTTAATCGTCATTCCATTTACATAGGAGTCTGATTAACAACTTTTTAAAGTTCAGGAGCTTGGAGCAAATGCAACTGTGTCCCTTTTTGGAGTCTGCTATTAAACACTGGTATTTAATGAAGGCTAAGGGCATATATATTGTTACCAATACCGTCTTGGCTGCAGCAGGATGTCTTAGCAATTAGTTAAAAGGATAAAGAACATGAAATACACTGTATTATCCAGGAGTTAACATGCTTGGTATTAAAGTCCCATTCTCTGTTTCTCCCCCCCCCCGACTCCTTTCTACCCTCCTTCCCAGTTTTTGCATCAGCACATAACCATGCTAGTTAAAGTTGATACCTTCAAGGTAGGTATCACGGCTATAGGCATGATAATCGGTTTTTCACATTTATTTGTTGTTAGAATAATGATGTAAGTTCATCCTTTGTCCCCAAGCAGGGTTGCTGCAAGAGGGATGTGTCCTGCCATTGTCTGGATCCCTCTTGGCCCAGAGGTAAAAAGAGATAGGAAAAGGGGGCTGATGGCCACCATCCTGGACCCCTACCTGGTGGTTGCAGTGGTGGGAAGGGAGTTGCAACACTCCCTCCTCCACCTGTTTCATCTTGGCCCAGTTTCAGCCCAGTGGGAGCAGATGCTGAACCACTCTCAGGTTGCCTGTTCAGAGACTGCCTCATCATTGGACCTGAGAGTGCCCCCCCTCCCTGTGCTGTTCCTTCTGCACCTCCAGCCCCTGCTTTATCTCACAACTCTCCTGTGATTAAAAGAGCAGCACTGTCTCAGGGTGGAAAGGACTTTTAACCTGTTAGGAGCAGCCAAAGAGGAGATTTTGACTGGCTCCATTCTGTATGCCAAAGATGAGTTCAGGGTTCTCTCCTGCTGTGGCATCTACCTGTTGGCATCTACCTGCTGTGGCATCTATCTGTTGGTGGTGTGGCCCCTTCCCTGAGATATGGCTCATCCTTGCAAGGATTGATGGGAGATTCAGTGGCTTAAGGGACAACAGGTGGACTGGACAAGAATCTGTTTTGGCAGCACAGCTCCAGTTGCTGCTCTCCTGCCTGGGTTGTGATGGGACAGTGAAGTGAGTCTAGAAACAGACGAACTGCTGTGCCATCTGTGTGCACAGGAAGAGAAAGCAATTCCTTGTGCTGGCTTACAAGATAACATTGCATCAAATATCAGTTATTCAGTATGAAAAAATAGTTGACATTTACATTTGTGATTTTTTTTAGATGTCCATGTAAAACTTTCTGGGTATATACACATACAAAAATGGCATCATACCCAATGGCCACAAGGAATCCCAAGGCATGTATGTCATGGCTTCATAGTCCAGTTCTTTCACTGACTTGGATGTGGTAGGGGGTTTGCGGCATCAGAAATGTTACAGCAGTCCTAGACAATTCTCTTCTTGCAGTAGAGGGAGATCCTGACCAAATGGTAGAGAATGCCTGGTATTGTTTCAGTTTGTAAAAGCAGCTTCAAGTTGAGGCTGTGGTTACGACAGTGGGGAAATGGCGTTAACAAGATGAGAACAAGCTTGGCTTAACCTATACAGAATTATTTCTATGGGGAAGAAGAGTAGCAACTGTTGGTTCACATGGTGGTAGCTTTGCTTTTGGAGCAAGTTGGGGACAGGAAATAATATACTTGTGTCAGGGCTTGACAGTGGCATTTCTGTAGGATGAGGAAAGGGGGTATATCTGAACAACAGCCCTCCCATTGCAGAACTCCTTGGCTCTACAGTCTTGCCTAAGATGGTGTAAATGTGGTTTTCCTTGCATCAGTGTGAGACCTACTTAGGAAGTGATTGCTCATGAGCTGTGCCTGTGTGTGGGTGCTGGAATTAAGAATTCATCTGGTTCTTTCATTGGAGGTTATTAAAAAAGATTGGAATGAATTAAAAAAAAAACATTCAGCTGTTTTACTTAAAAACTGTAGTGGATTTGCTCATTTGTATCTTTAGGGAAGTGGTTGATTTTTCTTCCTTTAAAAGTCCCTAGGTTTTTCCCCCCACTTCATCTCTGCCTCCCAACTGCTTTTAAAGTGTTTTAAAAACTTTAAAACTACAAAGGACACTTGATGATTAATTATTGGATTCATGGGTGGTGTTTCTTAAGAGACTTGCAGTTGGTAATACTGTACATTTAAGGGGATGTTTTGATGGGGAAAGCTTTGAAGAGTGACAGCTGACAGATGTCTCCCGTTATCTCAGTCAAGTTCTTTATCCAATATCAATCCACAGATTCCAGCCCCATCCTGTCATCTAGTGCCTTTTAGAACAAACAGTTGTATAGTCAACATCCTAGTATTTCTTGCTTTCTGCCTCTATACCCTCTCAGTCCTGGAATAAGTAAGTAAGATTATGCTACTTGCTTTGGGGGTGATGGAACAAAGCACATGAACTGAACTGATAGGGCTGCAAGCTATCAACAGAGGCTAAATAGACAAAGGGTTTTCTTGCTTAATTGGGACAGATTTTACAGGGACTGAGAGTTAGGGAACACTCTTCCTTGTTTACATTTTTGAGGTTCTTGGTTCTATTATGTTACCTTCATAAGACATTTAAATAAACAGCAATATTCAGAATGGCCTTTCCTCTCAATAGCCGGTGGCATATTTAATATGCCATAAATTGCATGTCAGATTACTAAGATGGCATGCAAATGTGTTTATATGTGTTTGTTTAAAAGTTGGATAATAAATCAGCTAATATTAACTCTTTGACAGCTTTACTGTGACAATACTGAGGGTGCAATTCAAGGCCCTCTGTTGGGACGATGTGAGCTGCTAGCCGCACCCTACTGTCAGCACTGGTGCGATTGGGCTGATGCTAGCAGCAGCGTTGGCCCAACAGGACTGGCTGAAGCCTGCATTGCGCTGCTTCTGTGCCAGCCAAGTTTGGGGGGAGGGCGTTTCTGGGCAGGGGGAAGACGGGCCAGGAGGCCTGCTCACCCAAGGAGCGGTGGTGGTGGTGGTGGGGAGTTGGTATACGGCCGTTAGGCCACATCCCAGCCTCTGTCCCTCAGCCATGCAGCCCTGATTCAGGCCGCGCAGCTTGTTCAGAGCTGCAATTAAATATTTCTCAGTCATTTTCCAACAGCAAAGTGAATCAGAAAGGGAAAAAGCCTATTTACAACCTTGACGCTAGCAAAATAACCAGACAGCCCTCCCCCTTTCCAGCATCCCATCTTTCCATATTTTTAATATGGCTGCTCTTGGTGTTTCATGACCCACCTGAAATGGGCTCGCGACTCACTAGTTTGGGAACCATTTCGATACTAGGATAAAAGAACCAATGGTCTGACTTAGCTTAGGAGCCATTGGGTGTGCTGTTCACGCGGAGCAGCTGTGAAGCAGTTGTAAAAATGCTTTCTAGAGTCCCCTGCAACACTACACCAAGTGTGTGGCAGATGAGCCAATATGGAAAGAGTTTCCCGAAGTTAGGAAGCTTCATTACAAAGGGGATCCATAAGATACTGCTTTGTTCAGCATTCCTGCAATTGCTTAAACATAGAGATTTGGGGGCAGTCTGGTCTTTAATACTATCAAATGTACAACTGACCTGGTTTTGTTTCCTTAGGGGTTGTATTTCTGCAAACAGCAGCAGATTTTGCAAAAGACAATATATTGCTTACCTGGGTTAGTACCTTGCATTTTGAGAATTTATTCCCCTTTCTTACTTTGTGGAATAGAGATGTATGCAGGTCTGTATTTATTGAGCAATTAGCATTGACAATGAAAGCAGAAGGATTGTCATGCTTTCCATTAGCTAAGCATACCTTTGTTTAATTTCTATTCTACTGAAAATATGGCTTAGTCTGTGTATCGTGGTGGGTTCTGAACAAGTGTATTGCAGATAGTACTTGAGAATTGTAACTTTTAAATTCAGTTCCTGAGATTGAATGTGAAACTGATGCACAGGAAGCATGAGTGATACAAGTGCTTGCTTAGTGTATGCAAGACGTTCTGCCTTTTTAAAATATATATAGCAGTGGACAAGTAGGGGCAATGCCCATCCCACACATCCACAGACTCTCTGCGGAAGTAACAAACATCTCCTGTGACACTCCTGTGATCCTAAGCTTCGCAGGCATATCCTGCAAATCCTAGCTTCTGCATGGCTTATGCAGGCATAATGTACCTAGATTTTAACAAAGCATTTGACAAAGTCTCCCATGATATCCTTGTGGGCTAGATGGTACTACTGTGATGTGGGTTCAAAGCTGGTTGAATAGCCATTCCAGGCAATTGCTATTAAATGGCTCCACATCCTCTCCAGAGATGGAGATAAAAACACGTTTCTAAATGATCTGGATGATGGATAGGGGGGATGCTTGCCAAAATTTCAGATGACACAAAGTTGAGGGGACAGCTAACACCCAAAAAGACTGAATTAGATTTCAGAATGAACTTGGCAGGCTTGACAATTGGGCCCATACCAACAAGATGAGGTTCTGCTGAGACAAATGTAAGGTCGTCCACATAGGAACAGAAAGCTAGAAGCACAAGTGTATGAAGTGGGAAACCTGGCTTGGCAACCGCATGTGTAAAAAAGTTGTTAGGTGTCTTAGTAGCCCACAAGTTGAATAGGAGCCAGCAGTGTGATCTAGCTGTGCGCGCACGCACACGCACACACACACAAAAGAAGAAACCTAAAATACATTGCTAGGTTGCATTAACAGAGGCATCAAGTCTAGATAACAATAAATTGTAATTCCACTCTGTACTGCAGCTAGTGAAACTCACGTAGAATACTGCATTCACGTTTGGGCACCACATTTTTAGTTGGATGTTGACAACCTGGAGTTGGTTCAGCAAAGGGCAGCAAGGCTGGTGAGAGCTCTGGAAACAAAGTTCTGTGAGGAATGGTTAAAAAGGGTTTGTATGTTTAACCTGGAGAAGGGAAGACTTAAGGGGGAATGTGAAAGCTGTGTGCAAGTATCGGAAGAACTGCCATGCAGAAGAAAGGACTTAATTTCTGTGGTTCCTGACAGCAGGACTAGAACCAATGGGTTGAAACGACAGAGAAGTCGGTTTTGGTTACACATGAGAAAGAATTTTGTCACTGTAAGGGCTGTCCAGTACCGGAACTACTTTTATGGACTGTCCCTCATTGGACGTTTTCAGGCAGCGACTAGATGGCCCCTCCTTAGGGGTGCTATAGTTGCTTGTGCTGAGCAGGGAGGTGGGCCCGATTACTGCCAGGGTCTCTTCCAACTCTGTGATAATAATAAAAAGGAAACCGACTAGTGCAGTAAGAAGCTTTATCTTATGTGGGCTTTTTCTGGTGAGACCTGAGACAGGGGCTGAATTGGAGCTTCCAGTGGCCAGGAAATAGGGCTTGTGTGTGTGTGTCCCACACAGCACCTCACTCTTCTTCACAGCTATTTATCCCACCAGTATTTTCAGGCTGTTTAGCTAAAGCAGTTATTAGCTCCTTCTCTTGTCTGCTGTCTTCAGTGGTGTTCCTAATATTTATAGGGATTTTTTTAATTTGCCAATTTTGAGGTCTTTGGTATCATTTTTAGTATGTTATGCTAACCACATCAGAGCCTCTTGGGTTTGTTTAGAACCCATCTTTCCTGCCATGAAGGCTGCACAGAAGACAGAGGGAAACCAAACAGAAGCCAAAAGCAAAACAGAATAGCAAACTGAAGCATGGTGCCAATATGCCAGCCCCCAGCCACAAGAACTGTGTCAGAAGTGAGCTAAAGGGGACATTTAAAACCCCTTCTGAGAGACCACCCAAAAGGCGTGGCAAATGTCAGGAGGAGGATCATTACCTAGTCCCAGGGCAACATGTCAAGGTTCTGCTTCTAGCCAAAGGAGGGGTTGAAATAAACAACAAAGAGAAGCAGGCGGACTTATAAAAATCATATTAGACGGGCAGCCCTTCCTTGAGTATTTTGTTCTTTGAAAACCAGTGCATAGTAAAGAGTATTCCTCTGCCCCCTGAGAACCAGTTGGGGCCTAGCATTAGTTTGCTCACATTTTTGTTTATCCAAAAGCTGTTGTATTGCCTAAGTTGGGCTTTGTGGTGTGAGGTCTCTTGAAGTCATCTGAAGCTCATGGGTCCCTCTCTAGATAGGATTCTGCGTATTTGGGACAGTGCAGCCGAAGTGAACAATTTGAGTACAGATCAATGGGAATTTCTGCTAGTGCAAATAGTCTGTGGTGTCCTTAGTCTTGTTTTGATGGCCTTCATGCCTTTTTGGTGTGAAAGATATTCCATGCTCATGTTCCATCATGCACAGATGACTGCATGGCATTCAGCAGAATTAGACTGCTTTCAGGGCCTGCGTTACCTTGTTGTCTTTTCAGTACTTCTTTATTGTTTGCTGAATTAAGTGCCTCACCTTTCCCACATTGACTGCTTCCAAAGTGCATATTGAAATCACATCAAGGTCTTGTTTTGTGGATATTGCTTCCTATCTTTTATGCTTTGTTTGTTTTGCTAAGCTCCCTCTCTACCATTTCACACAACTCAAGTTCTCTACAACCATCTGGAAAATATTCATTTTCTCTGGGATTTACTTTTAAAAAATTGCTACTTTTCCTCAAACATGAAGATGGGTGCATTTTGCTGGATTACATATAATACAGTGATCTCTAACATTTGAGGTGTGGCTCCTGGGGGCAGCGTGTGACACTCCCCACTCTTAAAGTGATGGTAAGAGGCCTGGCTTGGTAGGCAGAGCTTCATGCATGAGGTTTTTGCTGTTGGAAGGGCCCACCTGACTGTCCTCAGTCTCTTACTGCTGTTTCTGAGTCACTGTGTGGTCTCCAACCTGAATGTGACTGGCAGTGACGTTGTAGTTGTGGCAGAGATAGTTTGGGCAGTGCTGATATAATGTATAGCTACATGCTGCTTAATGCCTGAAATACTAGATAGCAATTGCGGTCAAGATGCAACAAAATGCATTTAACTTGATTTCAAAAAACACTTCTAAACTCCAAGGCCATTGTCTGGTGGAAGGAAGTGCCCCAGGATGATGTGGCATTGTTTGTATCAGCTTGGAAGAAGATGACTAGATGGTTTCTAGATGACTAGATGGTTGGTTAATGTGTCCTAGATCACAGTGGGAATAATTTGCAAATGATATGAGGATGTGCAGTATCCGTGCCACAGATTGTAGGAACTAGCTTCTTAAAAAATGGTGCTATATGCAATAGCCTTCAACCTTTTCGGACCAGGACAAGGGGTATCGCTGAGAAAGAGCAAGGAGGAGCAGAACTCTGGGACTTCTCCTTCTGCAGGAACAGTGATGTCATCAGCAGGAATGGTCAGATACTGGAACTTTTTCCAAAGGACCTTAGCTGAAAAGAAACATCAAGGTCAGTAAGAGGCAAACTAATAAATTTGTTTAGAGTCATATGTTCAGCGTCATAGGCCATCTTTCCCAAATGCTGCTTGAGAGAGGCAGTGGCAATGTGCCACAGCGAGTATGTGGCAAAACAAAATAGAATAGTATAATCAAAGCAACGATTTACAAAAGCATGATCATAAAAGAGTGGCAGCCAAGGTTACTGAAAATAACCGCACCAGAGAATTTGGCGACATAACAAGTTGATCTAAAAAACCTCTTTACAGGCCTTCTGAAGGCTGTGGGAGCCATCCCTGGAGGAGTGGGAGTTCCAAAACACGGATGCCACCATCAAGAAGGTTCTGTCCTGTACAGCTAACCATTTAACCTTAAATGATGGTGGGATATGGATCGCTTTCCCAGTTATCTTCATGGATAAGCAGAGTTTTGGGGAGTTGGTCCTTCATGTAGAATTTGGAAAGACTATATCCAACATTTTTAATTGAACCGGGAGTTGCTGACTCCAAGTATGGTTGGATTTTTAAGGTAGACTTCAGTGTTGCATTGTTATTTTTTCCCCTTAGGATAATGCTGCAATCCTATATGCACTTTCCTGGAAATACGGCCCGTTGAACACAGTGGGACTTTTGAATAGAAATGGAAAGGGTGGTGAGGGAGGTAATTCTTCTATTAGTCTATTATAAATACTTGTTGATTTGAATTGATTGATAATGTATAGTATCCCTTGGCTTTCAGTACATGTCCATTTTTTACATCATCTATAGAACAGGTCCCAACCCTGAGTATGTCCATATGTGCCCAGCATCTCTACTGTCCAGTTGCATATTTAAAGAAGCAGACTCTTAACTACAGTAGCTCACACCATAATAAATGCGTTAATCTTTAAAGTGCCTATTCGTTTGTTTGCTGCAACAAATGAACACAGCCAATTTTTCTGATATACTTTGAATAAGTGTTTAGGTTTTTATGAGAGGGGGAAAAATCCCTTATGTGTTAGGTCTCTTTGCTGTCTTGCCCAGATTTGTTTCCCATTAGTGTCTAATACATGGATGGCTAAATCTAACCCCTCTTGAAAGGGAAGTCAGAAGTCCTTGTTATAGATGGATGGGATGCTGCAAACTGTACAGTCACTCATAAATCTTGCTCTTTATGCATTTGATTAATGTCTAACAAGGATTTTGATGGATGGCTTTGCAACGAATAATTAAACGTCGTAGGACCAGGCATTTGCTGCCTTCCATCTTCCTCAGGCAAATATCCCTCATCGCTTCAGTGAGAAGAAAAAGATTGGGTTGTGTAGATCCATGTGCATGCTCCTTTGCCAGATCTCTGCTGTAGACTAATGTGTGCATGGGCAAGCAACTACTTTTTAAAATTTTACTTAAAAACAAAACACATGCATGAGTGGTGAACAGCTTGGAAGGCCAGGTGCTTGGGGTTGGAGTAGCTTCTAATAGGGCAAATGGCAAATGCTGCAGTATTAAAAAAACCCAACAAAACTCTAAATATGAATATTTGCCTAAAATTATGTGTGCTCAGTACTGCCCTGTACCCCCTTCTCATTTTCATTATTTTTGTCTGTTTTCTAATCATTTCTGGATTATTTGCATGTTGGTCTCTTTCTCTTCTCTCTCTCTCCCCTCCTTACCTGTGAGTACTCTTAAGACAGCATTTCTCAAATGACCCATTTGTTCCATTGCAATCTGATTCCAAGTGGGTCACAGAAAGCTGGGTGCTGCCATCTTCAATGTTGGCAAATGAGCTGGGTGCTGCCATCTTAGAAGCTGGCAAATGGCAAAGCCGGCTGTGGATGGTCAAAAATGGCTGCTGATGGATTCAGAATTGCTGTAGATTGCTTTGATATTGCTTTGGATATTCAAAAATGGCTTCCAAGTGGCCATATTTCCTATGCAGCAAATATCTCCAAAATGGTCAGGTATAGTCAAGAACAGAGAGTGGATGTCAGGACCAGCATTACCACCATAATTTGCATATTGGAATTCTCTGCATTTACCTAGTCCACAACCCACCCTCTTCTTCCTGACGTTTATCACTGTGCTAAAACTGATAAAAGGAAGAGATCTATAGTCTCAAATGGCTGACTTAACCCTTCAAACAATGGGGAGAGATGTGTCTATAATACACATGTGTCTGAATATGTCTATAATAAGCACATGCTGACAGTAGAATATGCTCAAAAGTTTCTTCGCTTCTCAAGGACATAATCTCTCTGCAAATGAGACCTTCTGATTCCAGCCTTCCACCACAGCTGTGGGCAGTCCACCACAGCGAGCCAGTGTGAACATCCGTTTATCGCTTGGTGTCTCCATCAGGAAGAGAGGGGCTGCTGGGTCAACTATAAGTTCATGCAGAAATCTAATGTTCCTGAGGCCTTCTTGGGAGCATAGATATTTAAGATGATCATGTGTGTCATGTGTAGCCCTTTGAAGTTGTTGATCAAGTGTGCAAAGTATCTAAGCTGCCCTGGGAAATTGGTTCCAGCTCTTCCCAGCAATGGAACCCTCCTTGCTGGCGAAGTTCTAATTGAGATGTTTAGGGATAGAAATTGGGTTATCTTTATTTAATTGTGTAGTATCATTAAAAAAAAAGAATTCTCAGTTGTGCCTAATTAGCGGCTTAGTACTGTTGGCCTGCTTGTTGTTTCATGCTAATTTGTTTAAATAAGATCCTCACTTCACTGATATGTTATAGCTGTTACCTACGGTGCTCTTATATTGAGTTAGGTGGCTTTCTAACAGAGTGAAATATGGTAACCAATAATCCCACTGTGTTTGTGTGCCCCAGATGTTGTCACTGACTTAATGTGCAATGATCAAAATGTATTTTTCTGGCTCTTTGTTCCTCTTCTTTCACAGAACCAGTATGCCTGAAAAAGAGTGAGTGATTTCACTGTCTTTTGCCATTGGATTGAATAGTTTGGTTGAATCCCAATCGGATTATATCTTAGTCCTTATCTATACTTCAATAATAGTATACAGTAGATATAGCGGTTAGGGTCGGACAGGTCGTACCAAGAGGAGGGTCCGTCATAATGGTACCCTGAAGCTTGATGCTTCTGAATGCCAAATTGTTGAAACCTACATAATTTCAGATTTAATCCTGGATGAGGATGCTGACCTAGTCTGTATTATGGAGACCTGGTTGGATGAGGTGGGAGGAATAGGTCTCTCTCAGCATTTCACACCAGTTTTAAGGCTTATGCTTGCTGCAGTTTCTTACCTCTGCCATCCAGCAGAACTGCTCTGTGCTGTACGAGGGCCTGAGCCATCAGGCCCCTCTGATGGATAATGCAGAGAGGCAGCCTTGGACTATGCATTGTCTGGTAATGTTCCCTTGGTGTCTGCTAGATTAGTTTTGTGGGGTTCTTTTCTTATGCTTTGGGGCCAGGGTATTTGAGAGACTGCTTTCTTTTGTATAATCTGGCTTGTCCCCTCCGGTTAATGGAGAAGACTCTCTTACCGGAGCCATCACCTATGGAGGTGGGAGGGGGTGGCAAGAAACATGGCTTTCTCAGTAGTGGCACCAACCTTATTGAACTCGTTCCCTCTCAGTTTATGAACTGCTTCCTCCTTAGGGGCTTTCTGGTGGCACCTAAAGATATTTCTTTCCAGACTAGCCTTCTGAGCTCCTGTTTCAACTAGACATCTGTGCGTTTTACGCAAATATTCCCATGTTAATTAGATCTTATTGGCTTTGCCCTTTCTTAAGAGGTGACTGCAGCTGGTTTTATGTTTTATTGTGATATTTTAAAGATATTTTAATGTTTATATTGTAAGTTATAGTTTTAAATGTGCTTTTATCCCTTTGTGAGCCACTTTGGGTGCCCATCAGGGAGAAAGGCAGGGCACAAAACAAATGAACAAATAATTAACATTGCATTTTTTGTCCCATTAGAATTTTCGTAGTTTTGCCAAATAATTTTGGAATTGTAGCTTGGTGAGGGTTTCCTGAGGATGTAAGGAGTTCTTTCTGTTCCCCCCAAGGAGTATCTTCTACATGGCAATCCCACTAGATATGAAATTAGGGTACTTAACACAACAAGTAATTTATCTGTCTTGGGTCAGCAGAGGAAATTTTACCAATTCCAAATAAAAGTTACTCTAAACTCCCACTACTCACTTCAACAACATGACCAGCTTCTATGCAAACTCTGCATTTCATTTTTACTGAATGTTTGTTTGTAAGATGGGTTTCTTAAAATATTGTTATTTCTCCCTTTTCTTCCAGATGCTGCTGACAGAGTACTTGGATATGAAAAATACACGGGCTTCTTCAGAGCCATCCGCTCAGCTTAGTTATGCCAGCTCTGGAAGAGAATTTGCAGCATTCTTTGCAAAGAAGAAACCTCAGAGACCCAAAACGCCTCTGTTCAAGTAAGTCCTGCTCCATCTCTCTTTCCCAAACTGTGCTTTTCATTGAGATTGGCTAGTCCAGGAGTCTTCGGTACTGACCTGTACTTGACAGTAAACCAATATTTTAGATGTACAGTGGAGTGCTGCAGGAGTTTTTGTGGTGTGGAAATCAAATGTGTAACATAAATGGAACTTCTCATTTACCAGAAAGCAGAGGAGCAAGCTAGGTGCTCCTTTTGTAGGGGGTAGAGACCCCCCCAAATAGCTTTGCAAAAGAGGGAGGGGGTTGCTCTTGTTGCAGTTTCACTTCTCACAGTCCAGAACTGGTTGAAACTGGCAT
>JAJKFI010000010.1:6045977-6061303 GCA_029204185.1 Lerista edwardsae
GTCCGCAAGCCCCCAACTCTGCTCTAACCAACACAAATTCACAACAGCTCTTTCCTGTAAGCTGTAGAAATCATGAGAGGCTATCCAGGCTTCTCCTCTTCAGAACAAGTCCAGGTGTTTTCATCTGCATTTGATCGACCAACACCCACAGAGACAAGAGCATGAAGGACGACTCTTGAACTCAGTCATAGAATGCTAGAGTTGGAAGAGACATTGGTAATTATCAGGTCCAGCTCCCTATTCAGTGCAGGCATCTACTTTGCTTTTGATGATGATGGTTTTTTTGTAGTAGGAGTAATGAGAAATGCAAGCACTCAAATAACAAGTATTGTTAGACATGTATCCCTGAATTCTCATGCGCATACAAAACACATGATTGTCCCTGCCCCCTCCCCACCTGAATGGGAGCAAATTGATTGAAATGGAAGCTGTTTGCCATGGAACATGAATGTTCAGGAAATGTTTTTGGTGCTTTATGAGAAGACCTGCAACTTGTCATGGTGAGGGTCAGTAAGAGTTAATGGTAGTTTGGCGGGTGACTTCCTTTCCGCTTGCCTCTGTGATCTGCCAGTGTGGATAGCAGCTCATTTTCCATACTTGAGAAAATAGGTATACCTGGGGAGAGAGGTGGTCTTTCTACAAAAAAATTGTTTTCTTGAAAGAACAGCATTTGCTTGCCACCCATTCACATCTGCGTCACATTGCAAGCAAACTGCTCCTTACTCAGCATTTGAGGGCCAGCATTTAGGACTGGGACATCTTTCTGTGGTTCCATGCCCTCATGAATTGCTGTTGCTGTCCTTGCTGCTCCTGTGTTACTTCCGTCCCCTGTCTCATGGCATGTTTCATTGCTCAGTTCTGTACAACGAAAATGAAGGCTAAATTGCTTAATAAGAAGAGCCAGGTCCCTTGCTGCTCATTCTCTCGTCATCACTCTCATTGCAGTGATGGCCATCCTTGCTGGGATCTCTGCTGGCGTTATCTGTCAGCTGTCAATGTGTCTGTGGAGATCGCTCAGCTGAAATGGCATTTCTCATTCTGTTGAGAGATGTAGACGTTAGATAATGCCTCAGCTGTGCTGTTTGTACCATCTTTAGTGTTTGGCTCACGAGACAGGGTAGTTGTCTCTTGCTCCTCTTCCTCATTAGAAGGTGGCCCACCTGTCAGTAGAATCTCTGTTTTTTAGGCTGTCTTATGAGTAATGTTCTAACAGAACAGAAACAGAATACAGAACCCTGTTTTAGGCAATCTTAGGTGGCTACCTGAGCAGTTTGTCTACAATGATGATGGCAGGGCCTCTCTTTCCAGTACTAATTTACATATGGAGGGTCATAAGTAGTGATGTAACTAGAATGACACTTTTGCAGAAACTATTCAGAGTGGTTTGTCAACCTTGGCATATAAAGTTAACTAGTACCTCTGATCGTGTGCAGAGTGTCTCTCTTTTGCTTTACGCAATCCCAGCAAGTCATTGCATATTAACCCCTGCTAACTGGGCAAGAGGCACTTTTTCAAGCAGTGTTCCTCTTATATTTAGCAGGGGGAGAGTAATTGTCCCTCTTCACCCCTGCGCAGTTTCTTTTCTAGTGGCTGTTGCTGTTGGTATTCTGCATTTTTTAAGATTGTGAGCCCTTTGGGCTAGGGAACCATTTAACTTTAATAATAAAGTTACTTTTTGCCTGTAAACCGCTTGTGAACTTTGTGTTGAAAAGCGGTATATAAATACTATTGATGGATATATATTTTCAATTAGAGAGCAGGACTTTGGGTTCAGAGGTTGTTACTTTCATATGAGACACAGCAATTTTAAACACAATGCCTTCTGACCCTGGAATCCTTCTCTCTAATTCAAAATATGGATTGGCTGGGTGATCAAAGTCAAGCAAGAGTCTCTCTTCACATGATCAGAGGTTGTAATAAGCATTGTATTTGCCGGGGGTAAGCCTCAGCCCTGGGAAATGGAACTAAAGACAGGTAACAGGCTGAGCCATAGTGAGTCTTGGCTCATATTAGGACCCTGATTCTTCTTTGGGCCCACTTAGAAAAATGAGCTTCCTCAGGCTTCTGGTGTTTAACTTTTTTTTTTTAATGTCATATTGGAGTGCCTGGACCTGGCTAGTGAAAGCGGGAGAGCTGTGGCCCTCTTGCCTTCCTTGGGTTTCCTGTAAGCATCTGGCTGACTGCAGTTGGACTTGCAATTGGGATACTGGACTAGGAGTCCCTTTGATCTACTCTAGCTGGCCCTTTTCTACTTTTGAATTGCTCTTTTTTGTTCACTTTATAAAATACTTTCAGCTATAAAATCTAAAAAGTGGCATCGTTTTTCATTCTTGTTGTAGAGGGGGAAAAAGACTTGTAGGTAATGTGGGCAATACTAGTGTTGGCAAACTAACTGGACCACCATTCAATAATCAGCAGCATTTGTTGCTCTGTGATGGTGGTGGGGCTCGCACAGCCTGCAGGAGGTAAGTAAAAATATTGTCACCCTGTGGTAAGTTGCCCAAGTGGCAACAGTTCTCCTTGGACACACACACCACCCTTTTTGATATCATATGTCCAAGTTGAGGAAAGAGTCAGGGAGATATGAAACAGAGGGGATAAGATTCGGTGTGCACCATTGCCGTTGGATCTATCCTTCTACCTCTTCCCCACCTCCGATTCCTCCCCCTCCAGCAATGCCCAAATCCTCCCTTGCCCGCCCCCTACCACTTAATCACCTTTCGTCAGTGAACAGAGGTCTCCATTCCAGCCCATGGGTGAGGCCATCAGAGAAAAGCACTGGTAGCCTCATTGCACTTGCTAGTGGCACTTCCTCCTGGATCCTGCCAGCTGTGCTGGAATGTGCATTTCTCCAGTGGAGTCCAGTGGCTGAAACTGAGTTTTCCTTTTGCTCCTTGACATGCTATGCTTGTCTTGTTGCAGGTTTGAATCATCTTCTCATGCCATTAGTATGAGTGCTTATTTGCGGGAACAGAGGAGAGAGCTATATAGCAGGAGTGGCGAACTCCAAGGTAGGCCAAGCCATATAGGAAATCAGTTTCCAGTGAGTTGCTTGCAAAATGTCTATTGTCTGCAAAATGTTTTCCTGCTCAGCTTATAAGAATTTGACTAGGGACAAATCAGAACTGCATACTTATTCAAATTTGAATCCAAACTGTTTGTTTAAATTTCAATTTTAAATACCTAAATTTTTTGGTTTGACGACCCTGCAGTGTATGTTGGATAAATATCAAGGATCAAACTCCTACCGTAGTACCAAAATCTGAATTAACAATTTTTTAATTTGACTGCGCAATCCTATACCCCCCTTAGCACCGGCGCTGTGCTCTTGCGCCAGCCGGACACTGTCGCAAATGTACCATAAAGTGCATCCGCGCTAAGGCGCTTAGTCGGCGCTCGCGGCAGCGCCAGTGCTCGGGCACCACGGCAGTGCCAGCCGTGTACCCTCTGCAAGGGTGTTCCAGGGTCATTACTAGGCGGCACAGTGGGCGGAGACTGCGGTTATGACACGGTTGTGACGCAGGACGGCCATAGTGCCAAATCCTAAACCCCGTCCCCGGCCATGGCAGCCCTGATTCGGGCCGTTCCTGTCCACATTCTTCTGTGCCTGCAAAACAGCAGGTGCAGATCCGAGCAGGCCCATATGGGTGACTGGGGCTTACGCGGGTGTTCGGGAAAAACCTCCCCTTGGCCTGCACTTCGCTGCTGCTGCCTCCTAATGGGCCTTAGGATATTGCCCTGCTATGTCGGCCTTACAAGGCCAGCACAGTATAGGATTGCACCCTGAATTTCATGTGAAAATCGATCTTTGAGATGTGAAATGTGACTTTTTCCAATACTTTTTCTGATCATTTTGAATTCATGATATTAGGATAATATTGACACAACATTGTTTGGGAGACCGGTCTAATATGGCTCACACATAATGCTGTAGCACTGTGGGACTAAGCAGTGCAGAAACCTTCGACTCCAGCATTCCCTCCATGTTCTCCTCCTCTTGCCTTGTTTTAGGCCAGCCATATTTTGAAGGTTTGGATGAAGCGGCATGCTGTGGTTTGCTTCAAAGCAGAATAGGTTGGGGGGAATTGCCATGCATGAAGGGAGCATGTGACTCAGGGCTTGTTGACTGTTCACATAGTCCCAAACCATGGGTTTGCATTAGGTTTGAAACAGCCTTAAACTACCTCTACTTTTTGTGGGTAAGATATTTTCTTCAAACCTGGATTTGAACTACATTTCTATTTGAGACAGGAAGCCATTTAATTATTTGATTTTTGTCTGTAAATCCTCTTTGTGAACTCATTTGTTGAAAAGCAGTATATAAACATCATTAATAGCATAATAATAACAACTGTTTGTTCACAGTGGAGATCCTTACTGGAAACTTTCCCCAAACCTGGAAGGTCAAAGATGTGTTTCATATATGACTTATATCATTTAACCGTTTGCATAAACATTGCGGGTGATTGGTGGACTTCTGAGAGAACTTTGGCTGCAGTCAGTAGATGTTCTTGTCAGAAAGAAGTGGTAGTGGGCTAAAAAGGGGTTGGGAAGATGAGATGGGGAAAGTGAGAATTGGAGCTAGCTGCAAAATGAGCAAGTGCTTCCTGAATTAAGATGCATGGAAGAATGCTAATTGACAGCATTTAGCAAAAGCCACAGCTTAAGGGCCAGGAAGAATATTGAATTGGGAGTCAGCAACATGTAATCTTTGGGCAAAATCCAGCCTGAGGAGGTTTTCAGCTGGGCCAGCCTAATTTTGGAAAGGTTATTGGTAGCCAAAACGTATCTTTGATTGTATGTGAATTAGCAGGAAGCGCTAGATGTTTGTTATTCATTTACTCCTGGGAGTTCTTCCACTCTCCTTGCCCCCTCCCTTTCTTCAGCCTAATGCTTTTTGAGCATTGATAGTAAACTGCATTGATATCTCCTTCGCCATTTGCCTGTGGCAGCTATTGTGCACCATATTAATGAATGCATAGCCTGTCGTTCATCCTAAATGTGTCTGCAATGACCCAGCAAGCCAGGAATTATGGAGCGCTGGTTCAGACAATACTGTCTGATTACAGATGCACATGAGCACAACTTGCTTCCCTTCCTGGCCCACCTGCCCAGTTATTCTAATCATGTGTGTTTTGGGAGTGATGCAGACCTGCCTTTCATCTGCATGAGATCTAAGCAAATGTACATTATTTGGATTGTGTGTGAGAGGGAGGTTTCCATAATTTCTCCCCCCCCCCATGTGATAAGAAGAACTAGGAAGGTGCCCCAGAATGGGGAGCGAAATATGCTCCTGTGCGCCCCTAATTGTATAATAGGGGCCAGTCTGGACAGTATTGTCCAAACTAGCCTAAGGTCAACATAGAAATCATGGGATTTGAAAAGCTGAAGTGCTGCCTCTTGCGGGCAAGCAGCTGACAGAAACAGCCCATCCCCCTCAGTTGCGTGGAAGGAGGGTGGGGACTGTGGAGACAATGGCAAAGATGGTGGCAGGACATGTTGAGCTAAGTAGGATCCAGCTGCTCCTTGCAAGACTCTGTGGCAGTTACTTAGCAGTTCTTGAGAAAAGAGGTGCAGGTGTGAGGGCATCTGTCTTTAGGCTGTAGTGCCACAGCTGAAGTACTTCAAGAAGCATTTAATAACTCATCTTAGAAACAGGAATTGTTTGCGGGAAGGATCCAACATTTTTGCTGTATGTCTTGTTGCCAGAGTCTGTGTTGATTGAACAACTGCATTTGCAATTTTCCTTCTGTTTCTCCTCCTCTTCCATTGTAATACTTTGAATCCTAGTCGTCATGAAGCTGCTTGGGAAAAGTGAAGCAATAGTACGGAAAGGTGCTTCTGAACATTTCCAGAGTGCCCTTTCACATTCAACCCTCCTATATCTGAGATAAAGGAGCAGGGACAACCTTGCATGGCTTGAGCTCCTTCAACATCTTTCTTTTAGAAATGAACCCCTAATTCTACAGAGAGGGACATGTTGAGGCATGTTTATTTTGATTAACATAGAGTCATCAATATATGTGGTACTTGAAGTTTCTGGTTGGTGAGTACATGAGACAGGGTCTGTTTAGTTGTGGCACCTAGCCTATGGAACTTCCTGCCCTGGGACTTTTTCCTCATATCCTCTTCGATGGCTTTTTGGTATTTCACAACAATCATTCTATTTTGCTCTGTTGTTTTTTTTCATGCTATGTCAGTTTGCTTGCTAATTTTGTTACCGATTTGTAAGATTAATAACATCACTGGTGGGTGGTCCATTTTCATGATTAAAAGGTGGAACATAAACTTTCTAATAAAGATGAATAATATGGGTTGGGGGGGGGAAAGAACCCCAGGCCATTTAAAATTTGACCATTGAAAGCAGAAGCAGGATTAGAATGGGAGAGGCAAGTGTGCAAAAGGGTATGCGTTAACAGTTAGCTGTATTCTTTGGTTCGTTGCAGAATGAGTGCGTATATGGTAAATTTTAAGCAAGGTGTGAGCTCCAGTTAATGCACTAACTTAATGGAGGTGAGAACTTGGCTTTTCCTAGAGAAAAAGAGCTTTTCTGATATGGTGTCTCTGTGTTCATGTTATTATGTAGATGAATTCAGGATTAGATCTCTAAGAATTTTCCTGTTTGTTTCACTAATACTACCGTTATTTCCGCCACGCAGCATGGTCTTCAAAGAGCTGCACAGCGTAACCATCACTTTTCTTGTAATTAATGAAGTGCCCTTTGCATGGCAGAGTCTATAGGATTTAATTACTGTCACTATTAGTGCCCCCTGCTGTTTCTGACTTTGTCGTAAAATGTGGAGCCAAAGTTACTTGGAGCTGGAGCTGTGAGCTTTCAGAAAGACCACTGCTGCCATTGCTGACGGTTAGGACAGGTTTCACCCGAGGCACAAACCACTGCTGTTCCAGCTACCAATTCCTCTTTCTTGTCCACTCCCTTCCCCCCCAAGCAGTGTGGCAGCAGCTGCTATGGAAAAACAAATCTCATAGAAGGTGGTGATCCTCTTCCCTTCCTTGTGCAGCCCATTTAAGCAAACCGAGAAGTGCAGCATACATTAGGATAATTCCCAGGACACCCAACGTTTCCTGCCTTATTTACAGAGACTGCATGAGGAAGAAGTGAACTGAGGAGGCAGGAAACTCAACAGTATTCTGGGATGACCGTGGGAGGAACCAAGAATCTTTGCAAGACCCAGAAGTGGGTCTTTTGAGCTTAAAATTAGCAGTGGCAGCTGAGAAATGGCGAAGATAGTGAAACAGTTTTGGCCGGTTTTTGTTTTTACAATGCTTTTAAAGTGGCAATGGTATCAGCACTGAGCTCCAATATCCATGGATTTTTGGCGTCTGTAGGGGATTCTGGAACAGAACCCCTGCAGATTCAGAGGTCACACCTTTGCATCCAGTCTGGGTCAGCTGACTGCATCCAGCCTGGCCTTGTGTCTCCAGGATCACACACACACACACACACACACACAGAGAGAGAGAGAGAGAGAGAGAGAGAGAGAGAGAGAGTGAGTCTTGTATGTCAGCACCTATCCTTCAGCAATGCCACAGTCCATGTTGGCTTGTTCGACATGAACTAACCAACAGCAATAGCACCAAAAGGCTGCCCAAATTGCCTGTGTTAGCTAGTGAAACAAACTGGTCTTGACATTTGGGGCTAATGAAAATTCAGCTCAGCAGCTCTTTAGAATTTCATAGGATAATGAGTTGTCATTCAGAGGCCATGGGGAGAGGGAGGGACTGTGGTGTTGTCTCATTTAAAAAGAGGTGTTGTGACAGGCGGATGTCCCAAGTTTTAAAAAGGAATCCCAAAATGGCAACATGCTTTGAAATGAAGCTTCTGCCTTGCGGAATACAGCAGTGGAATTGCATGTTTGTCAGGCACTGCTCTTGTCCCTCAGTGTCAAAACCAGAGTTTTTATTTGGGGTGGAGGCAAAGAGATCACTCACTTTCGTTTTGACAGCTTTAATGCAATCATCTCTTTTAGACCTGATAAGCCCACTTATTATTTCCTCTGCGTGCAATTTTTCTAGTTTAGCGGATTAGCCGCAACTGTCTCTTCAAAGGCTATCCAATCAAGAAGGGGTTATTAAAACCAGGGCACTTTATGACTGAGAATTAATTAGAGCAGCATTTTCATGCAAAACATCCAATTTTTTGATTAGCAGTGGAGCAGGGTCACAATTAACACTCTGGGAAGCTTAAATTTCCGGTATTTTGATTTTCAGGAAATAAGATTATCAAACAGAGGTCAGATAACTTGACAGCAAAGAAAAGGGAGTGAGTGGAGAGGGGAGGGAGATCTGGCTGTAAGAAAATAACTTGCTTCTTTCTTCTACTGTAGGAACTGTTATTAAGTCTACCGATTATCTTTCAGTGGGGGAGAACAATTTTTGTTGGGCTAGCTTCCACCTCTAGAGGCAGGATTTGGTAAATCAGAAGCCTCTGATCAGAGGAGCACCACCTGGTTTTGGTCCTTTGTTGAGTGCGTTGGGCTTTGTGGCTCAATCTGTAGATTTATCCTTCCTTGTCGTTCTGCCCTGCTTTCCGTAGTTGAGCAAGGGAAGGGAAAAACAACAAAGACAAGAAGTCACTTCCAGCCAAAGGTTCCAGGGAATGGGACCCAGAATTGCCACAACAGGCTTCAGTGGTGGAACTGCAGCCCACCTGTTCAGTCAGCAGGCAGGACTACAACAACTATGGTTGAGTCCTAGCACAAGGGCTTCCTTTTAGGATGTGTCAAAAGTGACACGCCATAGCCTTTTGGGTGACACGCCAGCTTTTGCCAACATCCAACAGCAACTGAGTTTGTTTTTGTAATGATTTGGTTTTGAGCAATGATTTGATGTTTCTTTATATAATGCATACTCCCACACATGATTGGATTGTATTTTTTTTAAATACACGAATATGTAAATAATGGTTTCTCTTTTGTTGGGGATGGGGAGTGAGAGGCCAGCAGAGTCAAGTTGGATGTTTTTGACACGGCAAACCAAAAAGGCTTGCCATCACTGAAACTGAAGAGTAGGCTGAATCCAGAAGGTGAGGCAGTGCATTGCTCCAAGCCCCTCACCTGTTCCGAAGTTGTCAAATGTGGCTTCTTGTGGCCATTTTAGAGCAGTGCCAAGGACAAAGTAGTCTCGCTCTTAGAATGGAGATGGGTGTCAAAGTGGTGAGCAGTCCCCCAGGCCTCAAGCATAGGTGGATCCATTTATTGAGTCACTGATTTATGTCCCGCCTTTCACTTGATAGTCCCAAGTCATGTAATAAAGAATATGAAAACAATTTACAAAATTTACAATTTACAATTTACAAATGAGTTCAACGATTTAAAATAACCCAATACAGTTTTTCCCCCTCTTATATAAAAGAATGGGGGAGGGGGGACTGATGAAAAATATGGATTCTGTTTACCAACCTGACTATCAGTTGACTGAAATCCTTGTTTCATGCCAAATTTCTGATGTCTTCATTTTATTTTGTTTGTGACTGGAACCCTAATAGGCAGCACCTGGAACACTAATTGTAAGTAAGTCCTCAGCATTCATTTTCCCCTCTCCCTCCAACTCTCCTGTCCTTTTGTCTCATTACTTTGCAGACTGAGAGCCTTTGGTCATGAACAGGGAACATTTTCTGTTTTGGTACAGTGCCTCCTGTATGTTGAACACTTTTTATGATGGCAATGATAGTGAATCAAAACGAATTTCGAGGCAGGCGGCAGGAGTAGAATATGTTTTGAGACACCTTCATCTTATGTGACTGTCAGTAAATATTACCCTCAAAGCAGTTTGCAGAGTTGAACATTCTTTTAGGAGAGTTAATTTAATTCTCCTTCTGGTTTTAAACAGGTGTAAAACCTTCTGGTTTTAAACAGGTGTAGGTGTTGGGTACTGGTGTGAAGAATGGATGTGTGGGAAGTGTAAAGTACAGTGTTTTTAAGAGACTTTTGCAGCACCAGCGAATTTAAGGCAGAGAAGAGTGAAGCTGGTTGGGGAGGGTTCAGATGAGCCTGGCTAGATGGAATTGAGAATGGGGGGCAGGGGGAGGAAACTTCAGCATAGAGAAACTTCAACTTGAAGAGCTAGAGATTTGTTTTTAGCTTTATGCTGGAAATCAGGGAGGATTTCAGATACCCAAAATGCACTTCTGTAAAAAAAGACAGGTGGCTAACTTTGCTGAGCTGGCATAGCATGCAGGTTTAGCCATATGTACAGTCTTATAGTGTTTTGTCACTCACCAACAAAATTATGACATTAGATAGCACCTTGACACATGACATTTGTCAGATGATACTTCTGTTCATCTGGTCATAAAGGAGCTGCTTGCTATTTGTATTAGTGATTTTCCCAAGCTGAGATCTCAAACCTGCTGTTTCTCTAGCCCTGTTCCAGTTCTTTGTCTTCCAGTGGAGATTAACAAATGCACTAACTAGTCCCTTCTTTTCCAATGATATGGAGATATTAACCATGTGTCTCCCTCCTTCCTGATCAGCATTTGTCTGCATTATAGTTTCACAGGAAGATGACTGCCTGAACAGGGCTATTGCCTGCCTTCACTTGTTAATGTTCACTTAATCTTAAGTGTTAAGTACACGTACAGTACAGAGTTGCATTACCAACAACACAGACATCTTGGTTGTTGCTGTGGCAGAAGTGTTATGGGTACCCAAAGTTGCTCTGTGTCTCTTTAAAGATCTACAAAGATAAATTTGGTTCTGCATTTCCACCCTGGTCTCTGTACTAGACCAGCATTCTCCCATTTCACCATTCACCCATTTCAGCATTCTATATTCCATTTCACCATTCTGATTTCTTTCTTAGCAGTCAGGCTATGATTGAGTTTCTGAGAAGTCATAGGTTGACACAGCTTCCTGCTGTGTAACACTTCCACGTATGGTGAAGGGGTAGACTACTAGCAAATTTGGTCTTAGTCTTATATTAGGGGAAAGGGTATTCCTGGTTCTTTCAGGTGAACTCCTTTACCGTACTTTGCACTGATTGTGTTAATTAGGTTAATTGCAAGTTAATTAGGTTAATTGCAAGTTAATTAGGTTAATGTTTGTCTACCTGAGTCCTTGAAGTGGACTCTGTGCTAGTTCTTTGCTTTGTGCACTATCTATGGAATTGCGGTAGGAGTGACCTCAGGAGCAATTCTCAAACTCTCGCTCTCATTTTGCTCCTTTTCCTTCTTTCACTGGAGCTAAACATTGTCAAATGAATACAAATATAATGTATATGTTTGAATGCAGAATCACCTGGTTCAGTTGGAATTTCTACTTGCAGTGAAGGGAGGGGTTGCAGAAGGCCCACTCCCTATCTCTGCCAGAGTGCAGTCCTGCAGACACGGTGATCAGACCCTTTGTTAGTGCTGTGGGTCTCTTGCAGATTTGTCTGTGTTTTCTTATTTTCAAAAGGCATCCTAAACCTGTGGTGTTCAACTACCTGCAAGTTCTTTGGCTCTGGGCTATCCTGAGACTGAACTGGAAAAAGCAGCCATTTTTGCCATTTAGAAAACTGGTCATTGGATGGTATCAGCTTTTCTGCAAATGTTTATTTCCCTGTAAATCACTTGCTTTTGTGGTGGTTTACTCTCAGTGATTTGTAATGACCTGCACTTCTGGTAAGGGGAACAGTTCAAGAAGACTTTGCAGCTCACATGCATGTTTTCTAATTCTGGGCTAATTACTTGTCAATTGAATATAAAAGACTAGATGGTCTGAAACCTAGAATTTCTCAAATATCAAAAATATTGTTAAGTGATTAAGAGCTTGGATCGCTTCCCAAGTTCTTCTCTGGGAGTTCTAATTGCTGTGATTGCGCAATTCGACTTAATTGTCATCTTCAGCTACTGGAGAATGTTGCCTGTGTGAAAGCTGAGTGTTCATTGCAACCAATGCATGTCAGCCAATGTAACAAATCTGTGTGTTTAATGACTGTATTAGTGCTTTTAAGAGGCCTCCTTTCCTCAATGAGCACATAGTAAAGCAAAACCAAGGAGAAAAACTGCTTTTTTGTATCAGGAAAAAATAATAATGGCAGAAGTTCTGTTGCTGCATTAGGATACAATTTTTATATATTATTCTTTGTTCTGAATAAGCTGTATTTATTTTTTTATTTGAAAAATTTCTATCTCATCTTTCCCATCCTGAAGCAAATGCCCAAGGCGGCTTACATGGGCAGGCAGGCTAGTCTAAACCACTCGTTTTCAATGGGATTTTTACAAATATACAGTATTCTGTAATTCACCGAATCCTCTGCTTTCTTCAGATATTCTGAAATTACATGATTTAATAATGGCTGGCTTTCAGGCAGTTGGACCAATTGCTTCAAATTGGGCCCCACACCAGGGTAAAAATAAAAAAATAAAATTAATATTTTTCCAAAATCATTTCACAGTCACTAAAACAAGTGGGTCTATGACTATTTATCTACATATTTTTTACTTGTATGCTTCCGTGTATGCAATAATACATTAAAATAGGCTTCAATCCATTTGGTTTGTTAACTCACATGCCCTTTTTAAGAACTTGTTTTGATTGCTTTCCATTCTGCCATAGAGATATAAAACAATTTTATTTATATCTCTAAGATTCTATAGACTTTGACTGTAACCCTGGGGCTCTGTAAAAAATATTTCCAGTTTTACCCCACTGCTACTAAGGCTGGCACTGATTTAATTTAAGCTATTTTTGCTATAGTTTGTTACTAAACCTTCCTATTAGAAGGTTTATTAATAGAGCATTAGAATCAGCGGCGGCATTCAGCCGGTACGCTGGGCGGGAGGAACGGGTGAGCGGCAGCTCGCCCGTAGCTTTCCGCTCTGTTTCACCGTTTTCTCCGCCCGAAGACGGCAAAATGGAGCGGAAAGCTACAGGCGAGCTGCCACTCACCCGTTCCTCCCGCCCAGCGTACCGGCTGAATGCCGCCGCTGATTAGAATGCTGTATTCCCATTAAGATCATTGGGCAGTAGTACGATTGCTATTGCCATGGTGGCTGATGGTGCAGTTTAGGATGTGAGTGACTGAGCGGGTAAGTTTGGTGAAGCAAGTTGCCAGACTGTCGCTACATTCTTGAAGCCAGGGCTTTTTAAGGTTCTTTTTTCTCCTTTTCTTTTTTGTGAGTACAGGTTTATTACGCCTTATCTGGAACTCTAAAACCTGAATGCTTCAAAATTCAGAACCTTTTGAGTTCCGACCTGTGACCTCATGTCCTGGGTGCTGGCCAGCATGGTGCAAGGCATGCTGGAGTGCTATCCAGTCAAGGAAGCCAGCTGCGCCAGGCATCTATGACTCAGAAGGCAGCACTTGCACTTGTAGACTCTTTCCCCTGCAGACACTATTGCGGGGTTATTTTTTGGAAAGACCCCATGGGATTGAGTGCTCTCCAGGAGGGTTATTTTTACTCCCAGATGACACTCCTGTGTCTGCTCTTTGTAGCTTGGGTAGTGGCAGCATATACAAACTAGCAAGGTTCTTCCCCATTCAGCCGCTGATCCAGTAAAGGGAAAGCAGGGAGCAGGGAAGGGTTTGTGCCCATGAACCACTAAGGGCTACTCCCCTTGATCAGCCCACCCATTCCTGGACTTGCTTTCTCTCGTTTCCCTGACAATGACGAATCACAGTTTTTGGAACTTTGTCCCATAACTAAATAGGCTGAGCATGCCCATTGTTTCAATTACCTCCTTCCTTTGCTGAACGTTTCCTGAATTAGTGGCAGCAATTATCTTCCACGCAGATGCACTGTGGCGCTTCATTATGGCAAAGTAATGCTGCAAGATTGAATTACTTGTGGGGAGAGTGTTCTGGGGCCTGTTTCCTTTCTGTCATAATATGGAATTGGATGCAGTGGCAGTGGCTAAATAAATTCGAATATATTTTAATGAAAGTGTGTGGAGCTGAAATGATGGGTTTTCATTGTCTATATTGGGAGTTAATGACGCATTTGTAGCAAGGCAATGTGGTGGAGAGCAGAGCGGCAGGCGGAATGCTGGCAAATTAAACTACCTAATTTTTAGGCCTGGACTCAAGATGGTATTAATTTGAGCCAGAGAGTTTTGCGGAAAGGGTTTTGTTACAGGTTTAACCCTTCGGGCTCTTGCCAGAACAGGTTCTCAGTCTAGAAGTGCTCCTAGACTCTCAGCTGTCTCTGGAGAAGCAGGTAGCAGCTGTAGCTAGAAGTGCATTTGCCCAGCTTCGATTGGTGCACCAACTACGACCATACTTGAGCCGTTCTGAGCCGGCCACGGTGATCCATGCGTTAGTGATTTCAAGGCTGGACTGCTGCAACTCGCTGTACGTAGGGCTTCCCTTGAGAACAGTTGAAGGCTACAGTTAGTACAAAATGCAGCAGCCCGGATGGTTACAGGGGCTGGTTTGACTCAGTAGGACCACTCCTTCAGCAGCTGCAGTGGCTGCCCATTCAATTCCGATCCCAACTTAAGATGAGACTGACATTTAAGGCCCTTCATGACTTAGGCCCAGCCTACCTAAAGGATCGCCATTTCCCATACATACCAGTTCACCCTCTTTGGTCATCTAAAGAGGCTGTCCTTCAAGTGCCCCCTCTGTCCCAAGTTAAAAGAATGGCAGCTCGGGGACGAGCCTTCTCTGTAATGGCTCCACAAATACGGAATTCCCTTTCAGAAGAATTAGAAACTACACACTCCCTCATGACCTTTCGGAGAGGGCTCAAATCATACCTATTTCACCTGGCCTTTGGATGATTGCGTGGCTGTCTGCCCTCTGTTCCTCTGATATAGTCTCATAGTTTTGATCACTCTCCAGTCAAATGTTTTTTCCCTCCCCCCCAAACAACCTGATATGGAGAATTGGGTCTAATGTTATTCTTGTTACTCTCATTGTTCCCATTAATGTTTAATGTTGTTGTTGCTGTTTTCTTTAATCCTTGTTTTACATATTGTGGTTACATTTTACTTCGTTTATTCTCTGTAAGCTGCCTTGGGCATTTGCTTCCGCATGGGAAAGGTGGGGTATAAATTCTTCAAATAAATAAGAGTCCAGCCAAATAAAATTGAATTGTTGGTCGTCTGCTCCCTATGCTTCTTGGTATATCTCATTATTCTCTACACTGACTGGCAGTGTCGCTACTGACTGTCATTTAGCTAGGGATCATTCCCAATAGTACTGTAACACTGTACTGTAACAGTAGATATAACCAGTAGTGTCAGCCTACCGGTACGCTGGGCGTGTCTTCCGGGTGAGCGGCAGCGCGATCGCTGCGTTCTGTTGCATAACGGTGAAAGCCCGCCCGCTGCTGCGGGCGGGCTTTCGCCGTTACGCAACAGAACGCAGCGATCGCGCTG
>JAJKFI010000010.1:6061703-6072125 GCA_029204185.1 Lerista edwardsae
CGCGATCGCTGCGTTCTGTTGCATAACGGTGAAAGCCCGCCCGCTGCTGCGGGCGGGCTTTCGCCGTTACGCAACAGAACGCAGCGATCGCGCTGCCGCTCACCCGGAAGACACGCCCAGCGTACCGGTAGGCTGACACTACTGGATATAGCTGTCATATGTTTATATGCCAGTTCTTTGTGTGAGGTAGGATTCTATTAGAACCCTACTGGGGTTCTACTAGATGTCCATTGTGATACATCAATAGCATCTCTTTGGAGCAACTATTCCTCATGTTTAAGTAACCCTTAGGGCATGTTTTTGCAATCACTATCCTGCAACTCTGTACTGCTACCTTGAATAAAATCTTGATCCAACTGATCCAGAGTGTCATTTGGCTGTTTTTGTTTGTTTTTTTTGTCGTTATAAACCATTGCCTGCACTTACTTGATAATGAAAGCCAGTCATGAGGTTAGAAAGGCCTTGTAGGCTATCTAGTCCAATCCCTTGTTTGGAAAATCCAGAGCTAGAACTTCCCCACAGAAGGCTGTCCAGACTTTGCTGAAAGGTTTCCAGAGAAGATATCCAAGGCCATGAATCACGCCATGACAGTTGCTTATGTGAGCTTAGTGAGAGAAAGTGGGATGAGAAAATCTTGCCTACATGCATTATGGGCTAATGGAATTAGGAAACCATATGTTAGGAGTGGCTTGTGTATAAATATGGTAAAATATAAATGTATGTAAAATGGCAGAATGATAGAGCAGAGTTTTTAAGATGTCTTCCAGTCCTAATAATTCTCTACATTTCTTGCTGTTGGCTCTTTGCTTCCTCTGCTTGTTCCTTAGAACTCGCTCATATGTCCACCTCCATGTCTATCTTAGGTCCCCGCCTCCTTTATCCACAGCTTTAGCCTATCTCTATGATGCCCATGTTTGCAAGATGTCCATCAAGAGATGGAAATGAGTATTAAAAACCTGCCCTAGAGGTGAGCAACCCCTTGTACATTAGGAAGACTTGACTATTGACTTTGCATCAAACTTCGGCAGATGCGTTCCTTCATCTCCACATTCTACATTGACACCCGGTTGTGTTTTCAGAGTGCTCATTGTTGCTTACCCCTTCACATTCATTTTTGATCCTTTGCTTTGAGATCTGCTAACTATGATGATCTTTCTTAATGTGACATTGGTAGCTTGCTAAACGTGCCAAGATCTGTTGAATGAGGAGTTATTGAGTATTAGGAGGAAACTCTTATGTGCCGGATTTTGTGGGCCCCTTGAATTGCCCCTCCTTCCCAGCTCTCAAATCCTATCTCTCCCATCCATGCAAGCAAAATGGTTTGGGAGGAGAGGGCAAATAAACTCACTGAGAAGTGGAACACTATAGCACAGAATGCCAATGAGAGAGAGAGAGAGAGAGAGGTTTTTGTTTAAAACTCGGAAACAAAAAGTGCAGAGATTTCAGAACAGAAGAATTGCTGTTAAGGTGCAAAGGTTTTAATAAAAATCTTATGTACAAAGGTTTCAACCTATGGGCATAATATATGCTCCTGTTCAGCATTCAGTTCCAAAAAATCTACATGACCATAAAGTCCAAAAGAGATTTCTCTCCTCGATTAATGACTAGAAATTTTAACAGATTCCTGTTGCTCTCAGTGTCCTCTTGATTTTTTCTCTCCCATACATTCACTGAGGCCTAATTGTAGTTCTTTCGAAAAGCATCAGAGCATTCCAACTGATTATTTCTACTGTTGGAAAGCAGCTGCGAATCTCAGTTTTGAAATATTATGAAGCGTTTCACCTGACATTACAGATTGGTGATAAACTGGATGTTGAAATAATAACTGACTCAAAGAGCACAAAAGCAGTAGAGGAAACTTTGATTGAATTCAGAATGCTAATATTTCAAAGTTTTGTTTTAGCATCAGCGTTAAGGTTCAGAATGGTGGATTCACGCACGGTAAGACGGATCAGTCAAATCACTTGAACTCAGAATGTCAGTCTCTAGAGTTGATCATCCATGGATCACTGTTGTGACTGCTGCTTTGTATTCCATAATGCTTTGT
The DNA here is from genome assembly GCA_029204185.1 of Lerista edwardsae. Classification (NCBI taxonomy): domain Eukaryota; kingdom Metazoa; phylum Chordata; class Lepidosauria; order Squamata; family Scincidae; genus Lerista; species Lerista edwardsae. The sequence goes on from JAJKFI010000010.1 coordinate 6,063,751, forward strand.
GACTGCTGCTTTGTGCTCCGTAATGACCTTGAGTTGGGGATAAGCACTGAGGAGGTTGAATATGCAGATGGCATCAGATTACGCAGGCTGGTGGAAATAAAAATGAATTTTGAAGAGCTCCCAAAGGACTCTCCATATTCTGTAAATGAGCAACCAAACTATCAAATATGGTTCAGTGTCGGTAAGTGTATCAGTAAATGAACCATGGGGCAACTCCTCCCCCAATTGCACATATGAACTCCACTAGGAAAGAGATCGCGAAATCATGGTGGATAACTCAGTGAAAGCATGGAGTGCGGCAACTCCAAAAATGGCAAATTCCACGCTAGCGGCAATCAGAAAAGGGACTGGAGAAAGGAGAAAAAAGCCTGCTAATACTGTGATGCCCTCATACAGTTCTGGTACATGCACATCTGGAACCCTGTGTATTGTTTTGATTATCATATTTATTTATTATTTGCACTTATATCCTGCCTTTCACCTTGCATGGTTCCAAGGCAGCTAACATCGAACAAAAATTAAACAGATTTTAATAAGAATGAAAACATAAAATGTCTTAAAACAGCATCAAAAATAAAACAGTTAAGGCAGAGATTGAACTTCCAGCTACAGCTGACCTTCTGTTCCTGACAGCTGAAGTGCACAGCTGTGTCTCAAAATGAATACAGCGAGTTTGGAAAAGGTGCAGAAAAGGACACCCAAGTGATCAGTGGACTGGTGTGTCTTACTTACATAGGAAAGGCTACAACATTCGAGGCTTTTAGCTTAAGGGTGGGACATGATTGAGTTTGATACAATTATGCATGGTAGAGAGAGAGGAGAGCTATTCTTCCTTCCTTGCAGTACAAGTGTGTTACCTGTGGTGTCAGGATATGTTGCTGCAACTCCTGCATGGCTCCTCAGTGTTCCCACAAAGGGGGTTTTATCAGTGGGGGGGGGCAGGGTGATGAGGGAAGGAAGCCAGGAGGATTGAAAGCAGTAGCCCACCCCTGGAGCTTCAAAGATCTCGTGGGGGAGTGAGGTTTATGAGTCACCCATTTCCTCCTCCCTTGGCAAGGATGTGTGCCTTTCCTGGGATTTGCTGCAAGTTCCTTTTCTTTGGAAAACTGACAGGCAGAAGCCCTTCATTCCAGATGTCCCTGTCATCAGTAGCGATGGCAGGGCTTTTTATACCCTGCCACCTAGTGCACATACATTCCGCTCACTTTTCCCTATCTCTTCCACCTCTGAGGCACCCAGATCAGTCATCCCTGTCACGGTAGTGATGGGGATGCTGCCCAGGGCTGTTGCAAGCTGTGCAAATGGTCCATGTGCAGCTCATGCTGATCCTTTTGACTGCAAGGCCTGATGTGCTATCATTTTCCCCCCAGGGCCCTTCCCAGGTAGCAAGACATGAGTCTCATCCAATGGAATTCATTGATAGGAGATTTATAATAGACAAAAGAAATACTACTTCATATAGCCTATTATTAATTGTGAAAGTCACTATTGCAAAATTTAGAGTGCAATCCTAACCTGGAGTTAGGCCAGGACAATTAGGCCAGCAAAGTTTGGCTGGCACAAGGGACACCGTAAAGCACATTTGGACCACTCTTGGAGTCAGGGAGGATGACGCATGGCTGTGTGCTGGCCTCTCTTGAGAGTGGTCCAAAGTAGTTTACGGTGGCCTGGGTGCTGGCCAAACTTTGCTGGCCTAACTCAGATTAGGATTGTGCCCTTCGTGAAGGTCACTTGTTTAGATATCTTCGTAACGAATTCATAGACAACAGCTGATCACTGGCTACTGATAAATGATAAACTGATAAATCCTTTATTTCTAGGAAGCTGGTTTTGTAAAACAGCAAACTCTGGGCTGAGTTTTGCTGAACTTAATAAACAGCCATTTCCCACCTCTGACTTGAAGACAATGTCTATTTCACCAACTCTTTAATCCATTGTTGTCACACCAGACCTCATCAGATGTCCCTGGAGCTGCATATTAGAGTAGATTTCAAATAGTCCGGCACCTAGAAGTGTTGGATTGTCACATATGCCAGCGTATCAACAGGATCCGGGCAAGAGTGACATGGAAGAGACAGAGGCCTGTGCCAGGTAGAGATGCCTCCAATGTCACTTGAGCAGTTGCAACAATTTGGGTGAGCATCTCAGAGCAGGTTGCAACAGTTGCATCGTAGGCACATGGAGCATCCTCAAGTAACATCCCCAAGTACATCCAGCACCTTCCCAACCACATGGTGGCCAAGGAGCCTGGGCAAGAAGACCAATGTGCGGGGCAGGATAGTGTGCTCACCAGGATGCCCTATTAGTTGTGGAAGGAAAGCCAAGTTTTGTTTCGTTTTGATGCCATATAGTTGGATGCTGGTTCATCATAAGTCTACTGTAGTTGGAATGGCCTTAACTTTCTATAGTCACGCGTTCCCCTTATGAACAAAATATTCTTTTGTTTATAATACAGTTTTCGAGATTAGCTGTTATTACCGTTCCCTCTCTAAAATGAATTTACACCTGAATTACCTCATTACTTCTGAACCAACTAATTATTGTCTGCAGTAAACAAAATAATTATATTGGTGGCCTCTGCTCTCAGGGGTTTCCTCGGAGATCCTGAAAGATTGACAGCTACACAGCATTCTGTCTATGCAGGTGTTGGCATGTGCGCAAACCTGTACTCATGAACAGGTCTGCATACTCAAATGTCAGTAAAGCTGAGGAAAAGGGTTCATTCGCAGCAGAATTACAAAGTTCTTTATATTTATGTGAAGTATTTATGTACTGGTTTTCTGGTACTCAAAGCAGTTGGTGTATGACAATTAAAGTACTATATACAATCCAATTAATGAAATTTAAATAAAACCAATTAAAGCAACTATAATGAAAGCGGGGCCATTAAAAGATGTAAAAAGAGCAGTAACATAAAAACAGTAACAGAATACCTATATGTATTAGATTAAAAAGGGGTCCCTAGGAACTTCCTTCCTCTTCAAATATTTAGAATAATTAGGTTTTTAAACCCCACTGGAAGCCAAGTAAAGAGGGGACTCAGAGGTTATGGCAGCTGGTTCCAGAGATGTGGGCCACCACTTAAAAGGCCCTGCCTCTTATTTCAGGTGGTGGCAGTCTCCTAAGCCCTGTCTGATAATATAGGTTGTGCAGGATTATATAGGGGAAGGTGGTCCCTGAGGTATCCCAGTCCTATGCTGGGACTAAAGTCCTATGGGATTAAAGTCCTATGCCTTTAATCACCAACACCTTGAATTGGGCTTGGAATGGAATGGGCAACCAGTGTAGCTGCCAGAGCAATGGCATGGCAGAATCCACCCACCAAGCCTCAGTGATGAGCTGGGTCTCTGTACTAACTGCAGGTTCTGAACCATCTTCCAGGGTAGCCCCACGTAGTGTGCATTCCAGTAGTCTAGACAAGATGTCACTTTGGGCATGGCCCACAGATCCTTCCAATTCTGGTGTGGTCTCAACTTTGGGTGCCACCTAGCTATCCAGGGATAGCTGTGGATCCAGTGGGACTCCCAGGCTACAAACCTGCTCTTTCAGAGGGAGTGCAACCCCATCTAAAGGAAGTTGTGGATCTAGTAGTTTAGTTGCATTGTGACCTTTTGGACTAGGGGGACCTCTGTCTCATCTGAATTTAATGTTAGTTTCTTAGCCCTCATTCATGCCCCAACCGCTTCCATACAGTGCCCCAGAGTTTTGACAGGCCCCTGGAAGAGTGGTGGGGAAAAAGAGATATAACTCTTTATTGGTGCATATCGGTGACACCCAAATCCCCAGATAACCTCCCCAGTGGCTTCATGTAGACAGCATGGAGGACAGAAAAGATCCCTGTGACACCCCCAAGTCACCTGCCAGGTTGCCGAACAGAGAATCTCCAGCAGCAGCATCTGGGTCCAATCTGCTGGGAAAGAGCGGGAGCAGATCCACTGCAGAACAGTGCTTCCAAGCCCCAAGAGAACTAACTGTACATACTGCTTTTCAACAAAAACATTCACAAGGCTATTTACAGAGAACTCTAATAATTAAATGGCTCCCTGTCCCAAAAGGGCTCACAATCTAAAACAGAACACCACCACCAGCTACTAGAAAAGACACTGCGCTGGGGTGAAAGGGATAGTTACCTCTCCCCCTGCTAAATATAAGAGGAGTACCTCTTGAAAAATGCTGCTTTGCCCAGTTAGCAGGGAGAAAACCCGAGTGAATGGCAAGCTTAAAATTATAGTTATACTTCTTTGGTATGATCAGCCATGCAATTAATCCACAAAGACAAATAGCAGCCAGGGGGAAATAGCGCTGAAGAAACAGCCGCTAGATGGGAAAATGCTGCTTAACAGGATAGTGCAGATAGTCACTTTTCAGTCATAGCGTTTTTGAGGTGGGGTGGGGCTCAGCTCCACTGAAATAGCTACTTTCTGCCTGAAAATTGAAACTGGTTAATATTCTGCCCAGCTGTACTCTAAATTGTTACAAACAGTGCTCCTGATTAAGCTGTGAACCAAAATAGAATAGACTGACTCAGCATAACATCGAGAAAATAAAATTAGTTGTACAGAGGATGATACCAAGTAAGAGAAGAGAATGGGTGAAGGCAATTTGTCAACCTGCATGACACTATTCTCTCTAACATTGACAGGAGGCATACTGGTTCATTAGGAACACCCACACATCACAAATGGGTAATACCTTTTTCAGCCACATAGCCCAAAGTTGTGAGCAGCAAAGTTTCAGCTCTTCAGAACTTTTAATCGGGCGGTGGATGATGAAACCAGAAGGTGTGTGTGCAGAGCTGGGCATGGCCACAGAACCCTGCAATCTATAAGAGTCGAAGGGGGCACACACAAGCTTGGCTTAGCTTCACTAACTTCCAGGTTCTGATTTTAGGATACATAAAGAACCAATATTTGTTTTTGGCTCCTAGTGAGGCTAATCACCTTTAACCTGCCTGACCCTCTTACACTCATTTTAAGACTTGTGTAACCTGCAAATTTTGGGATTTTGTATCAAGCCCAGCTTTCCACTCCTTCCATGCACATTTTTTGCTTTATCTCTCTAACCTGTCAAGACCATTCTCCATTGGGGACCATTGGGATGGTCTGTTGGGATGAAGTGAACAGTACAGGCGTGCCCTGATATCCGCTGATTTGGTATCCACCGTTTCAGTTATCCATAGATACCATGGATATAATAGTGGCAAGCCTATTAAAAAGATAGGGAACATTAAACAAATCCCCCTTTTTTTACCTTGTTGTAGTAAAGTCACTGGTGTTCCCCTATCTTTAAAAAGGTGTCCCCAGTATCCACGGTGGAGTCTGGAATGGAACCCAGAGCACAATCCTAATCTGGAGTTAGGCCAGCATAAACTAAGTCAGCAAAGTTTGGCCAGCACAAGGGCCACCGTAAAGCGTGTTTGGACTACTCTCGGAGTCAGGGAGGATAGCTCACGTCTGTGTGCTGGCCTCTCTGACTCTGAGAGCGGTCTAAACATACTTTACCTTGTCCCTTGTGCTGGTCAAACTTTGCTGGCTTAGTTTATGCCGGCCTAACTCAGTTTAGGATTGTGCCCCCAAGTGGATACCGGGGCATGCCTGTAGTCCATGAAACGTATGCCAGCATTTGTTGTTCATTTAAGTTTTTTTGTTTGGTTTGCAACAACAGACTAACACGGTTACATTTCTCCCTGAATGTTCACTTTTATTTTTATTTTTAAAAAGTCTCTACCATCTTTATTAAGAAAAGATGTATAGGCTGTATTCTATCATTTTTTCACTAAGCAAGTTATTTTCTGCCTACTAGTATTCTGGCCAGTGAATGCAAAGACCCTGGGACATCTGACAAGCACGTAGGCCTTTCTTAGTTAATGTTATGCAATTAAATTTCATTTTGTGACTGTGATACAATTAATGTTCTAGGCTACTTTTGTTTGTATTCTGCAATTATTCCTTATTAGGCCCCTTGCCACAGTATGTGGGCATGGCTAGAACTCTCTGACAGAAATTCAGTACCTTCACCACCTTAATGAAAATACCATTCCTGGAATTCCTTGGCAGTAAAGCCATGAGTTCGACAGGTATAAAACCAATGCAAGTAAATATTTAAATATAGGCATGTGCTCAGTGGCAGAGCATGTGTTTTGCATGGAGAAGTTCAATTCCTAGCACCTCCAGGTAGGGCTGAGAAAAGGGACCTGTCTGAAATCCTAGAGAGTAGCCTTTAGTCAGTGTAGACAATGCCAAGATAGACCAGTAGTGCAGTGGTGTCATCTACTCACCAGTAGACGGTACGCTGGGCGGGACTTAGTGCGATCGACAGCCCGTCCACTCACTTCTGCTTTCTTCTCGTGCGCCGCACGGCTTTCCCTCGCCTCGGAGGGGGTGCCTGCTCGCCAGGGGGGATGGGTAGGGGGTGCGCCAGGTGCCTGGGCGAGCAGGCGCCCCCTCCGAGGCGAGGGAAAGCTGCGCGGCGTGCGAGAAGAAAGCGGAAGTGAGTGGACGGGCTGTCGATTGCGCTAAGTCTCGCCCAGCGTACCGTCTACTGGTGAGTAGATGACACCACTGCAGTAGTGTATAAGACAGCCTCATCTGCTCTTGTGCAATTAAAGCTGCAATCCTATATGCGCTTTCCTGAGAGTAAGCCCCATTAACTATAATGGGACTTACTTCTGAGTAGACAGACATAGGGTTGGGTTCTAAGAGAGAGGGTTGTGAGGACTGGCAGCACCGTCCCACCCTGGCCTGAGAACCACCAAAGCAGCCTAGAGGAGAACTTGTCATTGGTATGAATTGCTAACGTTCCTTCTTCCTCTGCGCCACTCTAATTTAGGATTCCCTCATCAGAAAAGGCTTCTGTTTTCTCTAGAATGGCAAACTGCTTTGTTTGCCTTTCATGGTCCACTTCTGTAGCATCAAGATGAAATTAATAAACAGCATTGTCAAACTCTTTGGGTAGTGCAGTCAACATTAAGCACTGTCTTTTTAAATATCCACCTTATTCATTGCATGCTTTTAAGCAACCAGGTAGGGTCTAGGTAGGAAATTCTGTCTTTCTAGTTTTTTATTTTTCTGGTGGAATGAGTGTTAGTTTTTCACCCGTAATGGTGCTGAAGTAGATTGAGATCTAGTTTAGGTTATTAGGAAGGCAACTTTTGCCCTTCATTCTGCTCTCTGTGATTCTTCCATATAGCGCTGATAAAAGCTTCAAGATCTGAGGCTAAGCTCTGCTTGGAAGTTTTTTGAGCTGTGAACAGGTTCTTGTTAAATGTCTATTTTGGATTAAAGTGAGATGCAAGAAAAAGAATTCATTTTTTAAAAGCTAAATGTGAGCCTGTCAGTTCCTGTTGGTTTCTCTGGCGCTGAATTAAGGTAAAACAATTTTGACCTATACGCTTAAAGTTGCTTCTGTGAAATGCTTGTGAGCTGAAAAAATACAACTGCCTTTTTGTGGGATCTGTTAATTTCAGTGGGGCTTAGACAACAGATGAATTGAATGTATTTCATAGAAGACTCCTTCAAACCTCAATTAACGATAGCTCTCAAATCAAGAGAAGAAAAGTCTGATCTCCAAAGTCTGATTTGTATTTATACTCTAAAAAATCAGAATTTTCTATAACTTGAAACATACCCAGCCTCTTCATTTTCCAAATATAGAAGTTCACGTTTCAATCTCAAAATAGTTTTTTAATTATTATCCTAGCCATCAGTTGTTAAAACCTATCTCTTTCACTCACACGCACGCGCACACACTGGTACTAGCACCCCAATAACAAATTTCAGCATCTTAATTACAGAATTAGAAATATGATTTTCTGGCAAGAATTGAGGTGCAGTCTCTACCTGCATCTCCTGTGTTTCTGTAATAGTTCTCACTTCATACATTTACATGTGATGCTTTAAAAGCTCCAGGTGAGGGAGCAGAGTGCAGGTTGCCTTTTTTCGCCCTGGAACTCCTTTTAAAAAAAGAGTTAACTGGTATCCCCATTCCAGGAAGTGGCAACTTGCCAAAAATATGAAAGTTGGGTGATGCATCACTCACAAGATGCTCCTTTATCTGAAAATAAGAGGTGGTAGAATGTATTAAAGCACCAAGGATGGGTGGATAAAATACAAGAAGTAAAGGGTGGCTTTCTCAGTAATATTGTGGATGGGACCCAGAGTGGATACACCTTGGATGCCATTAGCAAGACATCCAACATCGCTCCGTGTTGCTTCTTTTCATGATGTCAAGCCTATTTAGATGTGGAGCCTTCTACATAGTGGGGTTTATATTATGGGACAGTCATTCTAGGGAAGCTCGCCAGCCTCTCTTTTTTGGATTATTCAATAATGCAGCATGAATTGGTGGAATCATAAGGAGGTAATGTGGACAATACC
>JAJKFI010000010.1:6072135-6111588 GCA_029204185.1 Lerista edwardsae
GGTAATGTGGACAATACCATTTCAGGCTGCAGATATGGATCATATCTTTCAGTGCTATGTGACATTTCCCAGCAAGTTAAAAAACAAACAGCAACATAAAATTTTGCATATTAGGAGAAGGTTTTTAACCTCTTGTATTCCAGCTTTCTACTTAACAGGGACATTGTGCTCCTGCTGTCTGAAGTGGTGTAATGCATTCTACTGCCTCATTCTGTTGCATTTATAGACCAAGCCTTATATCTAGATTGTCCAGGGAGAGATCCTGTAGCTTGGCTGATATAACCAAGATAAGCCCTTTAGGACGGTTCAAAATGAAAATTGATCCGTGCATTATTCCCATTTTAACATGGGGTCACATAACACAAATTTTCCATCATGGTTGCATGTACTGAACAGGTATTGTGAATAGTTTGAAATGCATCTAGTTTACAATTTGGCCTGCCTTTGCAAATGAAACGCACAAAAAATGCTGGTCTCCTATCAATGACGAAAAGCAATTGCATAGATTTCTGGAAATGAAAAGGTCCAACATTGTTTGTAGGTTGTTTGTTGCTCATTGAGTGGGGCGGGGAATCTAGAATTTGAATCTGTTTGAGGTAGTTAAATTGCTTGGGTTTGGGGGCTTCCGAGTTTATATGAGAGTTGGCAAGGTGACCAGCAGGTACTCTAAGTGGTATTACATTAGTAGGGGCAATAGCAAGTGCGTGAAGCAGACATGAGTGCCACCTGTGCCAACTCCTTAAAGCCCAGCTGTGGATGAAAACTTAAGCTACTGAGGTCATCTGGAGTGGTTTTTGGTACAGTCAGCCGGTGTTTCCTGCTTTCTTACCCCAGGGTACTCTCAAAAGTGGAACTGGTGCCAAAACATACGGCACTCAATATGGCATGGCTTTCTGGATGTTATTGCCACCTGTGGTAGGATTGATTTTTTTCGTCAGAGAGTATGGGGGGGGGCAGGGAGATAAGCATGGCAGTGAAAATATGATAGCAGTGATCAGCCACTGACATATTTATCCGAGTCGCCTTTATTACAGTAGTTACTGCAGAGGTAGAAGAAGCCCTTAACAAGCATGGTGCTAATATCCAAGGCAGTGCCTGGCCTTTGTGGCCACTTCTCTCATGGTAGAAATGAAAATCCATTTTTGGTTTTCAGTTGATTTTGAGGGGGGATAGCTCATTGTGGACATCATTTTAGAGCAACAAAAGGGCTGGTGCATTTAAACAGAACTTTATCGGTCAGGAAGAATTGTTGTAAAAGACAAATAAAAGTACATTCCTATGTTTGTTCTCAGCAAAATTGTAACAAATGTTCTTCCATCCTCTGTAACTTGATTATCTTTGTTCAACTAGAGCCTTTGTTTTCCAACTTTCCACCTTCAGAGTACCCTTTCCTCATCAATTTATACCCCTTCATACTGCCCTATGTGGATTCGGTGTCAATCAATTAGCTCTCCTCCAGTTCTATACCGTTGGTTTATATTAGGACAAAACGGGAAACTGCCTTTTGTTCCACATGCAGACTGAAAGTTTTGGGGATAGGACCATGCTTTTGCATGGATGCAGGTTTGGTCTGAAACTTTGGAGAGCTGCGGCCAGTCAGTGTAGCGCCAGTCCTGAGCTAATGGGATCAAGCTTCGAACGCAATATAAGACAGCATTGTGCATCTATAGCCAATCAGCCCAGGAGGAATCAGGTTCCTCGAAGTCAATAGATGGGAACCCAATAGATTCTCTGCTCGCCCCATGTAAGAGCTTCCCTGGGATTATCTTCTTGGTTTGATCCTCTTGTTGGACCACAAAGGTGCCAAACAGACTCTTCTTTACTACCGTACTGGCTTGCTCTGGAATTGACCCTCACTTTGTTCATGGCCATGCCAACTCTAGCCCTTGGATTTCAGTTTGCCTGTGTTGAAACCTAACCCCCAGCTCTTCAGTCCACATCATCTGCCTCTGGCCCTTCAGAACACCACTTGCCTGCCCTGGAGCTTGACTACCAGCATGTTTTCTCTTATCCATTGCCTAACAGAAGGTGGAGGAAGGAATGATGGAATCGCCTTTACTTTGATTCAGACCAAGGAGTTGGCTGGGTCAGGAGCTGGCAGAAGGCTTGCATCCATCAGACAGCCCTCCCAAACAGGTTGACATGAACCCTCAGTATTTTATTTGTGTTAGCAGCCGTATGCAACGTGTTGTCAGGAAGTGGACAAAGAACCTCATTGGAAGCTAGTGCAGGACTCCACCTCAGACCCCAGCAACTTTGATGTTTTCTTTGGTTAACCTTCCCTATGGCATGCTTGTAAAATGTAGGTACAAGATAATGAAATAGCCCTCCCATCACACATGCGTCGGAGAGGGAACTTGGCTCAGTTCCCCCTGCCACTGCGTGATGTGGCATGCAAGCATTGGCTGCCGCCCGTGTGAGTTGGGAGTTGCGCGCGAGGCTCAAATGCTGGACGCGCATGGCCATCAGCCTCTTTCTCGCTGCGCTCATACCCACCCACCCACTATTTCAGGTACAGTCAGAGACTCATCTGGGCACTCTGAGGGCCGGGTAGGAATTTTTTGCTTTTCCCAGATTGGCCATGTGGAAAGGTTTTTTTGCCTACCCCTGACTGTCCCTATAGGGCTGGGTTTTCTTAGCCAGGTTGGCCATGTCTGGCAGGATAGTGACAGGCAGGGACAGGGAGGAGAAATAGGGATTCGGTGTCTACACTTAGGTAAGCAACAGAACGGGCCAGGCCAGCGCTGGGCCCTTGAGACTGTCCGGATCAGGGCAGGCCTGGCTTGGCCCGGAATGAAATTGAAATGCTTCCCTTTGTGGCTCAGGGTGCAGCAGAGCAACCTTGACCCTGTTTCAGGGGTTGGTGAAGGAGATCATGGGGGAGCCCACTGGGCAACTCCAGGTTCGGAGCCAGGGTGGTTCGCCCAATGGAGGGCTCAGGCAGGTTTCTGTCTCCTCCTAGTTACCACCCCGCACTTGATGGGGTGGTAGGTTAGTTAGGACCCGCTGCATTACGCTAATCTAATCTTTGACTGGGATTGTACATCAATAAATCATGGCCCTGTTTCAACCAAAGATCTCTGTGTCACGCATGTTTGTGGGGGGATACTGGGCAAAACTTACTGGAGGACCCTGGGCCCCAGCACCTGTTGCCATGCATTGCTGTGTCCTGTATGAGACAGGGAGAGCATAATCTCTTCTGCCTGAACAGGGAAATGGTGTGCTAAACCGTCACATGTGGAAATGTCTGTAAATGAAAAAGGTAAAAATTGCTTAAATTGTTTGGAGGTTGTTTGTGCTATTACTATGTATTTCATGTCTTGATAGTGCTTTTAAAGTGCATTCAGCTTTTAATAGGCGCTGGGGAAACGCATAATGGGCAGGCAGCGTGGTACAGGTTTCTGAGTAGTGCTCGTCAGAAGCGGCATTAGCAGCACTCACTCAAATTTATTAAGAGAGTGATGCAGGTTTTAACAAAATAATACCTACCAACAAAAGAATTCTTTTTCTAGAAACAGGGGATAAAATATTTAGTCTTTCCACTATTGTGTTTACAGCAGTATAAAAGAGAGTTAGTGGTTCCCACTGGTACCAAAATTGGTTTTAACATACAGTATTTTCCACCTTTAGGTGTTAAGTCTGCCTTGTCTGGAGCATTTCAAAGGTATTGAATTGGTGTAAAATGTCCCACAGGAACACAAATGTGGGAGGGCTTATTCACCTGAGCCACTGGCTGGTTGTAGTAGATGACCTGTGGTGGTTGCTGAACTCCCAAGGTTGGCTATAGTGATTACCTTTGGTTCCATGCCTCTTGCTGAGTTGGTAAAGAATAAGAACATAAGAAGAGCCCCACTGGATCAGGCCAAAGGCCCACCTAGTCCAGCTTCCTGTATCTCACAGTGGCCCACCAGGTGCCTAAAGGAGTTCAGTAGACAACAAGATGCTTGCATGCTGTTGCCACTCCCTTGCACCTGGCATTCTGAAGTAGCCTATTATAATAGTAGCCTACTATTAATGTAAGGAGGTTGCCCAACCCATCATGGCCTATAGCCCACAATTGACTTTTCCTCCAGAAATCTGTCCAGTCCCCTTTTAAAGGCATCTAGGCCAGATGCCATCACCACCTCCTATTGCATGGAGTTCCATAGCTTAATTACCCGCTGGGTAAAAAAGTATTTCCTTTTATCTGTTTTTAACTCTCCCAACACTCAATTTCAGTGGATACCCCCTTGTTCTGGTATTGTGAGAGAGGGAAAAGAACATCCCTCTATTGACTCTATCCCTCCCGAACATGATTTTGTATGTCTCATGTCCCCCCTCAGGTGCCTTTTTTCCAGACTGAAGAGCCCCAAACGCTGCAGTCTTTCTTCATAAGGGAGGTGCCCCAGCCCCGTAATCAATTTTGTCACTCTCTTCTGCACCTTTTCCAGCTCCACTATGTCCTTTTTGAGATGTGGTGACCAGAACTGTACACAATACTCTAGATATTGGATGCAAGCAGAATGAAAAGGACTCTGTGACCGCCCAGTTCCTTTGCTCCCAATGTTTATCTCCGCTCTTTTGTAGTCTTTGACAACTAGAAGGAATGCAAATTTGTTTGCTATTCGTAGCGTGTGTGTGTTTTGGGTGATATTTTTTTCCAAAATTTCTTGATTTAAAATAGCAAATTGTGGTATTATGTGTTTTTATTCTACATTATCATTCCAAGTTCTCATTTTTATTAACTTTTAATGCTTTAAAAGTATGCTAACTAAATGATACAGATATAATATCAGCAGATGCAGCCATCATATTATTCTAATTGGAAAAGTAATCTATATTAATTTCTGGAAAATACCTTAAACACCAAAATGTGGTGTTTTTGTGTTTAATATTTTAGCCCCCAAAAGGTGGTATTTTGTGTTTTTATGCGGTATTCAACCACCACCCCGGCAAAAACCACAAAAACCTGTTTCACACACTTTTCTCATAGCATTGTCATTTATTGGACAACTAGCTTTTTGTGACCCGGCGTTGCCCGGGGGGACAAAGTATCCCCAGCTTGTATTAGGAGAAGGAATGAATACAGGGACAGAATCAAGTAAAGGAGCAGAATGAACGTGCCACACTCACTGATCAATGTCTGTAGGTCCTGTGGCAGGATAGCCCTGACGTATGAGAAACAGGCAGAGGTGGCCAGGCAGCTCCCTGGACATAGGCCCCTCTCAGATCCGACTGGGTGCTGGAACTCTCTGGATCCTGCTCTTTCCAGCCTGGGCCACTCAGGCAACTCAGGCAAAGCAGTTTAGTTTCACTTTCGTTTCTGGCCCTATCTAGTAGCTGAGCTGCTGCAGCCCTCCCCCATAACCTGCAGAATCGTCTGTGACCACAGGGTGGCAGCAGACCTCTAGCCCAATGCAATCCCCTTGGTTCCAGACGATCTGGGCCCCCTCCCCGGAAAACGGGGGTCTGTAGGGGGCTACAGCCCCCCGTTTTCCGGGGAGGGGGCCCAGATCGTCTGACCCCCGCAGTGTTCTTTTCCAGGCTGCAAGGTACGTGTGTGCCAAGTTTCGTGGCGATTGAGCAAGGCATGGCCGAGCCTATGCATAACATACATACACACATACACACATACATACACACATACACACACAGCCGCATAGCCACGTCCGTTTTTATATATATAGATGAATACAATGCACATAAAGAGGTTTCTGCTTCAATTCAAAGCCCTGACCTTTTCAGTCTTTCCCTGATGTTGACTGGAGCTTCCCATGTTCGGTGTGTTTTTTCCCAACCATTCTGCTGCCTGTTTTGTTTTCTGCTCCTTGAGTGCCTTCAGAGACGCCGCTACCCTCCAGGCTCTGCTCCTTCTAATGGTACAGCTGGCTGATGTGGTAGCAGCAAGGCAGCTATGGAAGCTGCTGGCAGATTGACAGAGCCAGGTTGGTCTTCTGCTGCCCTCTAGCCACTGGGTCCTGGCAATTTCTCAGCCTCTATGCAGCTATGTAAATGTCCTGGAAGGGTCTGTGCCGCTGGAAATAGCCAATTGAAAGTGAGTACCAACCCCCCTTAGAGCTGCCTCTGGAGCCAAACTCTGTTCCAGATATGTAGGCTATTAGTGTGGCATTCTTGTTCACCCAAGAGGTGTTAAAAAACGTATTGGTCCTAATCACTTGTTGGTGACTAGCTGTGTATTACACCTGGCTTGTTAACATGCATCACTTTACCAAGGCCTCTGGTGGTGGTGGTTTTTTTTTTTTACTCCTGCCTCCGGGCTTGCCTGTATTGTTTCTTATGCTTAAATATAGATGCTGTAGAAAGCAGGCACTCCAGTTGCTTGCCAAAGTGAAGGCGACAGAATAACAGGCACACTCTCATTCTGTGAAACTTGGTCACCGAGCTGAACAGGCTGATGAAAAATGTTTCTAACCGGGAAGCAGAAGACAGTCCTCTGGAGAGCAGAAATAACAAGGTGATTTTGGATCTCATTAGCCAAAGGGCACTTGCATTACAATGAGAGATTTCTCACAGCAGGATCCATGTCAGATTAGGGATGTCAGGGCACCTTGGATAGAAGGGAGAAGCAGCCCAGGCCTGGGATCTGAGGTCGAAACAAATATGTGCTACTTTTCTACTAATACTGCTCTAATTTGCTGTCAGTACGTTTTCTGATCTCATGTGCAAAGTGTGTGGCAGCCTGTATTCCTCTTCCCCGTGACCCTGTAACTTATTTTAGCTTGGAAATATTTTTTTATGCCAACTTTGTATCAAAATTGCATTTGATGTGACTTGCAAAAAAACAATTAAAGCGACAAATTAAAACGTTGGCAACTGATAAAAAATGGTGGGTTGTATTCCTACCATTAATTTGTGTGAAGCAAAGGCACCTCTGTCTGTGCAGTTATCAGTTTCTTCTCAGGAGCTCCCCTGCCTCATCCCCTGTGGTTGCAGATGGTCCTCTGACTCTCAGGAGTCAAGGGGGGTGGCAGTAGCTTCAGGAGGCTGCTGCAGGATGGAGGAGGTTGGGAAATTCCTCTGTACTGTAGGATTAGGATATAGCCCAGTGTCCATGCACCATTATACAGCAGGTATAGAATCATACAGTTGGAATGGACCTGCAAGGTCATTTAATCCAACCCCCTGCCTGTAGCAGGAAGCCCTCCTAGAGCGTCTCCAGCATCTCTTAGCTTCTGCAGCGTGCTTAAGATGTCAAGGTACAGTAAAACCTTTTAAGCAGCTCTCCTGGAAGCATTACAGTAAAAATGTAACTCCATTAGCATTTCTTATCTTCATTTTTTAACTTTTGGAAAAAAATGTAATTGTATTTTAATATTTGTTTAGTATTCTACATGAAACTAATATTTCCATTATAAAATCACTTTTTAGAGAGGGCAATAGATTCATTCTGTGGTGGAAACTTCAACATCTGAGATCTTGGAATGAATTACCAAAAAACGATGTTATTCAGATCAACTCATTCACTGAATGAATGAATGAATGAATGAATTCTTACCAGCTTTTCTCCTGAAGATGCGCTGAAGATGACATACAAGATTTAAAACATACAGCAATAATAATAATACATTCAAGTACACTTAAAACAATAAAACAAGACAGAATTGAAATTACATTCAATTAAAATGAAAATGCAAGCACATCATTTGAGCCATCAAAACCCATTCTGAACAAGAAGGTCTTAAGGCCCTGCTGAAAGGTCTCCAAAGAGGGAACAGTTCTCAATTCCAAGGGGAGGAAATGTCCGCATTGGGGTGCCACAACTGAGAAGGCTCCTATTCCTCGCTGCCATCTCCGTCAAAGTCGCTACAGGTTTTAGTCCACGGAATCTGGCAGCAGGGCCCAGACACCTGCCTCTGTGCACCACTGTGGTGCAGCTCACAGGCAGAGAGGAACACCTGATCTGGTCTGTGCTGCACTGCACCATTGGCTACAGAGTGAGGTGCTTGCCGCCCCGGTGTGAGGCCCTCCAGGGGCAGGGGCAATTAAATTACCTTTTGTCACATTGCCCTAAGGTCAGCCCTGGTATGCAAGTCTCTCTCTCCCCCTCCTGAATCCTGTTGTCCTATGGTTCAGTGCTGCATTTCCCTCAGTGCCACCAGGCCAGTTAGTTTCCTTTTTTGCTTACAAGATCAACATTTTAATGAGCACTAGATACACTTCAGAGAATGACAAAACTCTTTTATTTCACAGAGGGTGTGTAATGACCAATCCAAATTGCTCCACTGGGAAAAGCAAGCATATAATTAAGCACTGGCCCCCTTGTGGGAAGAATACGGACAGTGGCTGTTTTACACCAACACTTCTGTGTGGTTATTGTTTTCTATAACACCTGTGGGTGTGCGCATGTATGTGCTACCAAATACGTTCCTTAATGGACTATGGTAGCGTTAACGAAAGCTGCTTGTGCTGAATCACTATATTTGCCTTTTTCCTGGAATGCTGGTTATTGGGAACTGACAGATCACCTTTGCAGGGTTTCCAGACGGGCCGACTCTCTAATTCTTCTCCATAACGAGTTTTGTGCTGCATGATAAAATATTCATGTTCAAATAGGTTCTAAACTAATTATCTGCAGCCAGCAGTTGCCTCTGCAGTCATCTGCTGTTAGCCTGCCTCAAATTAATGGCTTGTATTTCAGTTTCAAAAAGGCCCTCCTGGCTGTTCCCGGTTGCTGATTCTTATCCTAAATGAGATTTCCGCTCACATCTAGGGCTAATTCTTCTGTTTCCAAAGGAGGTGTTTCTTCATTGCATGCTCTGAAGCTTAGGAGAGGCTCTGTATAGATTCCCACCCAGTACCTGTAAAAAGGACTGCTCTGAAACCGCTGTTCAAGAGTTATTGTTCGCATTCAATGTGCTGTATTTTAAATCCAAATCGTTCGAAGAGGAGCATGTCTCTCTCTCTCTCTCTCTCTCTCTCTCTCACACACACACACACACACACACACACACACACACACACACACACACTCTCATTTAGAAAGCAAAGTCAGGTATCTTGATTGAAATGATATCTTGATTGATATCGTCTTGATAAATGATTATCTTGGATCATTTAGTGTGTGTATGTGTGTATGTGTGTGTGTGTGTGAGAGAGAGAGATTTTAAAAGTTATCAGAGCAGCTTCTGAACTTTAAAACTGTAACCATAGGAACTTTGTTGCATGGCATTGAAGAGTTTAACCCTTCTTAGGTAGCCTTAAATACGTCTAGCCACGTTCAACCACTGTGGCTATTGTTCTCCCAACCTAGGCTTGTTTGTCCCTTCTCCCAATTGTCCAAAGAGGATAGGATCCAGTGTGTGTCTTCACAGTTGGATCCATTCCCTCCCACAAGCTCCCTGCCCCCTGTTCTCCCCCCACCCCATTTTGCCCGCTCCTGCCACTGCCTTACCTGCTCCGACAGGTCCGATGATGGACTGCTTATTGCAGCAATGCTTCCAAAATGGCAGCCGACAGAGTGGTCAATGGCTCCATCGTAAATGGCTACATGCAGTAGCCCAATCCACAATAGAATTGGGCTGTAAGGGTGAGCATGATGCCTGCAAATTCAATGTTTATCTTGACATGACAGGGAATTCAGGGCTGCTGCCATCAATCTGTATCTCCCTGTTTTCCTGGTATCCACTTGTAAAAGAAATGTGATAGGACATTGAGTTTGCACTCAGGATTTTTCTGCCACTGCTTTATTCATTTTCTGCCACTGCAAGTTCATTCACTTGCTGTTGCTTGCAGTGATAGACATGGTGAATGCAAATGCCGTGTTTGCATTCACACCACACATTTTGTTCGCTTTATGTTTCACGGGGAGATGTGGACTGGCAGTTGGGATAGTGTTGGTAAGGAAGTACAAGTGCACAGCCAGGCAACTCTGAACATCCAGTTGCCATCACTCCGCAGCTCACCCTGGGGCATAGTTGCTGCTGCACCTGTTTCCTCCCTCTCGACCGTAGGACAGTGAAAAGGCCAGTTGTCCTCTGTACAAGGGAGCAACGAGCACCCAGCCAAGGAAGTGAGCACCAGTTGTCGGAAGATGGAATTAAGAGTGTCAGGAATAATCACAACGCCCAGTGATAATTGGGGTGTTAATGAGAGGAAATGAAATCCCAGGGGTCAATGCTATGTATTTGAGCAAGTAGAAGCAGCCCCAATGTCATTATGCTTTATTATGTAAACTGCCTTGGGGATTGTTCCGGGTTGAAAGGTGGGACAGTCTCCAACTCCAATAAATAGTCTCCAACTGATTTGAATTGTGGAATTTGCAGCAGGGCTGGAAGTTTTTCCACGTGTCTTCTTATGAGGTATTGGTGAGGAAAGTGGACAGGGTTCTTATTTTAGCCTTACAGTCATGATAAGAGAACTAAGAGATTGAGAGCTTGCTAGAGGCCACCAAGTATGACCTTCACGGCTGAGTTGGGATTTGGGCTTGAATTTCAGAGCAGAGCTATGGGCAATTGTGTTGGCCCAGAATTCCTGGGAGAACTGAGTTGCGAATGCCAATGTTTCCTACAGGCACCAGGATCAACTTGCAAAGGGCAGATGAGGCTGAGGTTACATGGAGGAACCTAAAGACAATCCAGTTTGGTCTTTTGTGGCTGGGCAGCGCAATCCTATTGCGCCCCTTGCATCGACGCTGCGTCATAGCGTCGATGCAAGAAGTGGAGCGCCAATGCGGAGGCGCCGATCTGCACCCCTGCATGGACCAGCGCTGAGCCTCTCTTGCCTCAGCTGAAGTCAGCCGGCGGGAGGGAGGGAGGGAGGGAGGCTCCGCGGGGAGGCAGCAGCCGGATTGGCAGCAGGAGGGAGATCGTGGGCGGGGAGAGGGCAGGCTTGGGAGGCGGCTATTTAGCAGGCGCAGATCTGAGTTGCGCATAGGGGAAGCTGAAGTCTCCCGTACGGTAAGGGAGTGCATGCTCCCTTGCCGCAGGGGGGGCTCCAGCCTCTCCTTAGCAGTGTCGGATATGGCACTGGCCCGTCGACCTTGCCAGTCCAGCACTGCTTAGGATTGTGCCCTGAGTCAGAGTCAAGTTGTTCACCCCATCACCTTTCAGCCCCTGTGCTTTTCACCCCCTTTTTGCTTGGTAGTGTCCTCCAAGCAGTGGTAAGTTGGTAAAGAGGCAGGTGGCTGGTCATGGCACTCCCAAGCAGAGCTTGAGCACTCCTGTCTAAACCAGGCAGAGGCAGTAGAAAGCTTTTTCTCCCCTGGCGTTTTAGTTGGGGCTGGCGTAAAGTGTTCCTGATTTCTCTCCAGCCCCTGCTACTTGAGGGATTCAGTGGCAAAAAAGAGAAACTGCTGTTTAAACTTCCTGCGGCGTAATAATAAGAACTTTTAACTTTCATTTCCCAAACGATCACATTTTTGCTGCTTTGCTAGCCTCCTGTGGCCAAAGCGGATACATTCCAAATTAATTAATTAATTTTAATAACAGAAGCTCAATAGGAATGTGTATCAGTCTGCTGGGGAAGCCCATGATTGAGACTGAGGAAAGCACGCAGAATGGTTCAACATTCTGTTTTACTAGGATTCTCCCAGAGATTGAGGGTAAGGAGGCCTGGCTGGGCAGGGCAGAGGGCGTAGTGTTGAAGATAAGGCATGAAGGAGTTAACAGTTGAATTTGATTTCTTGGGTTGATTAGGGAAATGGCTACTCCTGAATAGACTTGTGCTCCTCACAAGGGCCCTCTTCTAAACATTGCAAAAAACATTCTTTGAAATGGGATCAAAACATCCACCTTTCTGAATGCTATTTCTTCTGCAAACCTGACCAATCGCTAGGGGTGGGTTTGTTTTGTTGTTGTTGTTGAAAACTGCTTTTTGGGCATTAACAACCGCCTTTAGGTAGTAAAAATATCTGAATAAAAACACAAAACACCGCATTTGGGTATTTCCCAGAAATTAAAATAGACAGCTTTTTCAATTAGAAATAATACTGTGGCTGAATCTGCCGACACAATATCACCAGTATCATCTACCTAGTGCACTTTAAAGTATTTAAAATTAATAAAAATGAGAACTTGTGTTGAGAATGTAGAATGCAATTTGCTATTTTAATCAAGGATTCTGGGGGGGGGGGAATCACCAAAAAAACCACACACCTACCTACAGCTACCTTAGCTGTGGCTTCTGCTTGGCATATTGTCTTTCCTGTCTATCCCCCCACATTTCACGAGGCTGTTGTTGTTGTTGTTGTTGTTGTTGTTGTTAAAACCATAAAAACAAACTTAAAACCAAATAACAAAAATTAGACAAAAGCCAAATTTAAAATATATAAAACAAGCGTGGAGCAATATGTCTCATTTACTTACAACCTTTGCAGTATATCAATAACTGCTCCTATTAAAAATAGTCTCTTAGCCAACATCTTATTTTCTTCTTGTCATACTTTTAAAAGAATCTCCTTATCACATTTTAATCCCCTTATTTTTTCTTGATGATGTGCTTGGACATTTTGGCAGTAATAGAAAAGCCCTCAATTCTCCTTCAGAACGGTACTTGCTTTTCACGTTCTCTTCTTCTCTGAACACCAGTTTATAACTACTTTTAGCTGGACAATAGCAAGCACCAATTACATGCCGAGAAAGTGTAGGTGTAAGGCTGGTTTCTTCCATCACTTTTTACTTCGTCATTTTCCTTCTTCTAAGGAGGGGTGGTGCGGCTACTTCCAGAATCCAGAGTCTCTACCAAAGTCCTCTAAAGCCATGGTTCCCCAGGGAGCCTTGGAAGCCAAGCAGAGAGCTGCAGAATCCTTGTGGAAAACCTGCCACCCAGTACAATGTATAGGATTATAGCCCTAATGGGGAATCGCGGCCAATAGCCCCGTAGGTCAAGGGAGCCACCAGTTAAAAAGGTTTGGGAACCACTGCCCTAAACGTACAGTGGTTCCCAAATTATGGTTAAGGCAGGAGCGGGAATTTGCTTCTGGGAAGAGAGAAGAATTACGTACTCGTTTAACTGGCTTCTGATCTCTTAACCATGGTTAAGAGGGAGCATGCACTTTTTTCTCCACCAGCCCTCAACCTCTTACATCACTTCATCAGAGACTTGGTTCAAAAGTGGGAGTAAGGAAAGGAGGCCATGCAGAACATTGCCTTCTCCATGCCACTGTCGCAGACGCAGCTTCTGTGTAAGACCTGGAGGGTTATTCTCAGTTTGGAGAAACAGGAAGTAAGATCTGGAAAATCAAGCCATAAATCTTAGCAATAAAAAGGCAGGTCAAGAGAGAAAGGATCCCCTCCCTTTGCCTGCCAAATTTCACAGGCCTTTGGCTAGTAAATAATAGCAGCATGAGTGCAGTCCATATTCCCGCTTACCTGAGATGGTTTGTTGATTCAGGCTTTACCGTATGTTCCTGCGCCCTGCACAGCAGGAATGCTGGCTGAGGCCTTCTGACACCCGCATTGTGAAATGACAGACTCCCTCAGGAGTGCAGGCTGCTCGGGATGACAGTTGCCTGGTGAATTCTCCGCGTTCACCTTCTCAGGTGGACTGATCCCTACTCCCTGAAGACCGGTCTTGCTTTCATATTCTTTGGCCTGATGCCTCTTGGCAGCCAGACAGGCTGTGGTTGATGGCTTGCGTCTGAAAAGGGCTTCGATAATTGTCAGTTCTGTTCAGCGACTTTGTAAGTGACAGATGGTCACACTGAATGTTTAAAATGTTTGGGACCTCTGGATGCTCCTTATGCTTCTGAATGCCAAGCTTTGCCAACATTTTTAAGTGTTGGCGGGGGGTGGGGAGGAAGGAAGGAATCTCCCCATTGCTATTTTCGCCCCCTTAAGCTTTCCAACGTGCTACATTTAAAACTCTGTTTTGTGGTTATTTTTTTCTTTCTTTCTTTGGGTACCCTCCTCCTTAGAGAAAGTACCAATATGTTAGTATAGGCTGGCATAGAGCAAGTGCCAACAGCTCTCGTAGATGTGTTAATGGATTGGGGGGTTACATTTAACTGCACATACGGCCTGGAGTGAGACTATATGGGCGGTAAGGAGGGGAACCAATATTTTAACAGAATAAAACGTCTCCCGTTCAGAGTTACCGCATATTATACCCTTTATTCAGATGATACCCTGCTGTTCCTCTTGTGCCCATCTCCCCGACATTAATAGACCAATTTGGAAATATTTCAGGAATAAAGCTGAATCCATGTCAGTTCACCAGTTGCTGCACCACTATCTCATTGACGCTTTTTTGGAAAGCAGATGAGTGTAAGTGTCTAAGGGTGCAGTCCTACCCAATGCTGGGTAGGTGGAGGCTGGAGGCTCCCTGCAGCAAGGGAGTGTGCGCTCCCTTACCATAGGGGAGGCTCCAGCCTCCTCTATGGGCTCCTCAGATCTGCGCCTGCTAAAGAGTGGGCGCAGATCCAAGGAGACTGTGCAGCCCAAATCGGGGCCGTGCGGCCTCCGTGACGGGATTAGGAAGTGCCCATATGGCCACCTCCCAAGCCCGCCCATGTCACGCCCCCGCCTCCCTCTCTCCAGTCTCCGTGCCGCCTCGGCACGGAGCCTCCCTTGCGCCAACTGGCTTCGGTCAGTGCGGGCGTAGCAGGGCCGGCGCTGCCTGTAGCGCCGGTCCTGTTGCCTTAGGGCCGATGCAGGGGTACCGATCGGTGCTCCTGTGTCAGTGCTAAGGGCGCATCATCAGCGCAATCCTGTTGCGCTGATGCTGTGCAGGATTTAGGATTGCCCTGCCTGCCTCTATATCCCCGGAAAAGTAAATGGAACAGGCAGACATAATCTAAATACTCTGTTGAAAATAGGTTTAACCTAGCCAGGTGTGCAGCCCAGTTCTAATGCTGGGCAGTGCCAGTGGCACCCCCCCTTCCCCCAGGAGACACCAGCCCTGCCCCAAAGTGTCCTCAACTGGCACCTGGAAGAAAGGGCAGAGCTCTTGGAGGTGGAGAGATGGGGAATTCAATTTAGCTTTCTCCATTTTGACCTTTCACAGGCAACCTCTTAGTATACCAATTTAATTATCATGGAGCAGTTTTGGCCTTTTGCAGGGAATACATACAGCATATTGCTCCAAAAACATCTTGGATTTTCAACTCATGGATTTAATTTTCTGCTGGGGGCAATTGCTGAAAAATGTTTCAGTATCCACTGGGGAAGAAATTCCCCACAGATAAACCCCACTGAGTGCCAACTATTGAGGTTGTCCTCCCAACAGTCTGTACGATAAGTGATATTATCCCTATATTGCAGCTTGGTAGATGAGGCTGAGAGAAGCTTGCCTCACACCCCCTCACTGCAGTCCTTTACATGTGTATGCAGAGGTCAGTCTCACTGTGCTCTGTGGGGCTTGCTCTCGGGTAAGTTTGCATAGAATTGCAGCCCTAGTTAATTTATGGCAGAGGTGAAATTCAACCAGGGTAGTCCTGATTCACACCTCAGTCTCTTAACCACTACACAATTATTATGTTTTCCAAAATCAGCCAAAGCAATGACTTTCTAACAAACAGCAGACCTTGTTTATGTAATTAGAGGCTATGTTTCAATGAAATTGTTCTTTTATCATCACCACTGTTACTAACTTGTAAAACTGCCTAAAGTAAGGAAGACTTGCAATCACAGCCCCCCCCCCCCCCATGCAATCCCCTGGCACCTGCAGGAAGGCTCTGACCTTCTCACCTGTGCTCAGGCAGTGTGCGACTCAGTGCGCTGCCAGAGTGCTCTTTACAGCACTTCTCAGCAATTGCCCCCAACAGAACACGTGTTCACCTGGAGGCAATAATGAAAAGAAAATAGCCTGCCTAATGTGATTTCCCTCAAATATGTGCTAATGAGTCATTCCAGGAGATGTAGGCAGGAAAAATGTCATAATTAACTTCCTCAATCTAGCATACAGGGTGGCTTTTGTGTGTTGGGTGTGTGTGTGTCCCCATCCTAATATTTAGTTACTGCTGTAAATCAAAGTAATATAGCATTTAAGAAGTTGGCACTTCGATCCATCACCCCAAGCAATCCATTTTTGTTTTTGCTGAAGCTTTCTTGCAGCAGAGAATGATGAAAACTTTAATAACTTTGCCTGCACACATTCCCCCTTGGGCTTGTGGAAAATATCAGGTACCAAGATGCTGTTGAAATTAACTTGGAAACGTAACCGTGTACATCCCTCCTCCCTGTTCTTCCCATCCTCCATGTCGAGAAAAAGATATGACTTTCTGTCACTCTTCATAACGGTGCCCCCAACTCAGAAAATGCTGGCTGTCTTGAAGAGTTCTTGTTAATCTGAAAATAAACTGCTAGGATTACATAAATAATGAAAGAGCTAAAAATGCCATAGTTTTGTAATGTAGATGAAGGCAAAGTGTCATGTCAGGATCACATTTGCATACTAGCATGGGTTAGTTATGCTGTCTACTCTAAAGAAGCCAGAATGATTATGAATATTCATAGGTTTCAATTAAAATATTAATGACACACCGGGACTTTTGCGGCCTCCTAACATCACAGATAGATTGTTTGGGCTTGGTGGAAAATGGAAGCATCAAGTAAAAGAAAAGCAACGGAACGGCCCTCCTGCTGCTGGGATGGCAATTTGTATTATTCTATAGCTGTAAGAGATGGAAAACTATCTGTTTACACATCACTATGCAGACAATAGACCCTTGGTAATGCTGCCAGTCCCAGTACAGGTGTGCCCCGGTATTGATGTGGGTTCCGTTTGGGACCCCCCCCCCCCCGCGGATACTGTGAATCAGCAGATACCAGGAATGCCCCTTAAAAAGGTTTCAGAAGTAAGGGAGAAGGCTACAAATAACATTTCCTATTGTAGTGCATTGAACAGCTGCATTTTCAGGGCTGTTTTCAGGGCTGTAGGCAGTCTTCTGAACTGCCTGCAACCTCTTCCTGGTTGTGCCGAGGCTCCTCCCTTTCCTCAATGTTGCCCCAGAATGCATTGCGATCAGGGCCCGGCCCTCCTTTAACAATTAATACGAGAAGGTTGAAGCCTAGGGGGCGGGCTTAGTGGCCATGTTGGTGAGTACAAAACATTGCTCATTCCAAGCATTTCAAATGGGTTTTCGCATGATGTTTAGGGCTGAATCGTTTACTCCTGAAGTAAAAACTCACGAAAATAACAACGTGTGATCGTGGAGAAACATCAGTGGTAACCATATTATGAGTTAATATGCAATTCCAAGGTTTAATTCCGCGTAATTATATTACTGAAAGTACCGGACGAAATGCCTCTTGCTGTCTATTTAAACTCGGATTGCACTGTTTTGACAGACTTATTTTTTGAAATCTACACAAGCAGAAATAAAACGGCCATGCCCCATTAAAAAAATGTCTGTTAATGTTCAGAATTTCGAAAATATTACCGTAGGAAAATTACATTAAAATCTCTTCATGACACAAGTAGTTGTCAATATGAGAGGAATTTTTTTTTACTTCTAGACTATGAAGAGTATTTTTTTAACTTCTACACTCACCCCCCCCCAAAAGAAAAAAACAAACAAATTATGTTAATGTTCAGTACTCACGGTCGTTTTATTGAACTGATGTAATGTGAATTACACAATGTGAATTGTGGGACGTGGTGGCGCAGCGAGTTAATCCGCTGTTGCTGGGCTTTCAACCGCAAGGTTGGGAGTTCGAGACTGCGTGACGGAGTGAGCTCCCGTTGCTTGTCCCAGCTCCTGCCAACCTAGCAGTTCGAAAGCACCTAAAAAATGCAAGTAGATAAATAGGGACCACTTCGGTGGGAAGGTAACGGCGTTCCGTGCGCTACGGCGTAGAGTCATGCCGGCCCCATGATCGGACAAAAACGCTGGCTCTACAGGCTTTGAAACGGAGATGAGCACCGCCCCCTACAGTCGGTCACGACTAGACCATTCGGTCGTGGGGAAACCTTTACCTTTACCTTAATGTGAATACATGAATCTTTCCGTGGAAATTAAATCCCATTTTTCGTCCAGCGATTCACACACCCGTATGCAGAACACGCAGGCATGCTTAAAGACGTTGAAATTAACTTTTACACGCGCGCCGTGCGAGCGACATGCGAGCAAGAGAGCCCCTCGTCGTTCGCGGCGCTGATCTGAGTCAGCCATATTGGTCAGTCCAGGGCTTCAAGGATGGGCTTCCAGGGCTTCTCCAGTAAATAATAACTCCATGATCGCGATGCAGTCTCTTCCTGGTCGAGATGCATTCTGGGCATAGAGGTAAGATGACAGGAGACGACATGACATCAGTTTCTTGAAGCCATGGGTGTAACAATATGGCTGACTCAGATCTTTCCCGCCAAGGAGGATTGCCGCGCATTCACGAATCAAAATCTCCCCGCACGTGTGTAAAAGTTAATCTCAACGTCTTTAATAATGACTGCGTGTTATCTTATCGTGGTTCAATAAAACTACAGTTCAGTGAGTGCATTATTTTTGAAGCTGTGTAATTTCCTTTTGTTGTACCTAGCAGTCGTATTCACAATTTTCTGACACCCACTGTTAATGGTCTAGAAGGTAAAAAATATATATTTCCCCCCTCCTTTTTTCCCCCTTCCCGTTTACACTTTTTTCCCCGCCTTCCATTTTTTTTCTTTCCTTCCCGTTCACACTTTATTTTTCCGCCTTTCATTTTCTACTGTAATATTTATGAAATTCTGAACAGTATCAGAATTTTTTTTATGGGGCATTGCCGTTTTATTTTTGCTTGTGTAGATTTCAAAAAATAAGTCTGTCAAAACAGTGCAATCTGAGTTTAAATAGACAGCAAGTGGCATTTCGTCCGGTATGTTCAGTAATGTAATTTTGCGGAATTAAACCTTGTAAGTGCATATTAAATCATAATAAGGTTACCAATAATGTTTCTACACGATCACAAGTTTTTATTTTCGTGAGTTTTTATTTCAGGAGTAAACTATTCAGTCCTAAACAGTATGAGCAAAGCAATCTGAAATGCTTGGAATAAGGATTGTTTTGAGCATAACAACATGGCTGCTAAGCCCGCCCCCGGCCTCATGTGGCTGCTATCTCTTCTTAAGGCATGTCGTCTCCTGTCATCTTACCTTCATGATTCTGGGTGGCATTGGAGGAGGAGCCTTGACACAACCAGGAAAAAGCTGCATGCAAAACCAGTTGCAGCCCGCCCTCCCCACTTTCAACCCTCTTTCCTTTTCACATTGAACGATTCTATCTTGGAAGTTTATTTTGAGATGCTGCTTCCAGAAGGTATACTGGTCTGTTGCAGCCAAAATAGCAAATACTTTGTAGCATCTGTAGAACTAAACAATTTATTTCAACACAAACTTTTGTGGACTGCTGCCGACTTCACACATCTGATGAAGTGAACTTTCAAGTTCATGAAAGCTTGTGCTAAAATAAACGGCTTAGTCTTTCAGGTGTTACATGAATCTTGGATTGGATTGATTAAGACATGGGCATACTGGTTGCAGGGAACTCTTAAGAGCAAGATGTCTATTGTCCAATACCCCAAGAGTTGAATACTTCTATTCTAGTGGAGCTCCTTGTTAAGACCAGCCAACAAATATTTCCCTTGACTACACAAATTTTCAGGAAAAAAAATAAAAAAATGGGTGAAGGCAGAATGGAAGCTGAGAAGCAGATGGTCCAGCAAATGTCAATGAGGCATACAGATGGAAATTTTTAAGAGAAAAGGTCAGCTTGCTAAGAGAAAAATGAATAGAAATCTTAGCACAGAAGAAGGGGCACAAAAGTCAAACCATTATTTCTGTAGTTCGTGGCAATTTTTAAGGCAGAAATAGGTGCTGTTCACACCCATGAAAGTGGCCAGGAATGTCATAAATGGTATGACAAAGTAGGTACTAATCCATAGGCCTGGCAGGAACGAAAAATTCCATTTCTGTCTCAGCAAGTCACAAGAGTATTGAGGGTTTGCCTTACTAACTGGTACTATCTTTATGTTGCATTACACTTCTATCTGTTCTATATTACACTTCTATAAGTGCCCCCCATCCCACATTAAAGGGATGGCAGCTCGGGGATGAGCCTTCTCTGTAACGGCTCCACAAATACGGAATTCCCTACCAAAAGAATTAAGAACTACACACTCCCTCATGGCCTTTCAGAGAGGGCTCAAATCATACCTATTTTGTCTGGATGATTGTAGACAGTCAACCATCTTACCCACTCTATCCCTCTGGGATACTGTCATAGTTTGTTTACTCCCCTGGTCAATTGTTTTCCCACCTGCCAAAGGATCTGATGTGGAGAATTGGGTCTCGTTTCATTCTTGAATATTCTCCGTGTTCCTGTTAAATGTTTTGTTTTTTGTTTTACTTATTATGGTAAGAGTCGGACACGACTTAGCGACTGAACAACAACAACAAATACTTTGTTGTTCTCTGTAAGCCGCCTTGGGCATTTGCTTCGGCATGGGAAAGGCGGGGTATAGATTCTTCAAATAATAAAATAAATAGCAACGACGATGCAGTTCCCTTCTGTCTTCAAACCTATCTGTTAAGATAGTCAGTGGTGTTATGGAGTGGGGAACTTTTGGGAGGAAATGTTCTGTTATGGGTATATTTTTATGCAAAAGAATTTCCACTTCTTAAACAGTGCATTGTTTCCATAACATTATGTAGTAAGGTAGCAAATGGATTTGATATTAAATTTGTCAGTGTCACGCAAACACTGACAATCCTATCCTTCCCTCTGCCGATACAGCTGCACCAGAAAGGCTTATGATGCATGCTGTGTGTGTGGGGGGGGGGCAGACCCGATGGTCTCCTGAGTAAGGGAACGTTTGTTCTCTTACCTGCAGGTAAGCTTCTAGCATTCTGAATTGCCCACTTAGGCTTGTGCTGTCTATATTGCTGGCACAGCTCTGTGAGGATCTGCGCTGTGGGACTTTGTCCAGGAAGTGGGTTTGGATTTGGTGGCACCAGTGCTGCCGAATCTGTATCACAGATCGTCAGCCATGTTTCTGCTGGCTCCTGTCTTGAATTTCAGAACTCATGATGGGCTAGCAGTTCTGACATTCAAGGGGAAAAAATGTTTTATTAACAGGATCTTGTCTGCTCTCGTTGAGAATGTTGTTCAGTAGAAATGTTGAAAGCTTAGAGTCACGTTTTAGATCACAATGTAATCTTAATGGCTGTTCCTCCCTTGCTATATAATATTGGAGTTGAACTTCTATGTCAGAAAGTACATGTTGCTAACAGTGAAAATGTCAGCCTTGTGCCAGGTTTCTTCCCTCCCATGGCGAACTTCAGCTCATGTCATGTTAGAATCTTTTCTTACTCCTGTTCCATACTGTTAGGTGTGGGAAACCGTGGGTGGGAAAATACAGCAATGATGTCAGGACATGAATTAAGTTGAACTGATGTTTCTGGGGGCATGGAAAAATTTGATATGGGCTGCAGTTTTCAGTGTCGGCCCTATGTTCTTCGTTATGTCTAATTTCACCTTCAAAGTGTCTGCATGCAGGTAGTGTTCTAGTTTGGGTTTGGAAAGGGCTTTCAGAGTCAACATGTAGAAAGTGCAGACATGCAAAAGCTCTGCTGCAAGGCAGCACAATAAATCTCTATTGTGATTTATTACGCTTGAGATCGGCCAAGATGGGGATCTCCGTCCACCTTCCTGTAGTGCAGCGGTTTTCAAATTCTCAGGGAGAGTCTGACCCGCTATAAATGTGTGCGGGGGAGGGTGGAAGGCCGTGACGCAATCCCCAGGTTTGCGTCGTGGCCGGGAGTGACGGGCTGCAGTGTACTTAGCATTCGCAGCACTGGGGTCTGCAGGGCTCCCCAAACCATTGTAATAAAGGGGGAAAAAGCTATTGTGACCCACCTCCAGTCTTACCCACTGTGGCAGAGGCTGTTGCTGCCTTCCACCCTCCCCTTGCCCCTTAAGGAGGCAGGTTTTCAGGCTGGGGTGTCATGATGCCCCAATTTGAAAACCTCTGCCATAGTGGGTAAGACTAATTGCAGGATAGTGGTGCAGACTCCGAAGTAGCCACCATCATGGATGATACTGGAGCTTCTGAGTCACTGAGAATGAATAATGACCACTACAGTTACACCAAGGCTTATGGACATTCAGCCGCAGAGCAGGTTTTAGAATGTATTAAGTATTTATTTAGCCAGCTGTGTTAAACCATTTTGTGAACTTCTTTGTTGAAAAGCAATACAGTGGACCCTTGGTATCCACAGGGAACTAGTTCCAGAACAGACATGCACATACACGCATGCACGCATACACGGATACGGAGGGCAGGAGAGGGCCGTACAAAGGTTGGGAAGGGGTGCAGTACTGCAGGAGAGGGTGGAACGGGGGTTGGGACAGGCCTGGGAGGGTGGTGGGCATCAGTGGAGAGTATCCTAACCACTTTCCCAGGCCTGCTGGTCTTACATGGGGCTTCCCAGATTTGCACCCGCAATTTAGCTGACACAGCCCATTGGGCTGGCTGGGGCTGCAGGGACAAATGTCCCTTTATTACCCCAAGTAGATCTCCAGCCTCCTCCTGGTACTGGATGTAGCCTATGCCATGCGTTCCTGCTGTGCCAGCGCAGGTTAGGATTGGGCTGCCCATTGCTAAACAGTGGCTTCTGGAACAGGACTGGGACTCCTCCGTGGGACAGCTGCCTGCTTTCCTTGAATGAAATGCCCAAGTACACAGTCAGAGGATGTGTTCAGATGCCTTGAGACTGTTTGTCCGGGCTTCCAAATTTCCCAGAACCAGCCCTTGTCAATTGAGAGAGAAATTCTGCTGCCTTTGTGAAGCTTCTAATCCCATGTGCCAGTCTTGCATGCCCTCCTTTTTTTTTCTTGCTGCTTTTCAATCAGCTCCAGAATAAGTGAGGAAATGATGACTCCCTGATCTAGCTGATCTTGCTTTTCTCCTTGAAATATCACAGAGGAGAAAAATGGCAGAAGAAGAGCAGAGGGGGCTTAAATCCTTGTTGCTTTCTAGAAGAACCTAGTTATAGATGAGCTGTGTTTTCCGTGTAGGAATGGCCTGGTGTGTGGCCTTTGGTCTATATCATGCACAGAAACATGTGGAAAAATAAACTTTTTCTTTTCCCCAAGAGTTTACTAAATTAGGGTTCAGCATGCTTCTGACAGAGCGACTTTTATGAAATTGGTTTTTATTAAAATCTGCAGGTTGCACTGGTGCCTGCCATGGTTTTGATTAAGCGTAGTATTAGGCTCATATCCTGGACTTACAGCATGTCCAAATCCCTGGCTGTGTTTTCACAGAACTGTGATTAAGGTTCTGGCTGCTTTCCCACAATTTCTAATATCTGTTGAGGGGTTGAGTTACCATTTTGATTATTGGTGCTCCAGCTTTCTCTTTCATATGGGCCCCCCTCTGTGCTTTCTCACCAATATCAGTAAGCAGCCTCCTTAGAGGAGCCAGTTGTGCATTGAAATGCGAAGATTAACACTGTAACCAAATTAACACAAGGTCCTGCCTTGGATGCCTTCAAATGCCTGATGCACCTTTGATTGAATCTTGGGGAAGGGAAAACAAAGCAAGGAAATGAGGAGGTGGGGGAAAGCCGATCTGAAAAAGATTATGAATGAACAGGCTGAGTAATGCTGCCTGACAGCTCAAATTCTGAGCAATCTGATCATTTCAGCTGCAGATGGGAGTTGTAGCTTTGTACTTTGTGCTTCACTGGCACAGACAATCCATTTAGGGTTCCCTTTGGGAAAAGTTTGTATTATTACCCAGCTTCTGTGTACACATTACTTGATAATGAATGAATTCAGATCCCTTTTGTGTGCACCAAAGTAATGGTAGTCTCCTTTGTTGCTGTTGTCGCTTTTGCAGATTGATAGAGAGATCACAGCTCAGAATAGCCAAGCAGGATTTTCTCTTGTTTGAGCTTTGATGTAACTGATTTCAGGTAAGACCAGCGGCACTTCCTTAGCTTGCTGAGAATCCAACAACTTTACCAGCGTCAGGAGCAATTTGTTAAACCTGCCCCTGGAGAGTTTCGCAGTTACTGTGACCCTAGAGCCAACAAAGCTGTATAATCTTTGGTATTGTTGTGCCAAGCTTGTAGTTGCCATATTTAATCAACCTAAGATTACCTACACGTGAGGACATGCCCAGATTTGTTCTGGTTTGCATGATTAGGATTAGCTGCTATAGATTTGCTGATTTAAAAGTGCTATTCTGAATCAACTCTTCCCATTTCTGCCAACGCACAATTCCATTGTTTTATTTATTTAATGCATTTATGTCCTAATTTTCCAATTAAAAACTGCACCAGGTGGCTTACAATAAAATCAAACATAATATTTAAAATTAAACACAACAGATAATAATAGTCCAGCAGGCAGTAAAATAAATAAAACATTTCCAATAAGTAGGGATGGGTTTTTTGGTTGAAAACTGCTTTTTGGTGGTTAAAATATCTGAATAAAACCACAAAACACCACATTTTTGTGTTTAAGGTATTTTCCAGAAATTAAAATAGACCACTTTTCCAATTAGAAAGAATACTGTGGCTGCATCTGCTGATACTATATCACCTATATCTTCCACCTAGTGCACTTTTAAAGCATTTAAAATGAATAAAAATGAGAACTTGGAATGAGAATATAGAATAAAAACACACAACACCGCACTTTACTGTTTTAATCAAGAAATTTTGGAAAAAAATAGCCAAAAAACCACAACCCTACCAATAAGTTCTGGGAGCTGTTGCAAAGCACAATACAGTTGGCCCTTGTCGTGGGTTCGACTCGTTGCAGATGCCATCCCTGCATCTGAAGGGCCTCAGAACATATCCTAGAGGCATCAGAAAGACACTTCCAGTTTTCATCAAAAACCAGAAGTGCCTTTTGGACAGCTCTGTGAGGCTGCATGCTTTCGGTTGTGTTTGGGAGGTCCTTTGAGGGCTTTCTGCAGACCCCAGTATCCATGGAAATTGGTCTCTGCGGAGTTGAGTGTGTCCTGGAATGGATCCCCTGGAATGGATAACAGTCCTCTGGGCGCACTGCTTTTCATCTCTCTCTATTGTGAAAATTGCCTGTTGACACCTATTCTGTGTTTCTTGTTCTTCGACCAGTTTCTAATCCATAGGTGGACCTATCCTCTTATTTGTTTGCCTATGGAATTTTCTCAGGAGTGTACCAAGGTCCCTTTTCCATGACCTGAGCACAACTTTCATGTTCTTTCATGACCAAAGCAAACTGGACTCTCTTTCACAAGCAGAGCATGGCACAGTCATTGTGAGGATAATTTAAGTCCCCATGATTACAACCCTGTTTCCCCTTGCCGCCTCCCTGATTTGTTTCCTCATCTCAAGGTCTCCTTTAGGTTTTTGATCTGGTGGATGATAGCATGCCCCCACTATTACCTCGCTTCTTGAGCCTGGTAATTTAAATCATAGTGATTCTATAGTGGATTTGGACCTCCTTCAGTCTCTACTCTGCTGGCTTCAATCTCTTCCTTGACATAGGTGGCCACTCCACCTTCAACCTGCCCCTCTTTCTCTCCCCCCACCCCTCTCTGGCCCTCTGTCACAGCAACCCTTATGAAGATGTAAAGTGACAGGGTACTACCTATAGCAGGTAGCAGGTACATTGTAGAAAAGAATACATTATTACCAAAAGTTCCAGAACACTGTTGCCATGCTGAGCAACATGATTTGCTTGTATGTGGGTTATTGCTGTACACAGGGATTTTAGGGAAACAGTATGAGAGAATTGTTGCAGTTTCACACCACACACTCCAGAACTGGTTGAAACTGGCATTCCGTCTCTTCGTCTCCAGATCAGATAGAGCACCTGCGTGTCCTTGAGGTGGTCAGCTTCCCAGCTTGTTAGTGCAACCTGCTACACAGTAGCTGAACTCCCTTTAGATAGTGTAACATAAGCAGGCAATGTTTCTCACGGGAAGCGCTGGCTAGCAAACATCCACTTTCTCATGAGCTCATGATGTTCAAAGGGTCACCCTATTGGTCAACATGGGGCACGAGGGTCTCTAAGTACCCACCTACCAGATATAGTCTGACTGCACCCTTTGTTCTTCTGTCTGTACCGTGTGTGCGCACTGAGACTGAGACTGTAACTGAGAATGTAACAACATGCGTTGAAAAGCCGCTTGTACGCGGCAAGCCTTCGCCGGCTTTCGCTGACCGGCAAATAGAACTTCTCGCTTTCTGACTATCGCTACTGTAACCAATAAAATGGCTTTGTTATTGAAATGTAGCGATCGCTTCGTTCCTCCGCTTCGATCGCGCTCGGCAAGCGCTGAATGGGTCCACAAGCCCCCAACTCTGCTATAAACACTCCAAATACACAACAGGTTATGGAAGATTCAGCCGTAACCCTGCAGGGGTTTGCCGCGGACCCAATCCACGGAGCAGAGACTGAGTGGTGAATGTGGCTGCATCCCTACACCCGTGGACATCCTGACAGATGTCTGATGAGGAAGGAGCTACCGGTGGAGACAAGGAGGAAACAGAGGAAGTCAAGGTAGAAGACCTCGGTGACGAGGCGGGGGAAGAGGACGTTGGCGACCCAGGAGAACCCGAGCAATCCGGGGAAAGTGAGGAGAGCGAATCGGACGATCTCGGACCTCTCCTTCCCCTTCCGGGGGCTCCCGACGGCCAAGCACCTGTCCCGCCACCGCCGCTCGTTCCAGGACAAGGTCCTTTCATCCCTCTGATACCACCTCAAGTTCCACCGTTGCAGCCCGCTGGGCCCGGAATCGGGATGGCGCAGCAACCTCCCGCCGCCCCGCCGGCGCCTTTCAACATTCCCATTCCACTTCTCAACGACAGCAAGTATGTGCAATGGGCACACAAGATGCGGTTGCTGCTGGAAAAGGACGACCTTTGGCAGCACACTCAAGCGCTTCCCACGAACGCTGCAGAAGAAGCAGCTGACAGGAAGGCGAAGGCGACCATCGGTCTTGCAATCTCTGAGGATCTCTTAGTCTATTGTCGCGACCTCGGACACGCTATGGACTATTGGACCACATTAAGAGAGTTGTTTGCACGTGCATCCCTGACTTCCAGCATGGTTCTGACACGCAAGCTGTGGCGATCGCGTCTTGAACCGGGGGGGGACTTACGTGTCCACCTAAGAGCAATGCAACAAAACCTCAAAGATCTTGAGGCAATCGGGGAACGTGTTGAGGAAAGGCTCAAAGTTTTCGCAATCCTCAATTCCCTGGATGAGACGTGGGACATGTTTACCCTGACTTTGGAATCTATCCCTGCAGCACAACTGACTGTCACCCTTGTCGTCGCACGTCTTCTCGAGGAAGCGGACAAAAGGGCAGACAACCAGAGGGAGCGAGAATTCCGAAAGGGGAAAAACAACATTTCTGGGAAAAAGCAGCAGCAGCCCAAGAATGAGTCCCAGGCGCAAGTGTGCGCCAGTGTGAGACAGTGCTATGTGTGCGGATCAACCCAACATCTCGCATACCAGTGTGCCAAGAAAAAAGGAGGCTCTAAAAAGAAGAAAAAACCCCAAGGTGAGCAGGGCACGGGGCAAGGGCAGTCTCCAAAGCCCCATGCACAGCAACCCAAAGCGAGTATCGCTTTCGTGGGCTCAGCGGCAGGTGTGCGCACGCGAGAGTCCTGGTTGTTAGACTCGGGAGCAAGCCACCATATCGTAACATCCGCTGACTTACTCACGAGCAAGTGCGAGACAGATCGTGAAACTGTCGCACTCGCAAATGGAACAACCGCGCCAGTAGTTTGCGCTGGAGAGGTTTTTCTGCCACAACTGCAGACTACCTTGAAGAATGTGCTGTGTGTGCCAACAATGTCGAGGAATCTGCTCAGCCTTGGCACCCTTCAAGAAGATGGATTTAAAGTGACTTTCCAAGACGACGTCTGCACACTTGAGAGGGGGAATCTTTGTGTGGCTGTCCCCCGAGTGTATCGGCTGTTCGTGCTTGGAGCGGTGACAACAGGGAATCAACAGGCAACTGTGTGCTTCAATCAACCAAAGCACCGATCCTGTGGGCACGTGTGGCACCTTCGATTAGGACATTTAAATCATGACTACGTGAGGAAGACAGCTGAACTTGTGCACGGAATGGACTTAAAAGACTGCGATGCTTTTGTGGACTGTGATGTGTGTAAACTTGCCAAATCGCATCGCGCATCCATCCCGAAGTTCAGCAACCGCCAGACTCAAACCCCCTTACAGCTGGTGCATATGGACTTAATCGGCCCTGTGAAGAAGACAGCAGGGGGGGCGCAATATGTTCTTACGCTCGTGGACGATGCTACGAGGTATAGTTTTGCATTTTTATTGCGCCAGAAGTCTGAAGCTGCTAATAAAATCCGCAATTGGGTCAGGTGGGCGGAAAGGCGGTTTGGCCATCGCATAGTGGCGATCCAAACCGACCGGGGAGGTGAATTTCTGAGTGGGGAGATGTCTCAATGGTTGGAAAAGCAGGGCATCACCCACAGGCTCACCGCCCCCCCGCACCCCAGAGCATAACGGGGTTGCGGAGAGGAAAAACGGTGAGCTCCAGAGCATGGTCAGAGCGCTGATGGAGCAGTCAAAACTTCCCAAAGGGTTGTGGGGAGAGGCGATGAAATATTCTGTATTTATTTCAAATCGAGTTTACCACCGTTCGATTGACGGGGTCCCCTACACCAAGCTATTCGGCAAACCTCCCAATCTTGCATTTCTAAAGACGTTTGGATCATACGCTTTTGTACATGCAGATCGGGAAACACGCAGAAAAGATGACCCGCGTGCCAGGCGGCTGCAGTTTATTGGGTTTGAACCGAATTGCAAAGCGCTCAAATTCCTCAATCCTGACCACAAAACTGTCACAATATCCAACTCTTACGATTTCTCTGAGCAAGGTTTACTGCCAGATCATGCTGACAGAACAGTCAGCATCCCCACACAAGCTGCAGAGAATGGGGGGGAGGCAAGATTAGAAAGCACTCCCGATCAGCCCGCATCAACTCCTCAGAGAACTCTACAAAGACAGGAGCCAGCTCCTGCCACACCAGCAAGCCCTGACAGGCTGCTGGAGGAGGGGGGGGCCACTCCAGGGTTGGACACAAGCACGTCTTCAGAGGAAGCTACACCGGAACAAGCTGTTCCGACCAGACGCATCCTTCCTCCAAGGGCTTTGCGTGGGGTTCCACCCCAAAGATTAACCTACCAGGTAGAGGTAGGAAAGGTACCTCAGACATACCAAGACGTCATGGAGCTACCGCAAGCCCAGAAGGAAGAATGGCTGCAAGCTATTCGGACTGAATTAAAGGCAATGCACGACTTAAAGGTCTTTGAGCCAGCAACATTACCAGCTGGAAAACACGCAATTGATTCCAGATGGGTGTTTGTTCTAAAAGATCGGGAAGGTGCTGAGCCGTTAAAGAAAGCCCGTTTAGTGATCCGTGGCTGTAAACAAATCCCAGGTGTAGATTTCGAGGAAATCTATTCACCAACACTTACAGCCACCACGCTACGCGCAGCGCTTGCCGTAGCAGCCAGCAGAGGCTATCAAGTTCACCATTTTGATGTTGGGACAGCTTACTTGCACGCAGACCTGCAGGAAGAGGTATATATTACAATACCTCCAGGTGTGCAAAGCGATTACTCACATTTTCGCCTCAGGAAAGCTGTTTACGGGATGAAACAAAGTGGGAGAAGCTGGCATTTATGCCTTAAAGAGCAGCTGCAAAAATTGGGGTTCACCCCCTCCACAGCTGATCCATGCCTTTTCAGAAAGGGAAAAGGAGAGAAATTATGTGTTCTGTTATGTTTTGTTGATGATTTGCTGGTCCTCGCAAAGACAACACAACAGATCAATCAGATCACACTACAACTGCAAAAGACATTCACACTTAAATGTCTTGGTCCTGTCAGTCAATACCTAGGGGTAGAGATCGAACGCACAGCTGACAGTGCTGGTTTTCTCCTCAGTCAGGAGAAAAAGATCCACGATCTACTCCAGATATGGGGCATGCAAGACTGCAAGGTTGTATCAACTCCAATAGTGATGGGGAGAGGGGAAAAAGCAGAAGAGTCTGCACCATTTCCAAACCAGAACATGTTCCTTTCACTGTTGGGTTCACTCACACATCTTGCGTGCTGGACGCGCCCAGACATTAGCGTTGCAGTCAATCACCTGAGCAGAAAGGCTGCAAATCCCACCCAGGCAGATTGGATAGCCTTGAAACGCATCCTCAGGTACTTGAAAGGCACAAGTAACCACAAGTACCACATCACCCCAAAAGGAGCACTGCAATTGGAAGTTTTTGCAGACAGTGACTTTGGGGGGGATGACACAAGGAGATCTACCACAGGCTATGCCATACGCCTTGGGGATTGCGTGATAGATTGGGGGTCACACAAGCAAAAGACTATCGCGTGTTCTACTCTAGAGAGTGAGTACACAGCCCTGAGTCATGTGACCAACTACCTACACCTGCTCAGGCAATTGATGTCGGATTTGGATGCTCCACAAACAAATCCAATCCAGATCTGGATGGACAACCAGTCCGCAATCCAGATTGCTGGGTCAGAACGAATCCGGATGCACTCTAAGCATGTTGACATAAAGCATAAACATGTCAGAGAAGCAGTCAAAAACGGGGACATTGACGTGCTTTACTGTCCATCGCAGGAGAACATCGCGGATGTCCTGACCAAAGCACTTCCTGCGCCACAATTCAAACAAGCAGTTCAAATGTTAGATTTGGCGCCAAAAGATGACTTCCGAGACGCAATGGGGGGGTGTTGCAGTTTCACACCACACACTCCAGAACTGGTTGAAACTGGCATTCCGTCTCTTCGTCTCCAGATCAGATAGAGCACCTGCGTGTCCTTGAGGTGGTCAGCTTCCCAGCTTGTTAGTGCAACCTGCTACACAGTAGCTGAACTCCCTTTAGATAGTGTAACATAAGCAGGCAATGTTTCTCACGGGAAGCGCTGGCTAGCAAACATCCACTTTCTCATGAGCTCATGATGTTCAAAGGGTCACCCTATTGGTCAACATGGGGCACGAGGGTCTCTAAGTACCCACCTACCAGATATAGTCTGACTGCACCCTTTGTTCTTCTGTCTGTACCGTGTGTGCGCACTGAGACTGAGACTGTAACTGAGAATGTAACAACATGCGTTGAAAAGCCGCTTGTACGCGGCAAGCCTTCGCCGGCTTTCGCTGACCGGCAAATAGAACTTCTCGCTTTCTGACTATCGCTACTGTAACCAATAAAATGGCTTTGTTATTGAAATGTAGCGATCGCTTCGTTCCTCCGCTTCGATCGCGCTCGGCAAGCGCTGAATGGGTCCACAAGCCCCCAACTCTGCTATAAACACTCCAAATACACAACAAGAATGACAAAACACATTAGTCACATCTCTTGCTTTTGAGTTTGGGGCCAAGGGAAGAAATACTTGGGTTTTAAGCAAATTATGGAGCTAAGGAAGTCTTGTATAGGTGTCTGATGCTCTAATTCCATGATAAAGTTCAGTCAAACTTGAGCCTCAACCTTTGTCCAACCCACCAAAATGAAGATGTGGTCCCCTGGTCTCCTTCTGTCTTCCGCTCCCATTTTTTTGCAGGAGAGAAGCAGATGGAGTGAGAATAACTAATCAGGTTTTGAAATATTAAGAAGCAGTTTATTGGCATTTATATGTTAGAGAATCTCAGATGATGGCAACATTTGAGGAAATGCATTTGAGGGTTGGGACAGAGATATTAGCAGAGTGTTATTTTTGCGTATTCATTGGCTTCATGACCATCTTTGAATAAGTGATGTGCTTTAATGCTAGGAAATCTTGCAGCATGTAACATTTTAATCATAAACCCTGAAGTTTCATTGGGTTAAAGGAGGTGAGTGATTGAAATGAACAGCTTATTTCAGTGTTGAATAATCTCATGTCATGACCCCAGAATCCAGTTACTTTTTGTTGTTATTAGAACTAGCCACATTTGAAGACCATCAAGACACCAGCATCCTTGAGGCGCTTCCTTGGATAGCTGGCGACAGAGCACAGAGCCAAATTTTGTGGCATTCTTTGTCGCTCCTTGTTTTTAAGAGAATGATGGAAATCCATTGTCTTCTAATGT
Source organism: Lerista edwardsae (assembly GCA_029204185.1). Taxonomy (NCBI): domain Eukaryota; kingdom Metazoa; phylum Chordata; class Lepidosauria; order Squamata; family Scincidae; genus Lerista; species Lerista edwardsae. The sequence goes on from JAJKFI010000010.1 coordinate 6,104,127, forward strand.
CTACCAATCCTACCTATATCTGTTCTGAAGTAAATCCCATTTTCGTCAATGGGGCTTACTCCCAAGTAAGTATGGATAGGATTGCAGCCATTGTGCATAGTGTTTCTGGCCAGAGTGCTTATGTTTCAAATAAGAGAGGAGATGGGACGGGAGGAAACAGAACTTGAGAAATAAAATGCAAAGGTAGAAGCTGGGGTGGGGGTGAGCACAGTTTACTGCAGTGATTACCTCTTACGTGCAAAAGATACTTACAACCTCAGCTGCTCACTATTTAGACTGTTGCCAATCAAGCCGCATGCAACCTCTTTGTTGCATCCCAGCATCTTCTAAAACTTACAGGGGATCATGGGGCACAATTCCTAACATAAGAACACAAGAAGAGCCCTGCTGGATCAGGCCAAAGGCCCACCTAGTCCAGCTTCCTGTATCTCACAGTGGCCCACCAGGTGCCTCAGGGAGCACACGAGACGGCATTCTGAAGTAGCCTACTACTAACGTAAGGAAGTTGCACCACTCATCATGGCTTATAGCCAACAATGGACTTTTCCTCCAGAAATCTGTTCAATCCCCTTTTAAAGGCATCTAAGCCAGATGCCATTACCACTTCCTGTGGCAAGGAGTTCCATAGGTTAATTACCTGTGGTTCTTGGCTTATGCAGTGCATTTCTTGAGAAAGTAGTAAAATGTCTTCCTCTAGTCCTGATGAAAAATATGTAAGAATGGCTGAAATTGCTGCATAACAACATGTAAGGAGCTTCCAGTTTTAATTTTTTTTTATGTATCCCATTGTATCTTAATATCCAAAGTAACTTCAAACAGTAATAAAATGGCAACATTTAAGACAAGCAGACATGTCAGTAGGAAATGTGAAACATTTCCGATATTCTGAATATCGGAGAGATGCTCTCAACACAAGATGCACATTTATTCTTTCTTGATACCAAAATGTACTGCTCCTCTTTCTACAAACACACGACACCAAGTGGCTCACAAATTAAAATGACAATAAAGCAATAATAACCTATAGTAACTTCAAAAATACAGCTTCTTAAAAACAAATGCCAAGGGGGGCTATTTTCCTTTATTGCTTTTGGATGTGTAACTCAAGCATGATGACAGTTGGGTTTGCAGGCTGCTGTGAGGTAGCAGTGATTGCCAAGGAGATGATATGATACTGCCGTCATCTACTCCTTATGAAATATCTGTTGGCTTTTGCTGCTCTAAAGCCAGGTCTTCCAAGTACAGGTGGCCCTACCTAAAAAGTGTCCTCATAACCATCTGTTGCAGCGCATGCAAAGATTCTTGATTGGAGCAAAAGATGTCAATATTACTCTTCAGTCATTTTGATTCTGCCTTTGGGACTACATCAGAATCCACAGCAGCTCACACAAATATGTGTTTCACAAACGGTAATGGTCCTACATCAAGGGAAGTGTCTCAAGTAGGGCAGGTTGTTTGTACTTTATGGGAAGATTGAGATCTGCTCCACAGATCCCTATGGGAGGAGGGAGCCATAGTGCAGTGGTAGAGAATATGCTTTGCACGCAGGTCCAAGTTGTAGTGCTGCTTGGGGGAGATACCAAGGCCTACATCTGGGGTGTGACAACAGGAAGGAAGAAATGTCGAAAAAAGATGCTCCACCATCACTTCATGAAGGCATAGAAATGTTCTCAAGTCAGCAACATCTTCTTCTATCAGACTATCAGCAGCCGTCTCATGCTTTTCCATTATTTCTATTATTATTAGTTACTTGGCATATAATAATTATTTTAATTATTTACATTGGTCTGATTGCATAATAGGCTATCCAAGAGCCATTCACCACACTGTCTCGGCACACTGTTTGGAAATTACTGGCGTAGGGATAGATTGAGCTAATACGACTGAGACTCAGAAGAGGCATTTGTTTCTCAGAAACTTATTTGTATATGTGTGTGTGCTCTTCCCGCAAAGTGGTGCTGTCGCTCCTGATGCCAGAGACTCTTGCGGCCTTAGTAAGGCCTGTTCATCTCTCATATTTTTGATCTTCACATAATGCTGACATTTCAGGCTCCATTACAGAAACATTCAGCTGCGTTGCTAATGGACCCGTCTCTTGACTCCCACTTGCAAAGACATTCAGGTAACGCTTCGCAGCGAGCACTGCGTGGGGAAGATATCGTTGAGTTTACGGTAAATGCAGCCCCCGCTCCAAAACCAGCAACCTTGTTGTGTATTCCCAGACAAATTAAATCAGCATGCTTGTGCTCTTCCTTTATGCAGCAGCTGGAAAACATTTAAGGCTTTCCTAATGTGCTATAAAAGACAGCCATTAAAAACCATTTTGAACTGTAAGTATCTGAAAAATAAAAGGCCCATATGAATAAGAGACTTCTGGGAACCGCAAGGAGGCCACGAAAGTCACAGTTGCTGGCATTCTGAATAATAGAAACGGAATGGTTTTGATGAGAAGGTTGTGTACGTGTAAGGCTCCATGGTAGGGGATTGTGTGCTGTGGAAGTAACAAAGCCGTCATCGTTTTTACCATGGCTTTCAGGTAATCGGACTCTACAGCCCCATGTGATGGATCTACTCGGTTGATAAAGATAGCTTAAGGAAAACTTGCAGTCTGTAAGGTCATTGTCCTCATTTTAGTATTTGGCAACATTTTCAGCAATGGAGCATTAGGGTTAGTGATGCAAATTCTGACACAATCCAGCACAATTCTAAGTAAACTTTTTGTATGTTTTTCATCTGAAACCAGATGTTCCTTGGAGATGCAAATATTCCCCTCACAGCCGGCCCTAAATCTCACAGATATATTAGCAGGCCTGTCCTTATTTTGCCCAGTGTTCTTTCTGATGGGCTCATTTCTCTATAGCTTTTAAAATTATTAAATCTTCCATGCAAGGTATCATTTCTTATTCCATTGACAGCATTGCCAAGATATTAAGTCTATCCTGGATCATTGTACTACTTAAACAGTTTTTATCCTCTTTAAGGTAGAGAAGCACCTTTCTGCTTCTTTGGTGTTGCTATAAGACATCGAGAATTTAATTTCTTGGTAAATATATCCTATCGATAGTTGCCCTTATCTGCTGCTCTTATCTACTGGAGTTAGGCTGGCACAGTTGGGCCAGCATAGTTTGGCCACCATAAGGGCCACCATAAAGCATGTTTGGACCGCTCTCGGAATCAGGGAAAATGGTGCACATCTGTGTTATGGCCTCTGACTCCAAGAGAGGTCCAAACATACTTTATGGTGTCCCTTGTGCCAGTCACGTTTTGCTGGCTTAAATGTGCCGGCCTAACTCCAGGTTAGGATTGTGCCCTGAATTTTAGTATCTTAGGCATCATTCACCTTTTCAATATTCAACTGCCCGAAAAATTCCAGTTGTATTGCACTGTCTAGATGGCTTGTACTTCGGTCATGTTTTCTCATTGTCTCATTCAGGTGTTTTAAGTTATTCACCCATGTGATTGGACAACCAGAATTAGTCAGTGACTTAATCTAGGTCACACAAAAAATCTTTAATTGATTAAAGTAATTAAGTCTTTAAATGAACTTTTCCTTTTGTATTTTCATTTGGGGGGGATGGGCTAAGCCAGAGAAGTATAGCTCCATGCAGCACATTTGATCTTCTGAGCTATAGTGTTCATGGCAAGGGTGCTATTACTGGGGTTGGTGTGCTATGATTGGCTGCCAAATGTAATCTGTATCCTATGATCCATTGTGGGAAAGTGAACAGGGCAAGGGGTAGCAGGAGGTACAATTCTCTGCTGTTTTGCCTTCCCCATTGTCCCCTGGGGTTACTCCTACCTATGTCAGCTCTGTTGTTGGTGTAGAATTTTCTGGCATTGTGGCAATGTGTGAATCGGGGACTTGGACATGGCATGCTTCTCACACTATGCCCCGATCTGATCCCTGTTTTGTCCTCTCTGTCAAGAGAAGCGTGCTGGCCTCAGAATGACATCCAGGCATCCAGTGTAGTAGTTTTCTGGTGTTGCACCTCCATCTATGGCACATCAGTCCACAGGCAGGCTTCATGCCTGGTGGGGCTTTCGTTGCGTCACCGTATGTGGGGATAACACTTTTGTGTCTCGAGGATAGGATTGGTTCTTAATTTCAATAGTTGCCCCATCCATGAGATGCTTGTCGTAATGATTTAATTTACAGAGTCCAGAAGGCATAGAGAGGTGTAAAAAGGTTAAATTGCCTTTGCCCTTGGAACGTCCTGATCTACCCCACTCGAGTCAGTGCTCTGCCCTGCAGGAGGTGGAGGGAAGAATAGGATTGGATTGTTAGTGAGAGATGTCCTCCAATGAAGGCTAGAAATGAAAAAAAAATATCTTTTGAAGAAATGGTGTATTCATTCTCATTGCATTTAGATTTTGTCTCATCAGTGCAAATTCAGAAGTGAAAAACCATGTAAATGCTTAGTTTTGGAAAACAGTAATCCTTAATTGCATATAGAAAATATTTATAACTGTGTTCACTTGGTTGTTGTAACAGAACAGAAGTTGTAAAGGAACGACGCAGCAAATCTCATTTAGCGCAATATGGTGATGTCTTCTATATTCAGCAGTATTAAAACACTGGTGACCTTCTTGGTGAAATATTGCTTTTTTATGAAACGTTCTTTGCTGCATGTGTAGGCGCAGTGAGAACATGAGGTAAGGTCCTGGCACATTCTAAAGAAAAAATGGTGACCAACTTGAACTGGCCATTGAGAATGTTATCAGTTGTTTAAGCACTGCTAAAACTGCCACTGCCAGTGGAGGCCTGGTGAAAATTGTAAAATGTTAAAAATAGGTAAGTGCTGCAGCCACTTGCTCAGATAGGTTTTCCCATTACCATTGGAGACCAGGGGAATGATTAAAGACATGACTCACCCCTAGGTATGGTTGAATCTGTACAATGTATGATTCTGTATAGTCCCTTTTTATGAAGATCTGTGTTCCTTAAGGGTCTTTTTGTTAAGCGGGAGGATTGGGCTGATGCAGACAAAATCCGATTCATCCTCTCAGAGACCAACAAAGATCTAACTACAAAAGTGGCATCTTTTCTGAAATTAGTTGTCAAGAGACAGAGTCGATCCACTGCGATTGCAAATGAAGATTAGTTGGTTTTCTTATTTTTAATGGTATTGGTTTTCTTTGTTTGTGTATTTACTATGCCAATAAAGGTATGATGATGATTTAACATACAGAGCTCGAAGACTTGTAGAATGGATGGTACCATTCAGACTGTAGATGCTCCTAATATACACCTCCTTGCCTCTTTTACAGCAAAATCCTATGCATATCCACTCAGAAGAAAGCCCCATTGATTAAAAAAAAATTACCATTGAGCTTGAAAAGGGTAATCACGATCAAGAGGTTGGACCTCTTCTCTCCCAGGGAAGGCCGGAACATTTGGAGCTTTCTAATCAATAAAAAGATGGAATATGGGAGATGTAACTGAGATTTATAAAATTACGAGTCATGGGTCACCATTCCCACTACAGTTGTTTTTTCTTAACATTAGAATTTGGGGTCATCCAATTAAATCAATTGATTATAGGTTAGGACAAACAAAAGAAAGCACTTTCCCATGCCATATATAATTAACCCAGGGAATCCGCTGTTGCAAGATGTGATGGTGGATGCAAGTCCAGATGGATTTTTAAATGGATTATTACACAGATTCTTGGAGCATGGGTCTGCTCAATCGCTGTTAGCTATGGTGGGTAAAGGAAGCCTCTGCATTCAGAATCCAAGCTACATCTGAATAATCAAAAGCCAACAACAGGGAGAGTTAGCTCTGTGATGCCCTGCTAAGAGTTTCTCAGAGGCATCTGGAGTTGAAAGTGTAGTACAGTCTAGGGGAAAAAACACGAGGTTTGTCTAATCGTGTGTTTTAACCCACAGTGACTGTTCAAACATCTCTTGCTTTTTTCAATTGCCAGTATTTTGCCATTGTATTGAGAATAAAAGAGCCAATATTATTATGCCATTGTACAGATCAATGGTAAAACCATATCTGGAGTATTGCGTAAAGTTCTGGTCACCACAACTCAAAAAGGGCATAGTGGAACTGGAAAAGGTGCAGAAGAGAGTGACCAAAATGATGAGTAGGTTTGGGCACCTCCCTTATGAGGAAAAGCTACAGGGATTGGGGCTTTTCAGTCTAGAAAAAGGCACCTGAAGGGGGACATGATTGCGATGTACGAAGTTATGCAAAGGATGGGTAGAGTGGACAGAGGGATGCTATTTTCCCTCTCTCACAACACCAGAACCAAGGGACATCCACTAAAATTGAGTGTTGGGAGAACGGATAAAAGAAAATACCTTTCTACCCAGAGGGTAATTAATCTGTGGAACTCCTTGCCACAGGACATGGTGATGGTATCTGGCCTGGATGCCTTAAAAGGGGATCAGACAGATTTCTGGAAGAAAAGTTTATCATGGGTTACAAGCCATGATGGGTCTGTGCAACCTTCTAGTTTTAGAAGTAGGTTACCTCAGAATGCAGAGTGGCAACAAGATGCAGGGTAAATACTATTGATTGATTGTTGTTTTGTATGCTCCCAGAGGCATTTGGTGGGCCACTGTGAGATACAGGAATGCGGACTAGCTGGGCCATTGGCCTGATCCAGCGGAGCTCTTATTATGTTCTGCTAATTACTATAGTAGCAACATGTCATGTAAATGGAGAAGCCCACTTGGATTTCTCTCTGTATGGAAGCCTGAGGAACTGTAATAGTGGTGACATTACATTGAATAGCGAGGAGTTGCCCTCCAATAAGTATCCTATGTGACAGCTCTGTGTGCTATACTCGCACTCGGAATTGTGGGTTATTGCTTTGGAAAAGGGTCTTCCCCATCCAACTTAAATTGGAAGGGGGTCTCTCTTCCTCCACGAGGCTTACTTGTTTACTCTGGTAACTAACTCCATATTGCTTGCTATCTATCTGCCTATGCAAATTTATGTTTAAAAAAGAGGAATGTGAGGGCTGTCAAGTTACAAAATGTAAGAACTCAACCTGTTGACATCCATTCAGTGTGAAAGTGAGCCTACTTAGAAGAGCATGAAGGCAAGAAACCCTCCAGTATCTGAATAATCAACAGTGTTTTTTGTCTTTTGTTTGTTTCCTGTTAAGGAGGACCTGATGACAACTTAATAGAAGGAGGCGGGACCAAGTTTGTCTGCAAGCCGGGAGCCCGAAATATCACGGTCATCTTCCATCCGCTTCTGAGGTAATGCACATGTGTATAGAAACACCAAGGAATGCTGCTCCTTTTTGAGCTGTGTAACGTTCAGTTTGTCACAGCAGAACTTTGCGCTGTTCAACTCTCATGGCCTTTGAGATGGGAGTTGGGAGTGTTGTTACTGCCACACAGCCAGCGGCATCATGCAGCCGCAACACTGGGCGGGAGGAACGGGTGAGCGGCAGCCCGCCCGTTGCGTACCGCTCCGTTTCGCTGTCTTCCCCGCCCCCAC
>JAJKFI010000010.1:6111988-6128171 GCA_029204185.1 Lerista edwardsae
AAACGGAGCGGTACGCAACGGGCGGGCTGCCGCTCACCCGTTCCTCCCGCCCAGCGTTCCGGCTGCATGTCGCTGCTGCACACAGCAGTACTAAGGCTCCACAGTTTAGTTATAGCAGTACCGAGGTTTTGTGCTGGAGCACAAGCACAATGGAGAGAGATGAGGGGTGTCTTCCGTGCCACTCCTGAAAATGGCCAAAGTGCCACTGCCACTTTTGCAGCAAACAAATGGGCCTGCATAGTTTGGCAGGGGGCTCATTTTAGCCCAGGCTTGAAGGACGACTTGGCCACTGACCAAGGTGATATGGCAAGATCCATGGGACATAGTACATCTCAAACTACATTGGTTGAATATTGGTCTGAAACTTTATCCTCTTGTATGTGTCTGTAAAACAAATTTCTCCTTAGAATTAAGGGGTTTTAAAATGTTTTATTTGCATTGATATCTTCTACATAATGAACAGTGAAGCAAAGCAGTTCGTTGTATGTCTGGCAAGATAAAAAAGCATCATATGGAACCTTAAATCTCTCTGTTTGTTATGGTGCATTAATCTCTTTCTAGTGGTATGTTTGTGCTTCTGTCAGAGTTGTGAAGCAGCCTTCCTGGTAGTCCTGCTGCAAAATATATTCTCTTGGCTTCTTAAAACTCCATCACTCTCCTGCTGGGTTTATGTGTCTCTTTGACCCCCTTTGGCAGGAAACAAAATAATTTATTATTGATTAGGAGTGGGGAAAAAGTTTAGTTGCGGCTCGTAGCAAATTGTTTATCATTCACTGCCAGTTATGATTAATAAGCAGCGAGCAAACATGGGGGCTGCTGGAAAGTAGGCTGATTTCTAGATAAACAGGTATCAACTTTCCAGGACTGCAAATGAAGCCCCCTGTGCTTTCTGAAGCACGGTGTCGATTATTAAAATACGTTTCAAATTCTCGGCTGGAAATGTAGCAGGGGTTGCTGGGAATTGCAAATACCTGTGCTGACTAAGGTGGAAGTGGAAAGCTTATTGGCACACCATTTGGGCTTATTCCCCCACTCCCTCCTTCCAAGCTGTTCATTAATTTTTCTTTTGATTAACAATGCCTAACTGAAGGGGGTGTGGACTGGAATTGGCTACGTCCAGCACAGCAAAGTGACATGCAGCCAAAGTAGCCAGGCATTTGCGTAGTAAGAACCTTTGCTATGGCTGCAGCACCTGAAGCGAGGATAAATGTAAGGGCTCGGAGCTACAGACAATGATCCTGTTGGATAGCCTCACTTGTTGCTTTTTGCCTCCTCAGTTGGACATTTCTGGCAGATGGACAGACTTGGGTTTTTGGTGGGCCAGCGTGGCAAGAAGTTTGCTTGCTTGAAAGGCCTGATCCACCACTTCCATGGGCAAGACAACCTGTTGTTGTCTTCAGAGGTTCTTGAAGGCATTCCCTGTCAGAGAAGTGTTTGGGTGCTGCAGGTTGTGAAGGTGAAGACCCCCATCATGATAGACTAGCCTGGGACTTGAAGGATGACCTGAACAACAGAGCAAGGGAAACAGTTCTAGCACTTTGTCCTGGGCTTAGAAATGGACTGGAAGTGAATGAACAGAAAACCACGCCTTGGTCAGAACTCCAGGTGCAACATTTTTCATCACCTGCAATATCACAAGGTGATGTTCTGGCCCTGACCCTGTTGGCACTCAGATGCTAGCTGAAAGTTGTGCAGTTTTTGGTTTGATCTGTGTAATGACTGAGTTCTGTTCTTCTCCTCTGTCTTTGAGATTGGCTTCTTATGCTATTCTGTCTGCAGTGAAATATTTTTTAAAAAATATTCTTCCTATAATGTTTATTGTTCTTATTTTAAGTCATGATTATTAGCAGTCATGGGATTTGTAGCAATCTTGGGGTTTGTATCATTTGTAGGTGGCAAAGAGGGGTAGAAATACTTCAATAAAACATGCAGGTCACCATTGTTGATTCTCCTCCTCATCACACCCCTCAATACCACTAACTAAAGTGAAGAACTGGTGAGTCTGAAAAGTACATTCCTCATTTTAAAAAAAGTTCCATTGACACGCAGTCCATATGGATCCTTCACATTTGTGCAGTACTTGCAACTAATAGCTGTGGTGTCAATAAACCTTTGCTGGCTTAGAGCGCATTTCATAGAACCGTCAGCCTCTACATTGTGACAGGGAAGACGACTGTTAAGGAAACAGTCTCTCCAAAGTGACCGCTTCTCTGTGGCATGTAGTTCTGGCTGTTCATCTTTAGCGTTTCTGTCAGCTTGTCATAGGCAATCAGATATTATCCTTGCTGCTGACATTCAACAAGCGCGGAAGGCATAATGAAAACGTCCTGGTTTTTTTCTCCCCCCCTCCCCCTCCCCCCCCCCCTGCAGTCCATGTTGAGCACAGATGACACGTTTTGAATAGCATTTTTCATGACGGTCTTTGGTTTCATTACCAGCTTGATGAGTAGGCAGCCGAAATAATGTATGTCATAAAAATGGTTAGGGCAAATTTACAACAGGAAGATCTCTTTACGTTGTACAATGCACTTGTCATATCGGAGGAAAAAAGGTGGCATTTGTTACAACTTGACCTACGGCAGTGGTTCCCAATGTGGGGCACACACCCCACAGGGGGGCAATTTGATTTTTAAGGGGGGCAATTCAAGAATGAGCTATTATTAACGGTGAATTTTTTGAAATTTTTTGAGTTATTAACAGTGAATTTGAAAGCCCGCTAATTGTTCTTATATCTTATTATTCATAAATTAAGCTAAGAATTTTTTTTAAATTTCCCTCTTTCCGTGCCATCTTTTATTTTTCTCTTTCATGGATGCCATGTTCTTTGGAACTTTGTTTAAACCAAATTAATGGCCTTTTTGGCTTCCTCCATGTGAATAGGAGATCACTTTTTGTATAATAAGAATTATATGTCACGGGGCAGGGCATCAGGATTTTCGAGATGCTTAGGTGGGGCATGGCCAAAATAAGGTTGGGAACCACTGACCTAGGGCTTTTTGGGGGGGGGAGGGGTTGCCAGCTAGCACATCAATAACTGCTGGGGAGAGGGAAATGGTTTCATGACGGACTCTGCTACTTGATAGGTGGGTTTATAGGGGACTTGGTATAAGTATTTAGTGTGATGCCACTAGATAGACTTCCAGAAACTTGGCTTCCTGCTGTGATTGATACAGCTACAGAAAAGTGCTAGTATAGGGGAGAAGAATGCTCTGGTGCCTGTGCCTGCCTCTTTTCCCCTGATATGCCCCATGCCATGGCCAAAATGGGTAGACCTTGCTGCCACTGTAAGCTGCATGGCCCCAACTGAGGTCCCACACATGCATTACATCACAGCAATTCAGTCAATTATTAGCAGAAGCCAGCAGACAAGTAGGAGCCGTGATTTATTGTTTTCCAGTCTTATTGTAGCCTTTGGCTATAAACCATAATAGCCTTTATATTATGTTGGTTTTCTAAAATGTGTATAATTAACTACAAATTCCCTTCTGTAGTTCTTCCCAAACTACAGAGGAAGTGACTTACAATGCAAAAATGAAAGATCTCCGAGCAGAGGTCGATCTAGTTCAGCATTCTGTTTCTAGGAGTGACTGCTGGATGCTTCAGACAGAAAATCTGAATAGACCAATTGTGGTGACACTTTCCAACCTCTGGGTCACTTGGAGATGCCTGCCTTGGTGCTTAGGATGGCTGCACTTCTCCTACCACCTCATTTTACACTCCACAATAGCCAATTTGGTGGTGGCGCAGCGAGTTAATCCGCTGTCGCTGGGCTTTCGACTGCAAGGTTGGGAGTTCGAGACTGCGTGACGGAGTGAGCTCCCGTTGCTTGTCCCAGCTCCTGCCAACCTAGCAGTTCGAAAGCACCTAAAATGCAAGTAGATAAATAGGAACCACTTTGGTGGGAAGGTAACGGCGTTCCGTGCGCTACGGTGTAGAATCATGCTGGCCACCATGATCGGACAAAAACGCTGGCTCACAGGCTTTGAAACGGAGATGAGCACCGCCCCCTACAGTCGGTCACGACTAGACCATTCGGTCGTGGGGAAACCTTTACCTTTTATGCATATGCAATAAAGGAGAAGGATAATAACACTTGAAAGTACAGAGTTGAAGCCATACCTCTCAAGTCTTATCTCAGCAACAGGAACCCAGAAATGGAAGAATATGCCAGCCCTGGGGTAGACAACCTAATTTCCAGCAGGACAGATGTAATGCACGAAGGCCCAGATTAATTACCAGCACTTAATGGGGCTCACTTGTATGTAATAAATGAATAGTGGATATGTGGTTCTTTCCCCCCCTAACAGATAAAAGGTTCTTTGAAAGGAGTTGATTCCTGGGAATAGGTTTTTATAAACCCATGAAAAGCTAATTAGACATCCAGTCTGGCAAGGAATACACACACATGATTTTTTCTTGATTAGATATTGTGGGAGGTGCTGAAGTATGAAAATTAGGACTGCGAAAGAAGGGTGGTTTCTGCCTCTGTTGTCCATTGATAACCAACATCTGCTCAAATTGCTAACGACTTACACAGGAGGCAGTGTTGCTCTGTGGTTGTGCATCTCCCATTGGTGGGAAGGAAGTGGGCCTGACCAAAATCTGTAAGCTGGTGGGCACATGAAGGAAGCTCAGCCCGTCCCACACGCCTGGGTTAATATTTGTTTGACACCAGTAAGTTTTCTTTTTATTGACTTCAGCTGGCATTTGAAAGGCACTTGGCTCTTCAGGGTAATAATAATTTTACATATGCTTTATGGAGTGTGTTTATTGCAGACAATTGGATAGCAGATGTCTGCAGTCTTCAGGCTGGTAGAGAGAAGGCAGCGAAGGCGCTGGAGACGGCAGCATTTCAGACTGCGGTAATGCTGTTACTCCTTTGAGTGCTGGGTTCCTAGGCTGCTACGATATCTCAGTATCAGCTGCACTCGATTAACATCAGGTAGAAATTAAAATTGCCTTCAAAGAATGAGCAGAGAGAGAGAGAGAGAAAAGGCTCAGTGGCCTGAAAGCAGAAGCTCCATCTAAATCCAGTTTGTTTCCATGTCACGAAACGGGTGAAGCACTTAAACTATTCTGGCACTTGAGTTTTCCTCTCTTTGTGTTGAAGGAGGCTGCATTTGTCAGGCAACAGCCTGCCTGGATGGAAAGCTGACAGTGGTACATCCATCAGTGATCCTTAGATTGCTGCCTCTGACTTATTGAGGGAAGGCTTAAATCACCAAAGAGATTCTGTGTTAGAGAAGCTCAATAACTGACTGCAGTCCTCAGTGATGGGAGCCTGTTGGATGAGGCTGAGAAAGTGCCTCTCAGAGGCCAGAACCAGCATATCCGAGAAAACTATCACACTTGCTGTGAGAGACATTTGTAATGATGGAGAACAGCTTTTGGGATGTGAAATTCACCATTTTATTCCCCAGTCATCGTCCCCCATTGTAATATAGTCACGTTCTCTTCCCAGGAAATGTCACATTCCTTGTCCCTTCTCCTTTACAATGTTGATGTAGTTACGTTAGTTTCCAAAAAATCAGGGGCCGTATTGCATCAGAAAGATGAGGTCACCCATACCACAGGGTCTGCTAGGACACATTGGGAGTTTTTTGGGAGCCGGGTGGAAATAAACGATTTGTCGTATCAATCAGTCAAACAGTATTTATATATCACTTTTCAACCAAAAGTTCACAAAGCAGTTTACAGGTGAAAAAATAGTTAAATGGCTCCCTGTCCCGAAAGGGCTCACAATCTAAAAAATAATAATAATGCAGAACACCACCAGCAACCACCACAAGAAAAGACATTGTGCTGGGGTGAAGAGGGACAATTACTCTCCCCCTGCTAAATATAAGAGGAACACCACTTGGAAAAGTGCCTCTTGCCCAGTTAGTAGTCATATGATTTCTGTTGTTTCATGAGCATTCCTTGTCTACTTTAGAGAAAAGCCCTTCTGGTTTGGTTACGTTTTGGTTTTGTGATCTACAGTCCTGTTGTAATGGAGAGTGTCCCAACAAAGGGGACATGGCATCTCTGGCTGCCCTTTGCTTTAGCTGTGCTGATATCATGGGGGAACATTATATCGGTAGATAGCTGAGGTCTGTGGGATTTGGAGGCATTAGAATTGAGCTTTGAAATACAGCAAAAAATTTCTTAACCCATATAATACAAGTTTTGTTTGCATGCCATAAAGTTCTGAGTGACAACTTGTTGTATGTTGGTTGACTGTGTCTGGGACTCCTTAAAGGAAAGCTGTTAACCAGAGTTGACACTATATAATGACACTATAATGTGATCGCTTATATATTGCATCAATACAGATACAGTACCGATCTACTGTATTTGGATATCACACATGACTGTTCACAATAACATATGTTCAAAATCATAAATTAACTGTAATGCTTAATTTTAAAATCCTTCATTGGAATCTTACCAGTATGCATCCTAGATGGTAATTTGGCTGGCTTCTTCTGTATTTTGTTTTAATTCTCATCATGAACACTGTTATGGCCTATTGCACAGTTGCTTATTGTGGAGAAAGATGGTGACTGATACAGCAGTGGAAATCTTTGTCTCTCTGCACACATTTTGCAGCACACCCTGTTGTAAATTAAATCTAGGGTGATATTGCTTCCCATAGTAAGTCAACAAAGTTCAAGTAGGACAAGGATGGGTTATAGAGGCCTCTGATGAGTACAGATGCACAGTAAATAGTAACTAATTAGTACAAGCATTGAGGATTCCCCTAGCTATTGACATTTTAGCACTTTAACAAGCATTAATTGATTCTTCTTGCTGAAACATTGTGGAACACAAACAGAAACGTGCATCCGCTGTTGTCTTTGTCTAGTCCAGTTTATGTAGTTGGTGGCCCCCATGTAATTTCATGCGAGAGCATGCGGTGTCTCTTGTGAACTGGTGACTTGGAGGGTGGAGTGGCTAATTCTGCAAACGAGCATCTCCGTATGGGAGCCATATATGCAGTCATTGCAAGACATGGTCGAAGAGGGTGCTGCCACAATCACATAAATGTTACTTTACTAACTTCAGTGTTTCTGTTCCACTTTTTAGTCACGCTCCAAAAGCTCATTCCAAAAATGCAGTTAAATACAGGAATACAAAATTATGCTAAACATGAAATACAGTATGTAGGAAACACAAGTCATAAAAAACAGTTACAAAAATATACTGTAGTCACCAAGCATAAGGTGGGTCCTTGGTGGAGGAGGGGAATTGCTGATAAATAGAATGGCCCTTATGATCACAGCAAAGTTCAAAGGAAAGGGGCCAGGTATGCCTCCTGAACCTCCTTCCAGAGCCTTGGTGCCATTACCAAGAAGGTCCTGTCCTATGCACCCACCAATCTCACCTCAAGTGGAAGCAGAATCTTCTCCAAACCAATGTAGATCTGATAGTACTGGCGTAATGTACTTTTGTGGTAGAATTCTGCATAATTTGTTGATGTATGGTCCCCACATATAGGCATTGGTACATATAGTTGGTGCTTCCATATGATCCTAAATTGTGGTCCCTCATGCCTTTGTGGGCAGTGGCTGGAAGGGAGCACATTTCGTATTTTCTCCCTTCCTTCTCAATTTGCAACCATTTCTGCTGTATAGAGTTGGATTATAATGGCACATTAAAAAAGAACACCCTGGTTGTTTTGACATTGCTAAGAGGAGGTCTAGTTATGAAACAGGTCATTGTCAAAGTCGTGTACATGTGGCAAGGTTGAGGGTTCATTTTTTTGTGCCATTGTTAATGCTTTATGAGAGCTGACAATCTTGCCACGCATGCCTTATTAGAGGTGACAGCTTATGAAAATCTTTCAGGTGAGGCTGTTCATTTCCGCCAGCAGCCAATAAAACTCCCTGCCTCCCACTGACACTCAAGCACCTGGAAGCAGCAAAACACACACACACACACAAAACCTCTTTCCTATGTGATGCATTTGTCATGTTCCCATCTTGTCAAGGAAGATGCTGCATCTGATCAGTCAAGTTTAGATTTTGCAAAGATGTTTTCTCTGCACTATAAATCAAGACAGTCTGTCATCATCATTCTCCCATCTCCACATCTCTACCTTTCCCCAAACAAACGTGGCGCAAGGCTAAATAATATACACATTTTGACACATCCGGTAATATGAGTGCCTGACAGTCATATTATATGTGATGTTCAAAGCTTGGCTGGTAGCACAGAAATGTGAGGTGATCTGACATGGGGCTTACGCTGTTGGAAAACAAGTCAGTTCCTGGCTAGTTTTCTTTCCACAGTGTTGTGCAGATAAATCCTTCAGCTTAACCCCCTTGAGAAAACAAAGGATAAAATATTTCAGGTGTAAAGTTTGATCAGGCGAAATCCAGAAAAGGGAATCTTCACTTGCGTTTAGTGTAAGCATGTGACACTATTGTATGCAAAATGGGGCAGAGGTTGTAGGCAAAACCCGTAGGTTGTACGGTGTGTAGAGTTTTGAACCATGTGTATGGAACCAGATGGCAGGAATTTCTTGTTCTCTGATTATCTCAAGTATTGAATCAGGTATTGAATTATCTCAAGTATTGGTTTTGGGCAGGTTCACACATGGTTCCATCAGGTTTTATGTGTAGGAATGAGCCCATACAGAAGTGAGTCTTAGGTTCACATTCCCCCCCCCCCTGCATACTCATAGGGACCCTCAGTGTGAATTATGGACCTACGTTTGAATGACCTCCTGGACAGGAGACAGGCCAGTGATTGGGCTATCTGGGTTGTCCTACCTGGGCTGTCCTCACTGGCACATCAGTGCCAGTCATAATTTGTGTCCTATGTATATGTGCAAACGTATGCTGTGTCCCAATATATTTATTAGATAAATGTAAGGATTGGGATTTATTTATATTAGGTGTAATTTATTAATTAAAAAGCTATTTAATTACATTTAAAAAGGTCAATGACTGGTGGACAAGTAATTGAGACACCAAAAAATGGACTCAAATGTCCAGGGACGCATTTGACTGGGACCCAGTCATCCAGGGTGCAGATACCCTAGTACTGGATTGTGTTGTCTGTTGCTAAATTCTGTGCAAGCTTTTTCTACCCATTTGTTCTTCCTCGTACAATGTAGTTTAGAATTGTTGAAGCAGGAAAAAAGTGGCTCTTAGTTCTCAAAGCAGCTGGAAACTTGCTTAAAAAGAAGAAATAGGAAAAAAAAGCTGGAAATCCAGAGCAGGTAATGAGCAAAATGGGCACCAGGTGGGAGGACCTAAAGTCCAAGGAAAAAATCTGTAAATCAGGGTAGTCCGGCAAGCCTAGCTACTGGAGGATAAGTGGATGTTCATTCTGGTCTAGGGAGAAGCAGGGCTCAGGGCACTCAATTGGTGTGTGTGAGTCCTTTGGATACACGCATCAGGAAGCTACTGTGCTTTTTGGCATCCCACGTCAGCAAGAGACACACACTCATATTTGTACATCTAGATAGATACTTCATGTTGTGAGAAGTAACTCAAGGAGAGGTTAAGTCTTAATAGAAATCCTTGCATTGTTGGATCCCCCAATATGGTTAGTTAGAAAACTAGACATAAACATTCCCAGACAGTTATCCGCTATTCTAAATATTCAGCAGTGTACCCCCATCATATAGGGTTGTTGAGGCTGACAAAATTGGCACCAGATGTATCATCAGACTTGGGCGGACACTTCACCATATCTTAAATATATTACAGGAAATGCAGGCTTCCTTGGATACCTGCTGGGAAGCATCTGGTGTCTTTCTGAAATATTTCTGAATTGTTGTTGTAATAAGGTACACCAGATCCTTAATGAAGATATAAGAGCAATATTGTCTGCTCAGTGTTGCCAGGTTTGGCAAGAAGAGGAAGTAACCCTAACATTTAGATTCCCTTCTGCTTTCAAGGACACTTGGTGAGACTATACTCAGCTGACCCTGAGAATTTGGGAATTCAAGATGCAACCTTGAATCAGAATTAGATTAGTGAGTCTGCGAGGTCTGGGATTTAGCATTCACTTCTTGCTGTTTGGTGTCTTCTTGGGTGTGTGATTCTTACGGGTTTGTTTAACCCTAACCCCTTTATTATAAAAGAACACTGAGCCACAACTGATGCTTGGACAGAAGGCCCTAAATCTGGCATAATGGTTTACAACCCAGAGTTGCA
This sequence comes from Lerista edwardsae, assembly GCA_029204185.1. Taxonomy (NCBI): domain Eukaryota; kingdom Metazoa; phylum Chordata; class Lepidosauria; order Squamata; family Scincidae; genus Lerista; species Lerista edwardsae. The sequence goes on from JAJKFI010000010.1 coordinate 6,122,137, forward strand.
ACAAAAGTTCTAATACATTTTTGAATGAGGAAGTTGCCATTTCTCAGTGGGTAAAGCTTTTGCCAAAAGACTTGATCAACCCTAGAAAACTTATTGCTTTTGTGTTGGTTCCAAGTCAGAATGCTTAACTATCTTTCCAATACTATACTTTGCTTTTTGGTTATGATTTTTTTTCAGCATCAGAGCATGTTATCACAATTGGCTCCCTGAGAATGTGCTTTATTTAATAGTGTACAAACAATAAAATTGCCTCTTCCTTATTTTTTTTATATCTACAAGATCAGCTGAGTGCATGCAAACTTTCCAGATTGACTTTTGTCCACAGAGAAGATTAGAAGCTGTAGTCAAACCCAGGATGCTGTTCAAGTGAAGAAAACCTCAAAGGAGCAAAGACAGTTTGTTATTCAGTACATTTTGAATATTATCATATTCTGAGAGAGACTCTGCTTCAGTTCTTTCAAAGAATTGTTCTATTATGATTTTATTGTTATATTATGTATGAGTTGTTTTCTTGTTGAACACCACCCTAGGTTCTGTATTTTATATATATGTTTAAAAAAATGAATAAAGAGAAACCCAAACTTCCCTTCACGCCATCACTTTCCAAAGAAAATGATGTAGGAGACGTTTTTGGCTTCTCTTTGAAATAACTGAATCGGAATTGGACCTAATAGTCAAAATGCACTGAGAAATGGTCTTCAGTATACCTTTGAAATACCTTGTTTCTGTTCCGGCATTTGATGCCTTTCCATCTCTACTTCAGTTCAGCAGAGCAACTTTAGATATAGCATGATCATTTTTTAAACTTTGTATAGCTTCCTTCGATTGTACCTGAATTTTCACAGGCAAAGCTTTTTTGTTTAAGGGAATTGGAGCTGATCACTAATATTTTTCCCTGTTTAAGCATACACCCCCAAATTAGTCTAAAAGGGTGATATATTTCATCAGGGATGCAAATATGTTGCACAAAATGGCCTTGGCTCAGTTTTCAACGTTGTATAATGGTAACCTTTAGTTTTTTGAGCATCAGCTTTAAATGGAGATATCATTACTAATACAGGACCAACTGTTCACTGTTACGCTTATGATCTTTAAATCTAATTGGCATTTGCTTACTTCATGAGCCCTGCTGGATCAGACAATGTCCAGCATCCATTGTAGCAGTGTCCCACGCAGATCCCTTTGAATCACTCTCTCTCCACTTTACACTGGAACATAACCTACTGCTCTCAACCATTCTGTATTGGTCCAGTACGGGAGGGATCTGGATCTGCTATAAAACTGTCAATAATACTAGAATGTGTAAGATCCACAAAAGACACATAAATCCCTGACAACGGTTAAGTTCAGGTCAAATTACATTGAACCAGTTTCTAACTAACTTTGAAATAGTTCAGATATCTGTAAAACTTAACTCCTCGTAACACAGTTTCATGGAAAAAGGATACAGATGTTGATACAGATGTTGGGGACAGATACAGATGTTGGAGACAGATGTTGACAAAATCTAGGGTGGAAGTGATGAAGTCAACTACTGCTAATGTTCATAATTAGTTTGTTCCAGTGTGCCACATGGCTCACATAGAGAAGCATAGTTCACAAGCTGAATTTGGTCAGAGTGCCCCAGGTGACTGTAGCTTTGTCTCCAATAGCTCAAAGTTGCTCAGTGAGAAACTCATGCAGAGAGGGCATAAAGAAAAAGAAATGAGCAAGCCATTGAGATAAAGTGAAATGGAAAACTACACAAACAAGCAACATTGGAAAGTCCTCTGGCTGCTTACTCCACTGGATTGTAAAGTGATTTTTACCCAGGAAAAATCTATAGGAGTATGAAGCTGTCATGTACCTATCTCTGGCTAATCAGGAATTGGGGGAGAAATTGCCAATATACAAATTTATTTCCTGCCCTGGGTGATGTGCCAGGTGAAGCTCTGGCTAGACAGGTCCAGAGAGATGGTCCAAGAGCTGCAGAGCCTGGCAGTGAGTTCTGTTGCTGAACAGCTCTTCTGGTTCAAAATTATTCCAAGTGTTGAGCTAACTGTGCAATCCTCTACTTGTTTACACAGAAGTACGTTCCACCATGTGGAATGGAATTTATTCGCAGGTAAGTGTTTTTAGGATTGCCCTTCTTCTCAGAAGTCCCATTGTGTCCATATGTTATAGAATGGCAGCCCAATTCTTTTATGAAATGGAAGCTACTTGTCTGTCCCACAGCAGAATGTTGGACCCTGTCACTTTCTTCTCAAGCTCTAGCAAATAAACTAACCAGTATTTTCCAGCACATGTGTGCATCCAGCATAATGCCAGCACTTCTATGCTGTGATGCTGTTTTAACACCTTTCATCTATTCAAAGCTACTTTAGAAGCACTTGTTAATTAAGACTTAGCTCACCCATATCATGTAGTGGAGGCCCCTCACCTGGCCCACAAACTATAATGATCATTCTGTAAACCTTGTTACTTCATACATCCTAGTTAGGTAAGATGTAATTTCAGATCAGAGGTAAAGCCCTTTACTTTCCATTACAAGTGGTGAGGAGGTGATATGTGATAAAAACTTTGAGACAATAACATTGAGCAGGTAATGGTTTTGTGATCATTAAGTTAAAGAAAAGGTTTTTCAAGCAGCAATGAAGTAAATTCCTGCAAACGCATATTATTTGCTGACAACATTGTTTATAGCTAAGTCAGATGTTTTGAGTTGAAACTCAAGTTTGGCCAAAACTCGGGGCATGAAATACTTTGGGGGAAAGGGACAAATTCGGTTGAAATAAAATGGGGGGGGGGCAGTGCAGTGAGGCAGTAGGACTTGGGGTGGGTGGGAACCACTTGGAACAACCCCTGAGATTACCTTTATTGCCTGCCCTTGCCTGCCCCCTCCACCCTGATCTTTCACCTGATTTCATTCCCCCCCCCAAGAATGCTGCAGCAAATTGTTCAGTCCTGTTTGTGCTGTTGGAGGGGGGATAACTTTAACTTGTAACTTATCTCCACACATTTCATCCAGTATCTTGATGAAGAGCTGAGTTAAAACCTGAATCATTTTTTTTTCTCTTCAGTATGCATGCCAACTAAGTTGGTTCCTTGAAGTATGTAACATACTCCTTGAAGTATGTTAACTATAAGTGATGATGAAAAATGACTTACATGTTGTTGTTTTTAATTCTGGCAACCAGTTCTGGCTATTTTTTATATTGGTAACTTGCCAATGGGCCAAAAAGACGTGTGTGTGCCTGTGTTTTTTCCAGTTAGTTGACAGCTTTGACTCCACTTAGCTGCCTTGACTCCACTGGCAAATTTAAGCTTGGCAGAATGCCCTACATCGCCAGGCAAAAATCATTGCTCCAGTTCGTAATGATGCAGCATTGTTGAGTAATGAGGCCTGTTCTAGCCTGGTGTCCTAGGAAATCTTGCAGTGCTCAAATTACAGATAGAACAGGGAAAATGTTCCGTCAATATCATCAATGTGATTATAGATCAACACTTTGAAATCTTCTGGACACAACACCAAATGCTGTGAATGAGGAATAAAGATCCAAAGAACTGCCAGGTCCAGTTTTTTCTTTAATAGGTCTCCAGAGCTCCAGGTAAAACTTGCCCTTTTGCCAGATTTCATTTGAAAATGAAAACTCTGGTCTAGTTAAAGTCCAGGCAATAGAGAGATGGCAGCACAAAAGATCAAAACATTCTGGTGCACAATGGGAAAGTTTTGAGCTCACTCAACTTTTGTGAGGTTTACAGAGGGAGAAGGGGGAGGAGTGTAATAAAGGATCCACACTTCAGCCCAGAAGCAACTTTTCCTTGTTATTTGTCATGTGTTGCCAGTTTAGCTTCACAATTGGTGCATGTGTTTGTGTTCTCCCAAGGCTTACATTTAACTGAAGAAAGGTTGCATTGAATGAAAAATGTCTTTGGAAGGAGACGTCCAAATGTCTTCGCTGTGGAGAGGACAGAAATAGCCTGTTGGTTCCCTTTTCTCCCTTTTATTTGAACAATTTTCATATTCACTATGCTTGTGTTATTTTTTTAAAATTTTTCTTAGTCTTCTTGCTCCACTCAACTCTTCTTTCTTTCCACATTTTTTCCACTCTGATTTATTTTAAAGATGCATATCTTATTAAACTGTTGTTACATCTTTCTTGTAACTATCCATTTTTAAAAAAAATTATGGCACCTTACCTGTGGAAATCCAGATTATTTTCCCTTTAATTATGTTCCCCAAAATGTGGGTTAACTTGATTTTTGGTTTGGTGAAACTGATAGTTGACAAGGAAAATGCTTTGAACCCTATGGAAATAAAAGTGAAACTGAGCTGCTTGTGAGTATTGACTCGCAAGTAGACGACCTTGCTTCAGTCTCCTTCAAAGGGAGGGCTGAGAGGAATGCAAGGAATCAAATTAATCCAGCCCCCCCAAAAAATAAGGAAGTTCCCTCCTCCAAGCTGTTACCTTAATAGGACCTTGTCCAATGCATCATTTGTCTTTAAGAGGGAGTGCTTTTAAATAAGCACTTGTAAAGGTGTAGATGCAAAAAAAAATGGTGCTTTGAAACTAATCACTTTGGTGAGCTTTCTATAAAGATCTGCAAATTGGCGTTGTCATGAGTCTAGTACAGTGGTTCCAAGTTGGGGGCTGTACCCCCCACCCTGGTATTGCATTAGAAGGGTGGTGAATGGCAGAGACCATTCAGAGATCATCAGAAGTGATCTGCCACCGCATACAACCATTTCACATTGTTGCATAGCAAGGTCAGCCTTGCTCTTTCAGTGCTCTTTCAAAGCAGGGTCTTTCAGGACCTCCATCTTTGGTGTCATTTTCGGTAACTTTGGAGTTCACGTAATCCATTTAGATCTCTAACGAACGTCCTTTTTGGGGGGGGGGAACACTCTGTGATGTTCCTGTGATGTTAAGTAGGATGTATCCAGAGGCTTCTGCTCTCCACTGGAGATATCAGGGTGCTCCTGGGGTCTTTTCTCACATCTGGTGAACTTATCCTCTGTTTTAAAATGTTTTGAAAAATATTCTGTGCTATGTCAAGGCAGTTGTTAATTTTGATGTCCCTCTAGAACTGCCTATCATTCTCCTAGAATACACATGGTGCTTGTGTAGAATATTACTGCAGTGATCATGGTTGGCTGACCTTGGAAGCAGCCACATTTGGCTACATTCAGTTTGGAATACAGTAGGCCCACTTCATCCAGGGGTTTGGGTACCCACAAATTTGACTTACTGCTGGTTCCTAACCAGCTTCTTGAGGGCCTCACTTAAGTTCCTGGACGTGAGAAGTGTCTTCTGGTTGCATCTGGGAAGTGTTCTAAGGCTTGTGGAGGTGAGATACAGCCTATGTGCAACTCAGAATGTATCCCAGAGGCTCTGCTAACTGGGCAAGAGACACTTTTTCAAGTGGTGTTCCTCTTATATTTAGCAACGGGAGAGTAATTGTTCCTTTTCACCCCTTTGCAGTGTCATTCTAGTGGCTATTGCTGGTGGTCTGCCTTTTTTTCAGATTGTGAGCCCTTTTGGGACAGGGAATCATTTAACTTTATTATTACTATTTGCCTGTACACCGCTTTGTGAACTTTGCGTTGAAAAGTGGTATATAAATACTGTGATTGATTGATTCTGAGGTGGTTTGATGAAAAAAACAGAAGTGTTTCTCAGAAGCCTCTAGGACTCCTTCTGAGGCATGCGGAAGCCACATGCGCCTTTACATACCTCAGAACACCTCTGGACAGGACCCGAAGCCAGTTTTGCTTGCATCCTGGAGACCCTCTAAGGGACCCCCCATGGATTTCATTATCCATGGGTTTGGTATCCATGGGGAGTCTGGGAGCAGATTGCCTGCAGATAACAAGGTCCAACCTGATGAACAAGATTAAATGCAAATAAATGTGTTTGGGAAGGTAAACACAGTTGGAAGTAAAATTTCATCAGCAGTGGATTCCATTTCATTCCTTTTGGAATTGGTTTATCCTTCTAGAACAGTGGTCAGGGAACAGGGGTAAATTACCCCAAATGGGGTAAAAATGAAATTCC
>JAJKFI010000010.1:6135770-6158193 GCA_029204185.1 Lerista edwardsae
TCTCTCTCTCTCTCTCTCTCTCTCTCTCTCTCTCTCTCTCTCTCCTTCCTTCTCTTGTGGATCCTGCCATTTCTGAACTATTCTTTCTTTATGTATTGCCTTCCTCCTCTGCTTCTTGATGGGCAGAGAGGAATGTTTATGAGAGACAGGTACATTCTAGATGACTCCTTTTGTCTGTGGGAGGAGTGAAATGAGATGGGCCAACAAAGACAACTTGTGTCTTGGAAAAAGCTGTGAATGGTATGCACCTTCTCTCCATATAGGAAGAATAGCATTTGTGAAGCAGCCCTCAAATCCAAACCAGTATAGAAGCAATTAGTTCCAAGTCAAGCCTTTCTGAGGGTAGTTTCCTTTTAGGTGGGAAACACAAATGACTCGGTTGATGGTCGGCATTTAAAATGTTTCCCAGCAGTGTCTCTCATCATAGGGAGAACTGACTGGTTTGCAGGCTCCAGCCATATTGCATACCAAACACTGCCATGCTCTCTCAGAATCTAGGATGGAGGCATTGTTAGCTGCTTCAGTCCACAAACCAGAAGCCTTGCAGATCAGGTGCACTTCTTGTTTCGCTCATCGCAGGAGGGAACTGCACACAGTTTAAAATGGAAAAGTTACTCCATAGAGCAACGATACGTCCATAATAGGATTGCACCCTGAGCCATTTAGAACGTTGTCAGTTTCACTAAAGACATGGTCAGTGCTGTCCCTTTCACTTCCAGCCTTGTGAGATTCTCTTGGGGCGCTATCAGTGCTGTCAGTTTCACTCAGAATGTTCCTCCTTTTCAATGTGAAGCTCTTGGAATGCTCCTGTAAAGGTTCTGTAGCCAACAGCATCTGCTGCAAACCAGAAGTTGTGGCTGAAACTATTTTTCTGTGAGTGCTCGTTGAATATTGGTAAGTAGGAGAGCTTTTATACTATCATAGTTTACATATAATTTACATTATTGTATGTTTCATACACATCTAACAACAGATGCTTGTTTATAGCTTGTCTAAGCCATCCAGTTGCACAAGACAATGTACAATCGTGATCCATGAACAGTCATTGAGAGCGCAATCCTAAACTGGAGTTAGGCCAGCATAAGCTAAGCCAGCAAAGTTTGGCCCATACCAGGGCCACCATAAAGTGTGTTTAGACTACTCTCAGAGACAGGGAGGATGGTGCATGTCTGCATGCTGACCTCTCTGACTCCAAAAGTGGTCCAAACATACTTTACTGTGTCCCTTGTGCCGGCCAAACTTCGCTTATGCTGGCCTAACTCAGTTTAGGATTGCGCCCTGAGTTAGATGATCCCAGAAGTCTGTCTTTATTGAATTAGCCCTCTGCATGCCACAATGCAATTCTTGAAGAAGGTGGGATACAAATTAATAGGTAAACCTCTACTGAAACATGTAAAACATGGTCCTGAGACATGTAAAACAGGCAACGCTGCATCTTGTTATGGGTTGACTTTTGTAGGGGTAAAAATATGCAAGCCGTATTTAAATGTGACTTATTCCAAACTCTTTATTGCGCAGAATGGAAGGGTAACTAAGATGGTGGGACGCATTGCTCTTTGAATGTAACCATTATCAGGGTGATTAATGATTATGGGAGAGACTACAGATCAAATGTCACTTCCATTCCCAACAAGATGATGGTACTGACCTTTAAGGCCCTTCATGACTTAGGCCCAGCCTACCTAAAAGACCGCCTTCTAAAGGGGCTCTCCTTCAAGTGCCCCCTCTGTCCCAAGTTAAAGGGATGGCAGCTCGGGGATGAGCCTTCTCTGCAGCGGTTCCACAAATACGGAATTCCCTACTAGAAGAATTCAGAACTACACACTCCCTCATGGCCTTTCGGAGAGGGCTCAAATCATACCTATTTTGTCTATTCTTTGGATGACTGTTGTGGTTGTCTGCCCTCTGTCCCTCTGATATATTGTCATAGTCTGTTTCACTCTCATGGTCAATTGTTTTCCCACCCTCCAAACGTCCTGATACGGGGAATTGGGTCTAGCTTTCACTCCAGTTCACTCCCGGTGTTCCCGTTAATGTTTAATTGTTGTTGTTGTTTTAATGTGTTTTACTTATTATCGTTACATTGTACAGTATTTTGTTTGTTCTCCGTAAGCCACTTGGGGCATTTGCTTTGGCATAGGAAAGCCGGGGTATAAATGCTTCAAATGAATGAATGAATGAATGAATGAATGAATGAATGTTCACTATGCTGCTGAGCAACCCACCTAAAGAGTGCGGTGTCTTGGGATGTGTCCACTGATGAACTTCCTTGATGCTACTTCTTAAAATGTACTATTGGAAATGTGCTATTGGAAGCATGATCCATACTGACGTTTCCCTGTTGCTGTTTCTGATCCAAGTTGCTTGGATCCTTGCTTTTCCTTGGGATTCTTCCTTTTTTATATTTTCCTGTCTGTTGAACATGTCCAGAGCAGTCGCCTGTAATGATAGTTTACTCCATGATTTGTGGGATGGTTCTGTAATGGCTATATATTACATTAGCACCCACTGGCTCTTCAGTGCCCTACCAGTTCCATACATCTTAGATGTTCTCAAGGGGGCTATGCATTTTGTTCTGGTCAATAGTTTTGTGCATGCTTTGCACTTACCCATACATCAGGTATAACTGAAGAGGAAGGAGGTCAGGCCTGCTCTGCCAGCTTTTACATGGACAGTAGGATGACAAGGCAAGGTCAAGCAGGAATGGTCATCTTGTGTTCATCTGGCTTCTGTTGCAATATTGATTGTGATTCAGTCCAGCCCACCAACTGAGAAATGGCTTTTTACTCTTCCCCTCACATGATGAGCCACAATTTCAGGTTGCTGTTACAGGTTCATGCTTGTGCACGCATAACCTAAATCCATTTGTCCACATGCAAAGAAGTTTTTGTGGTGATGATTATACTAGGAATAAATATTATAGTATGTTTACACAACATTTGCATATATTTGTCCTCTATTCAGCCCTGCCATTGACAACTTGATCTGTTGAATTTACTCATAATTATGTTTCTGTACGTGGTGGCGCTGCGGGTTAAACTGCTGTTGCTGAACTTGCAGACCAGAAGGTTGGCAGTTCGAGACCACGCAACCGAGTGACCTCCCGTCACTTGTCCCAGCTCCTGCCAACCTAGCAGTTCGAAAGCATGTAAAAATGCAAGTAGATAAATAGGTACCACTTTGGTGGGAAGGAAACGGCATTCTTTGTAGTTTTAGGCAAGAACCTTTCTCTGTCCTACATGAGGATGCTGAGGCCTTCTGCATCCAAAACAGATGCTCTTCCACTGAGCTGCAGTCTCTTTCACACAAATAGGGTTTATTACTTTCTACCTGCGATTTTCTCAGAAAACATACACAGATCTTCTAGTTCCACCTCTGTCACCCAAAATGCCTGGAAATATTTGGTGACCAAACCTGTATACTATTCAGAGAAGACAGTAGTTTAAAAGCTGGTTTACTTCTAAGTAGTATGATGTAAATGGGTGGTAATTAACTGGCAGTATATCTTCCATCGGCTTCATTCACATTTCAACTGAGAGTGGATGGTGAACCCAGAATCCACCATGGCCATGTGCATTTCAGATCTGATCATCAGCCAATGTGAGTTGGCATAACCACACTGATCTCAGTGTAACTAAATAGATTTTTAATAAATGAAGATCTGGACCATTTATGTAGTGCCATCCTTTTAATACATTGCCTACACCTTCTTGCGTGTTTAGGCATCATTTGTTCTCTCCTAGTGGGAGTAGATAGCATGAACGAACTGAATGTGTAGCACCAAAATGTGGTCTTTTAACATAAAAATGATGTTTAAAATGAAGAACACTGGCAGAGACTATGTCATTTAGTACTAGATCTCTGAAAAGCCATGTCACATCAGGTCCCTGCCACAGGGAATCTGTTATGGGGAGAGAGGTGTGTACCTAATGAGTCTGTGTGTATGTTGCTCAAATCTATTTTATTTATGTGCAGTTAATGTAATTGGAGAGGCTTCTACAAGAGGGAAATGGATGCTGAAAAGGGAGGGGGAACACACGTAAAACAATAGCTCCCAGCATTTTTGTTCAGCGTCCCAGTGGATTAGTGGTAGTCGTTTGCATTAGCAATGACAGTTCAGAGATGATTACTCTTCCCCAGAGAGCGCCAGAGACCAAAATGCCGCTCCATTATGCTGCTCATTAGTATTCGGCACGGTGACTGTCACTGCAGGCTGCAGAATCCAAAGGACGGAGTCGAGCAATGACTTTTAAATGAATAAAGTTTTATTTGAAGGGAGATGAAATTATTGACATGAAGATGGTGTTTGCTTTGTGCTGAAGCGATGAAATAAATCTTAGGAACATGGGTTTTTTGTTTTTTTTACTGCTGGTCTTAACTCCTCAATTGAAAAATTATTGGAATTTCTTTTTTATCAGTGCTATTTGAATTTACACAGCATAAGACAGGCAGACATTTGAGCAGCACGTCCCATAGTCATGATTTTGGGGAGTCTTGAGTATGCAGGACTCATGGTTTTAGTGGAGGGATCATTTTAGTAGAAGCCACAGCCTGAGCCATGCTAAGGCGGCCTTATTGGTAATTCTGCCCAGAGCCCTCTGTGATGTAGCTGCTTCAGTTTATCAGAACTGGTTTAGTTGTTGGATTACTGAGTGGAGGTGTGGTGACAGGCATAATCCTGTGCAAGTTTCACAAAAAAACCTGAACATATCCATGGGTTTAATCCACACATTTTGACTGGAGCTGCAGCCAAACTGCCTACTCTTGTCTTGTACGTTGAGATGGATTGTAAGCCTTCAGGTAAAACTTCCTTTATATTTTACCTACATAGAGAACCCGGGATTATACGTTTTATACAGAGTTGGGAATGAGTCACTGATCTCGAGTCCAAGTCGAGTCTCAAGTTTCTGTCCCCTCGACTTGTGTATAAGTCCTAGCACACGCCCATGGCGACATGACTCGTGCAAATTCATGAGTCACTCAGGTTTTTTTGACATCACTTCCAGGGGCAGGGCACTTCCAGGATGAACATCACAGCTTCAGCACAACTGTCCACTGAAGCCGAGACAATGCACTCTGAAGCCATTCCCTCAGGAAAAATGTCACAGTGTTCTCCTAGAGGCCACTAGGAGAAAAAATGCGCTGGAATGAAGCAGGAGGGTCTGTGTGTTGCTTTTTCAATGGCTCTAGGAACTGCCTCTCCTTCATTGCCACACAAGTTCTATTATGTGATGCAGAAGCAGTGCTACATAATGAAGGGCACTCAGACTCACTGGTTTGAGTTCCTGAGATTGCCGACTCATTTCTGAGTCAGTGGCTCGAGTCTTAACTCAGTGCCCGAGTCATTGGCATGGGTGATTCGAGTGAACATGGGTCAGAGAAAATTGCACATTTTCATGACTCAGACGTGTGTCATCTGACTCGAGTTCCCAACTGTGGTGTTATACCGCTTTTTTTTAACAAAGAATTTCGCAAAACAGTTTACAGAGACAATTAAATGGCTACATATAGCCACTCACCCGTTCACTTATGAAGAGTAGGATTTAACTGATGAGGAGTAGGATTTAACACCAAATAAACTGGCAGAGAAAGTTGTATAAATTGGGAAGGTGGGTCCCTTCCTTTCAGGTCACTAGTGAACCACAAATAAGTCTCATGTTATTTGCACATAATCCCACCCAGCAGATTTTCTTTTGCCACCTTGCACGTCGTATGCGCCAAAATCTTTGAGATAAAAAGCATATATCTAAATTAAGGGCCAGCCCTTTCTCTTCTCCAGCTCAGACAAAGAATTGGTAAAGATGTTTAGACTCCCCTTCTGGTTTGTTGAAAATTTTGCTATGAGTCGCTGAGACACGCAGTGTTTGAAAGAATATCAGCTGAGCCCTGTGAGATGGAGATTTACTCCTCTGACCCACATGGCACACAGTATATGATCCAGCTGAGATTGAATTGGCTCTCTACAACAATGTAATCCAAGTAACAGATTCTACTTCATGACTTCCTTTGCTCTCAGAGCCACACTGGCATACCAACAAGCTGGCCTGAACATTTGAAGAACATAAATTCACTCTGTTTTTATTGCAGTTGCGTCAAATTGCAATATTGTAGCAAACTCCTTAAGCCACGTCCCTTAGTGCAATGGATAGGTGATTTTACAGGACTGTTCTATTTCCCCCCAGGAGGCAGGACTTCAACTTCGCAACTTCTCAGCTTCAGTCTAGGGTTCAACTTGCATGGTGTGCTCCCCCTCCATATAACTAAAAAATGCATGTTAAGAACATAAGAACCCTGATGAGAGAAGGCCAAAGGCCCATCAAGTCCAGCCTAGTTTCCAGTTTGTTCTATGTAAGTCTGGGCATCCTATTTCTCACAGTGACCAGATGCTTCTGGGAAACCCATGAGCAGGAGAGAAACACACATAATTATGACTGGACAAATCAGTGGAGGAAGGGTCCCCTTTCAATTACTCATAATGGCTGTATCATACCTCTGAGTCAGAGGCAGTGTGCCTGTGAAAACCAACTGCAAGGAAGCCACAGTGTGGCAAGAGCTGTATGTTTCTCTCTGCTTGTGGAAGCCATTGACATATGTTTGGCTACTGTGGGAAACAGAACCTTGGACTAGATGAGACTCCCTTTGGCCTGATCCAGTAGGATTCTGCTGATGATCCAATAACAAGATAGTGCACAGCCCTAATATCTCAAGATTAAACTGAGATTAAACTGGAATTTGGTGCCCAAAAGCAGCCCTCCCTCCTGTGGCCACAAAGGGAGGAATGTTGTAATCACGTATATCTCCGTGAAACTCTCCTCCTGATTGAAGCTGGCTGAAGCAACATTTTCAGTGCTGTAGTAGAGACCAGATGCCCAGTATCTCATAAATTGCATTGCAGGCAGCCTCTTCCCCTCTTAGGGAAATAACACTGTTGTTGAGCAGAACTCTTGGTGTTGCTGTTCAGGTCGAGCACAAAAGACAGCTGCTTCAGAGCATATGAGCCATTATATTAAACTGCCGTCCAAGGCTTATGTTTAACTAGAAGCCGATTGTAAAAATTCAGTACCTGGAACACCATCAGAAGATCAGAGGAGTTATGAAATTGGGTACAGGGGAAACTGGGCAGAGTTGGAAAAGGTGGTGAAATCTCATGAATCATTAGGAAGAATCAAGTCTTATTTTCATGTCAGACAAAAGAAAGGCCTTTCATTTTTAATGGAATTTGTTCCTCTGTCAGGGGATGCAATCTTCACCCAAACATCACCTAATTTAATTGCAGATTGAAGAATGTTCCAGAAATTGTGAGTGACCTTCAGATGTGTAGACAGACTTTCCCCCTGTTTCAATGTAATTCTTATATTGAAACGAAATATTGTAGATAGCATAACTTCATGGTGGTATTTAATGCTCGATAAGCTTAACTGCTCTCAAGTTCTTAAAAATAAGTGGCTGTGAATTTATTTCCTTCATTTTGCAAGCTAAAAACACTACTTTGAAGAAATAAAATTTCCAAGTGGCCATCTTATTGGAGAAAGTCTGGGAGAGTCTGTGTTTTCCTCTATGAGTCGGGATAAGTCAAACACAAGACAGCTTTGGAAAAACAACAACCCTATAAACTGCTGTTGTTTGGCAGAGAGAGAATCAGGACAAGAAATTGGACTGAAAAATGTCATGCATGAGTATTGCATTTATTTGCTTTTGTTTGAAATCTTATTACTGAACGGAACAAGTCTAGTTAGGTTTAGGTGGATACATAGGCTTGTCCCTTGTGCCAGCCTAACTTTGCTGGTCTAACTGTGCCGGCCTAATTCCAAGTTAGGATTGCACCCTCATTTATACAGGTGTATGCCTATACACACACATGCACACTCACAATGTATGTAGTGGCTCTAATGAAGAACTGAGGGCTGAACCATTGAAGCTGCATCTTACTGTTTCTGTTTTGACTACAGAGAGGCTAACATTCCAGTCTTCAGCTAGCCCAGTTCTCCCTCGTTTTGTTTTGTTTTAGCTCCTGCAGAGCTAGAGGATCACCCACTGTTTCCAGATTGTCTAAAGCATGCCTTTGTGAAGCACTTCAAGATGCTTTTGAACATAATAATAATACTTATATTAAAAGATCCTCCTACATGTACACAAAGGGAGAACAATGACTGGGATGCCATTGGTTGTTCGTTGTACCAGTGGGTTCCCGCAGGGGAATCTCAATCCTGCTGCTCTCAGATTGAGAAATAAACAGCAGCATTCTCCTCCCCCCCCCCCACACACACACACCTCCCCAGCTTCCTTTCTCTTCCATGATGGATGCAGCAGAGGGAAAACAATCTTGCTCTGGAGCAGATAAGAGTCCTTAGAGCAAGCTTTGAAAATATCTTTTCTCCTCTTCTCTCCTTTTTTGGTTTTTTATAACTATGCTGGACAACACATCGTTGTGATGGACACTAATCAAGGCCTGATTTTATGGGATAAATTTTTCAACAGCCTGGAAGGTTCAGTTTTCTGCTGTTGAAATCCTCCTCAATCTCACATATGAAAAAGCTGCTGAACAGTGAGCAGCACTGCTCAAAGCAGTGCTCAAAGGCACATGCTCATGCTCAAAGGCACTCTTTCCTTAATTTTTTTATGATTCAAGACTGGCACTGAGCTTGACAACACTGAATAGTCCTGTTGGATCAGACCAAAGGTCCATCTAGGTGGGTATCTTCCCCTCTTTCTCACCATGGCCAGCCAGATGCCTCCAGGAAGCCCCCCACACACGTGACACATGCATGAAGGCAATAGCGACTCCCAAGCAACAGAGTTTCAGAGGTATACCCTCTTAGAATCACAATGAAACAGGTCCCCCACTCGAAGGGCCTAATCCTAGCCAACTTTCCAACCTTGATGCATCTGCAGTGCAACCCTGAAGTAAGGGAACAAATGTTTCCTTACCTTGAGGAAGCCTCTGTAATGCCCACCCCCCGGATGCTTCATTGGCACGGCTGCATCAGCCCTGTTAAAAATCCGTCTCTGCCTGTAGGTACACACATGCAGCATGTAGGGGCTGCTGGCAAGGCACGTGGGCAAATGTGTTAAGTGGACTCTGCCAGGGCTACTGGTAGCTAAAGGACTGGAAAGAAGGGTAGTCTGTCTGACTAACCCACTTTTCCTGAAACAGATGGCTCGCCCTCCATATCTTCCTCAGCCTGTTAACCCTCTTAAGGGTGGCACCACAACTTCCCCCCCAAAAACCTCCCAACCCATTGCCCCAACAGGAGCCCACCCAAGAAGGAAAACATCATGAATAATGCACCCATGCTTACTCCTCAACTTATCACCATCTAATTCCTCTTCTCCACAACCCCCCTGCTACCCCACCCTCTGCACCCTGTTCACCACAGAGAGAGAAAGGGAGGGGGGGAAGAAAGGGCTGTCCCAATACGCAAGGCCCAACTCTCACCTGGACTGCCCACAGCAAGGACCCCAATCATAATCCTCTCACTCTATGTAACTGTCCACTCCTTTCTCACAGGAATTTCTAGCCAGAAAAGAAGGCGCCCTTGTGCTTAGTGTTCCTTGAAGAGGCGAACCAATCTGCTAGTGTTGAGCCACCCCTGCAGGGCTTGCCTGGAGAAATACCTTGCCACCCAAAATAGTACCAGTAGAGACTCTCTCACCGGGCAGCCAGGTGACATTTGCTGCTGCCGCCACCAAGCTCATGGTTGCCACTGCTGATGCTATTTGTAATAATGCTTGATATGAGAGCATAGTGGCTATGTGAGTTGCAAAGCAGGACTTCCTGAGCTCAGTCTTGCCTTTGCCATGAACTCTCTACTTGGCCTTAGGCAAACTGTTCTTCCTAGACTTCCTCATCTGCAATATGGGGATAACAACCCTTACTTACTTTACAGGCTTGTTATAAGGTTATCATTCAGGCAAGACATGCCAAGCACTTTGCTCATCCAGAAAGCAGGACTATATAAATATTAAGGATGATGTTGGGATGACTTCAGTCATAGCTGTGATGGCCAAAACTGCTGCAGAGATAACTTTCAGGTACCACGTATTATCAGCAGGCAATGAGTGTCGGGAGGGGCCTTCAGCACTATCAAAGCATGTGTTTACCATGCTGAAAGTCTCAGATAAACAGGGCTGGGAAAGAGCCTCAGACCTAGGAGAGCCACTGTCATGGGCTAGATGGAACAGTTGCCTTTTGGGGCACAGTAACGTTATATGTTTGTCTTGCCATGGCCTGCTTCTAAACTTTCCCAAGGCTCTTCAAATCAGTGTAGGGCCACTGGCATGCAAACCCGGACATATCAATGAAACCACTTGTTACAATTATTGTAGGCCTTTGTGAGGGTAAAGTTGTAAATCAGAACTGCAGCAAAGGCAGTTCGTGGGAGAATAAAATTGGGCCACACCTTTGAACAACTTGGGGATGAACATAGGCTAGATGGGGTGGGACAGCAGCTCGACGGTAGAGCAGATTTGATTCCAAATTCATTCATGTGCCATTGTGTAGAATGTTGCATTGCAGCCTTTAGACATGGTGGAGGTTTCTAGCTATAAAAGATTTTCCTTTTAATGAACCTGTAATCTTCGCATAATCCAAAAATGGCAGTCTTCCTACCAAGGCAAACCTTTCTATGAAGGCTTTGTTGTCTTTACATGTCATCAGGAATACGTTTTTATTTTTTGAATTTTTATTAGTTTTGAAGGTCAGAGTGTAACACAAAAATGATTCAGGTTGAATTTTTAATGTTTCTTATACAATTCCGAGGCACTGATTCTGATCCTAATCTTGGGGGGGGGGAATCAAAGCTTCTTTTAGTTATTTTAAATGTTGTGTTCTTATCTGTCCTGTTGTCTAATACATTGTAGTACACGTTTGTCTAATACAACTGAGTAGTATAAATTGTGACAACTCTTAGTGCTCTGCCAAAAATAGCTGTGTTTTTGGAAATCCCCGCACCAAAAATATTGAAATATTCAGATAAATAGGAATGTTCACATTTTTGTTACACAGTGTAATTTTTAAACAGAACAGCCATCCATCAGAAATGTTCCGTATGGAAGAAGGGTTAAGAGTGGAGGGCGTGTTTGGCTGGGAGAAAATAAGCGAAGCAGTTGATAAAAGCTGCATGGATGTACTGCATGCACGACAATGGATCTCCTGAACAAAGGCAATAGGAAAGTGAACGGTATTATTTCTCATTCACTTTGTTCAGTCAGTGATTGAGGCATTTCAGAGCACAAGCAGGAAAATATTAGGTTGCTTTCACAATGGTAGGAGTTTAACAAATGCTCAGTCATTCATCCGACATCATTGCCATCTTGAGCATGAGAGCTTTACCATATGATATTGATGCCGGGCTTGGTTCTTATTGCCATTTTTTTCCCCAGACTCAATCTGTCTGCAATGGACCACTAAACATTTCAATTTGCTACCTGTAGAGTCGGACTGAAAGGCTCCGCTGACAAGTGAGAGAGGAATTATAGGAGGGTGGAATGACAGCCAGATTGAGAAGGCTTTTTGGTTTTATGAAAAAGGCATTGCTTCCCCTGAAATACCAAAAGAGACGGATGTTTTCTTGTAAATGTCTCCCATGTATATACGATGGTAGACAGTGGCTAAGTAATGCTTGTGCATCGTGTGATGCTGTGAAATAAAAAGTCAGTGTCATTTTGGATTGTATTAGCTGAGATGCTGCATCCAACACACAAGTTTAATAGCTGATGTTTTAGGGACTTATAGGAAAGGACTTGCTTTGATTACTGTGCTTCAAACTACGATTCACAAGGGTTAAGGTATTTAAAATAATCTGGTAAGGTACAATGGTAATAAAGACCTAAAGCAGGGGTCCTCAAACTTGTTAAACAAGGGGCCAGTTCACTGTCCCTCAGACTGTTGGGGGGGGGCGGACTGTAGTTTGAAAAAAATATGAACAAATTCCTATGCACAATGTAGACGTTTGGCCTCAGGCCGGCACCAAAATGCCTGGGCCCAGCTCCCTAGGTATGCAGGACAGAAAATGTTCCTCTCCAGGAAGGAAGGATTAGAATTTTTCTATCACAATATTTCTGCTCCAGTCATGTTGGTGATTAGCATCAAGCCAAGTTTTGCCTGGACTTTTTACCAGGGTTTCAAAAGAACGTCCTGTCTACGTACATAGAGAGGAAGCTACGGTGATAGGTTAAGAGTCAAGCGAGGCAGGAAAGAGAAGAGGTGCTCGTTTCAGCTGGTGACCAGGTGCGGGAGAGTCCCTTTGCAGCACCAGAAGCCTGAATATAGGGCAGCAGCGATCATAAGGCAGAAGGAGGGCAGAGGCGCACATGTTGCCTCCGACCCCTTCCCACCCCTGCCTTGCGCACAACTCATACTAGGTCAGCAGCCACAGCAGGTGAGCTCCAGCCACCCTGACAAGCAGGAGGGCGCACGCGCGCACATTCCCTCTTCCTCAGAGGCTGCCAAATGCATCCATTTCCTCCTCTCGAGCCCCTTTGGAGGGCTGGGTGGTTCGTGGCAGCCCAGTCTCTTGACAGCGCTCAGAGCCCCCACGGCTTTTGACCGACAACTCCGCCATCCCCGCCCAGGCAGAAAACACCATTTCTCAAGCTTGCCAAGATGGCATTCAAGCCATCCTCTCCTCCTGCAAGACGTGCGCAGCTTGCCTTCAAGCTAATATCAATAGTTATGAGGCGGGAGGGAGAAAAGGTTCACCTGCAGCATATCTTCCCAGCTAAGGAAGGACTCTCCCCCCCCCATCATCAGACGCCGACCCCAGCCAACTCCACAGTTGCTGCTGTGATGTACATGCTTGTTGCTACAACTCTTTGAATACTTACTTGCTGTGAAATAGAGGTGGGGTCTACTTATGTGTATAAAAGTGCAGCCCCCGCCCTGCAGATGCTCTCTCCAAGCCCTGCTTCCCCCCACCCCCCACCCCCAAGACACACTGCCAGGCAGCCTCCAGCCACAGAGGAAAGGGGGGCAGATACAGATGACCCCCCCACTGACCCCCACCCTGAGTCCATGGGGCTGGCTGCCTCCTTATGACGGGGGGAATGTGGCGGTGGCGGCACCCCTCTCCCACCTTCACTTTTCCTCTGCGTCATTGTTGTCCATGTGCCTTGATTCCAGCCTCCCCTCCATGCTTGTGGCAGCCGCAGCAAGTGGGGGAGAGGAAGGTGCCAAGGAGAAACACTACATGGTCGTCCGTGTGCCCAGCTTTGTCATTCAGCCGGAACGCTGGGCGGGAGGAACGGGTGAGCGGCAGCCTGCCCGTTGCGTTCCGGTCCGTTTCGCCGTCTTGCCCGCCCCCGCGGGCTGCCGCTCACCCATTCCTCCCGCCCAGCGTTCCGGCTGAATGACAACACTGCGTGTGCCTCGATTCCAGCCTCCCTCTGTGTTCATGGTAGCTGCAGCCAGTGCAAGAGAGGAAGGGGCCAAGGAGAAACACTGGCATGCACACGCCACCAGAGCTTTGTGCGAGGGCGAGCGAGCGGCAGTGTGCTGGCGGTGGTATTGGCAGCCAGCAGGTGAGCGAACAGTTAGAGAACCCATGCCAGAACTACGACTCCCAGCACACCGTGCTAAAAAGCCAGGGAGGAAACTGAGTTTGGAAGTTCAAAATAGCTGTGGCGACGGTGGTAGAGTCAGGTCTCTGAATGATGGGCGGGCCGGATAAATGGCCTTGGGGGGGCTGTATCTGGCCCATGGGCCATAGCTTGAGGACCCCTGACCTAAAGCATCTGGTGGTGGTGGTTCTGAGGGAACCAATTGGCATGAAAGTACTCAGATGACAGGCATAACATCTGACTTTGTCACTGGTATCAATTAACGTAGCATTAAATGTACTTGAAGAGGTGGATAGCCTTGCATTCCATAACTTGGGATTTTCATGAAGATGTCTACTCACAAATAGGTAAGGGGAGTGAACATACTACTTCTGCTTGTGATCTTGAAGAGTTTCAATTTACAAGCAAGAGCTTTTGTGGGTTCCTGATTCTGTGGATAGTCCAAGTAGGGGCATCAGAGGTGAATAAATAGGAGAAAGGGACTCATTGTTGGAGAGCTCATCGACTAATTGTTTATTGCGATCCAGACTGTATCTCTGGCTTTAACCTCACTCATCTTCTGAATGAACTGTCTCCTATCATGTCTGTGCACTTTCTCATTGACTCCTCCCCTCCAATCATTATTTTTCGTAGGTTTCCCTTCTGGCTGAGGAATGCAGAAGTTGTAACAACTATATGTTTATTCTGGCTTCACCATAAGCCTTCAGTCAAGGCTGTTGTTGTGGCCTGTTTCCTTCAAACACTCCAAGCAGCAGAAGAATCCTGTTAGTCAAACACTGAATTGTGGGCCTTGCTCAGCAACATTATCTGTGGATTGTCTGCCTCATTTGTTAGTGATCAATACTGCTGTCTCCCAGCCAGCAGCCTTGCAGGATGGTGAGCCTTTAAGTCTCAGCCTTGCCTCTAGTTGGGGAGTATCTTTCATAAGCTCTCATAAATTATGGACTATATTTTGCATCTTTTCCTTTTTCACATCCCTGAGGGTTTGTATTTGCCAGCTGCAAAAAAAATGAGAGATCAAGTTGTTATGCTTCTTAATCAAGTCAATAAAACCAATTTGTCCTGCTAAGCAAGCCGCTCCAGTTGGCGTGTTGCACAATGCCAAATTTCAAAGGCAAGACGTGTCCAAGAATTATGAATGGTCTGAGAATTGCCATCACCCTCTCAGCTAATCTGTTGACGGAAATAACTCTCTGGCTTCAGGGAGGGGGGGGTGTTCGGTATATTAAGAAATGTTGGCCTGTCTGTATATGTAGAAGAATGCCACTTCAGACTGCTGGAGGAGGTATTTTTAATGCTCTTCTATGTGAAAATTTCCTACAAGTTGAGAATTCACCCAACAAGTAGGATAGTTTTAGCCCAGTTCTCTCCTAGCAGTGTGCTATTTTTCTACTTCCAGGGAGTTCTGAATATATGGAAAACTTCAGAATGCAACCTGTAATCTGAAGTGATATAGTTCACCCACCACCTAGGAATGCCACCCCTACATTCCCAGCTTATTCTGCTGCCTATTTAGACCCCACCCTAGGTGCAAAGTGTGGTCACTGTACTTGAGAGGTAACTCAGTTTCTAAACTATCAATCTAAGAATCATTAGGTTGGCAGCTTCTGCTGTATTCTGCTCTGATGCAGAAATTAGAATATTCTGATGTCTTGAAAACTGGCACACGCACCCCATCGACATAAGTTTTTCCAATAATACGACAAATATTGTCAAAGATCAGAATTATCATGTCAACTCTGAAGCAAAGACAAAACAAGTGCCAGGAAACTCAATTTAAATTATGTAATGTGCAATTTTATGCTTTCTGTTTTAATGCCTTCAATACATTTCAGAATCCGTAGAGCAAATGTGCAGCATTGACACTGAATGTGTTGTTTGGTATCAACTGCAGACCCTTTTTAAAGAGGAAAAACTGTGGCTTGTCAGCCTCAAATAGGTCTGGCAGAACTTTACATTCAAACTTTGACTGGCATCGTTGATGTTTATTCTCACTTTTTCTCCCAGTTTGATCAAGAAACAGTTTGTCCTCATGGCCTTTCCTGTTGGTCTCTATGTTCATATTTTTCTTCACACCTACCTTGACTGGTAAGCTTGAATTTGACACTCCAACCTTCCTGTATAGTATTCATCTCAAGCAGATCACAAGTCTGCTGGGAAGACCCAGTAGCCAGTATCACTTCTAGGCAGCAGTTAGCAGGACTTTTAATGTTAAATTGAATGATTTGATTCATAGTGTTCTTATATTAGAAATAAAGATTGCCTGGGGATAGGGTTCTTCCTGTTGTCCTGAAGTAGAAAAATCAACTCACAAGAAATTCCTTTCCATTTTCCCATTAGGAATTCTGCAGGGTCTCCTCTTGCTGATAAATCCAATTAAGGGGAGAATAAGGACCATGGAAGAGCCTGGATCTCATTCTCTGTGGAGTTGATAGTGCCCCTTTTGTGTGCAGGTGCCAGCATGAGCCCCACAGCCACAGGCTTTGTTTCTAAGGACAATTAAGAGCAACCTTTTTAATTTGCACATTTATCAGCTGCTCCGTCACCTTGCAATTTACTGCTTCCCTTTGCTTGAAGAACCCTATTATAAAAAGACAGGCTGTCTCAACAGAACCAAGTGCAGGACTCTACCTCTCCCTTCCCTTTTTTTTTCTCCTCAAACCTGCTAGGATGTAAAATTACCAAAGAAAAGGCGATTGCAGAGAATGACAGCTCTGAAATTTAATCCTGTGGTAATAATAGTATTTTTCTCTAACTTCTACTCCTGATCAGGAAAAATCTCTCTGGCCTTGCTAACGCCTGACCTCCAGCACTGCAGACTTCTCTGGACTGCTTGGGGGCTTCTTCCCAATCAGGATTTTTCACATGTAGCCTAGGATTTAATATGTCACTGTCCACACCTGTTGATTAAGAACAACTCAGTTGCTCCTATGGAGTGGCCTCCAGGTTCTTGTCCCTGCATCTGCAGATAGAATATCTTCCTGTCTACTCTCAGTATCCTGTTTATAACGCCCATTTCTGTGTGATCTTTCTAGAACGCACATCAACTGACTGAGACGTTGGGTTGATGCTACTAGCTCACTTAGGTATGTTGTATGTGAGTAATTTGCTGGTGGATCTCACCCACAGCAATTCCTGTGATCTCTTGTTGTTCCCCACCCCATTGGATGCAACACATGCTCCGGCAGTGCATGATAGGGGATAGGCTTGGTCCTTTCTGCCATAGAATGCATGAAGTGATGCTTAACTAGGGCAGGGGTGTCCATTCCCTTTATTTCCCTGAGCTCTTCAAGGGAGCAAGACACTTTCTTGTCTAGTCATCTCCCCCCCCCCCCACGCAATTCAGAGCTCTCTTATTATCCTGTCTGCCCATGGAGATCAGCTGGAGTAGCTCTCCTGAATGTCCCACCATCAGCCAAGGCCTAGTTGGTGAGAATGATGGTAAGGGGTATTAGAGATGTGTAATGCCCAGATTCATCTCACATCCTCTTTGATGGTCTCCTGTTCTCAATGAAATACGTTAGAATTATTATTTAGGCAGGTATATGACTTGACTTTTGCTCAATTTTTCTCTATCTTTTACTGCCCCTCTGTACTCTCTCCCCCAGCATTTCAGTTTGTTCTTTTTGTTTGTAGTGTTATTTTTAAATTTTATATTCTGGAATGATATGATTGCTTTTTTTTTTTTTAAATGCAAGCTGCCTTAAACTCTCCAATGGGAGTTAAGTGGAAAGATACAATGGGAGTTCCATAATAAATGTAGTGTCAATATGATTTGGCTGCTATCTCCAGTTGATGTACATATGCAGCCTTAGTCCCAAGCTCCTCTTTTTGCTTGGTATTTATTCCACCATAGCAATTTTTATGCTGTTTTTTTCAGGGTAGCTTTGTGTCAGGGAATAGCAATCTGATGCATTCTTTGTCAGGGAAAAAAATGTCATTTTGGAAGAGAAAAGTGGCATTATTAACCATAGATTTGAGTAATTAAGTGTTTCTGTCTGTCGTCAGTGAGCTTTGTGACAGGTCTTTCACAGCTTCAGCGGTATTGATAATAAAATTGTTGCCATAAGCAGAGGTGATAACCATTGGACTATTTAAATGCAACTGTTTCAGGCTCAAGAGAAGGAAAAATCTATGCAAAGGCAACTTTTTAGCAGCCAGGTTATTTAAAGATCAATGTTACAATTTTTCAGCTGATCGCAATGCAAAATGGCGTATAATATCAGTGCTCCAAATTGTTCCAAATTGCTGCATGTTCTTAAGAAAAAAAGAAATCCTTGCTGCCTTTGTTTGAGTAATGGCTTCATGAAATGTGCTCTGTCTTGTTGATTGGATTATTTCAACTTTATTGTCATAGCAAGAAAAATGAGCGCACATCAGTGTGAATTGCAGGTTTACATATATTATTTAACAGAGTGTGAAACCTTTTCCCTAGGTCAACTACCATTTGCTTCCAAAGTGCTTTTATTCTTATCCCTTTGAGGGAGAAGAGAGTTTTCTTTATGGATATTATTTATGAGCCAAATGTTAGCATTTGGCTCATAAATAGCATTTACATTTAATTCTAATGCATTATTAACATGTAGAATGGAATGTGAGTTTACTCTAGCCTAACTGATCCAATACATTCCAGATAATTTATTACTGCTCTTTAAGAGACTCTACACTATGAGTATGTTTAGATATTAGTGTCACACAAAGAATAACTATGATGGCTTTCTGAGATTTACAACTGTCTTTTTTTCCTATCTTGGTGATGCAAGTTGGGGTAGTGTCGTAGCTAAGAGCTATGTTCATAAATGATCTGGAGTTTAGGGGTCACCAGCAATATGGGGAAGTTTACAGGTGACACCAAACTGTTCAGGATGATGAAAAACCAGAATACTGTAGATTGTGAAGTACTGTAGGAGGACTTCTTCGGACTGGGTGGTAAATATTACTCATTGTAAATAATTGGAACATGGTGCACACTGGGGCAAAACCTTTCAACTTCATTGATTCCCTGATAGGGTCTGAGCTGTTAGTGGCAAACCAGGAAACATTCTGGGGTTGTACTGGATAGTGCAAACGTCGACCCAGTGTGCAGCAGCTGTGAAGGAGGCAAATTCTATGTTATGAGTCATTAGGAAATTCAATCAAGAATGTTAAAATTATAGTGTTCCTATACAAATCTGTGGTGTTGCCACATTTGTAATGCTGTGTGCAGTTCTGGTAGCCCCACAAAAAAAATTTTTTATAGGCCTGGAAATGCTGCAAAACAGAGTTACAGAAAGCTCAGCGGGCTGAAGAACCTTGCTTAAAAACTAAGACTACAAATATTTGGGGAATTTTAGCTTGGAAAAAGGAGACTGTAAAGAGCAAAGCACAACTACGCCAGTGGTCTGACTCCATCTTGTTTAATTTCATCCATTTTGGAGAGTTAAAGCTGCTGTGAGCTGGTGGGAAATCATCTCGACTTGAGAAAACAGAAAGCACTTGTTTCTTATCAGCTTTGCTTCTGACCAAAGGAATGCTGAAAGGAGTAAAAGTGGAGTTCGGCACCAAGGACACCATAATCAGGAAGATTTAGAACAGCTGTGGATGTGCTACTTAGCTGGTTGGAGAAGGTTCCTTCTAAGGTCTGCAAGTATTGCCTCATTCTTTGCAGGAAATTTCAGGCCTGGTCACTGCTTGAGAGCTGTAAGAGACACCTGGTGGGTAGGGCTATGATCAGTGTTTTTGGGAAGCTCATTAAGGCACCACAGCATGTCATCTGGTTTCAGCATGAATGTGCCGCTTTACCAAAATTGGAAGGACAGGTGAAACCAGTAACATTCTTATTATCACCTTGTAAGATAGTGGTATTCAAACTTTTTAGACCGGGACCCACTTCTTAGAATAGCACTCATGTCAGGACCCACCAGAAATGATGTCATTAACCTGGAAGTGGTGTTGTGGCAGGAAGTGACATCATCAACTAGGAAGTGCTATCACTGTAACATCATAAAATGACACTCCTGAAATGCAAATTGGCATTCTTGGACTGCAGCAGTTGTACAACCATGAAACATCCCTGACAGAAAACAAGATGAGGACAAAATATTATGTAAAAGCACTGAACTAAAAACAAAAATTTTAAAAAACCCTCACTTGAAAATTCAAATTGTTAGCACAAGAGGAATAATAAGGGCTGCAGTTTGCAAGATGGCAGCTCCCAGCTTTCCACAACCCACCTGACATCAGGTTGTGACCCACCAAGTGGGTCCCAACCCACAGTTTGAAGAATAGTGTTGTAAGAGCTATTACCTTGTGATAGGTTCAGTAAATTTTAGGATAGGTTTATTGTTTTATGGCACATCTTTGCTAACTCTGTGGGTCTTTCCTTTACCATATGCCTTTCCTTAAAGAGATAGTAATTATTGTGTCCCTTTAGATAAAATTACGTAAGCTATAAGCTTGCCTTTTATGAGTATGGGGGGAAAAGGAACCATCTAAATCCTACAACCAGTAATAGGATCTGGGGATTGACTACAGGAACGCTGGGCGGGACTTACGCGTGATTGGCAGCCTGCCTGTTTCATTCCTTCGGCTGCCCGCCGGCTGCGCAGGCTTCTCCTGGGGAGCTTGCCCCACCGCTGCTCGTCCAATCACCCGGCGTGCCCCCCCCACCCACCCCGGCGAGCCGGCACCCCTCCGAGGCCAGGGCGGGCGGCGGACCGAACGGACGGGCAGCCAATGACGCATAAGTCCTGCCGAAGTCCCGCCCAGCGTTCCTGTAGTCAATCCCCAGATCCCATTACTGCCTGCACCCATGTTAAATACATGGAACTCCCATAAATTGAATCAGACTTTTGGTCCATCTTTTAATTTAAGAGAGATGTTGCACCTTTCAGCTATTCACATCTTCAGGGTAACTTGCAAACATGTTTCTGTAAAGTTGTTTACAGCCTTGACAGAGACAGGCTTCCACAAGATCTTTCACCTTCTGTTACCCCTGATGCTTAATTTATGTATTTGGGTAATTAATTAACTGAATAAAGGATGGCTCAAGGAGCACATGGGTGGGGTGTTCAAGCTGTAATCTCTCCCTGTACAGACCTCAAGGGAAGAAGGGATCTTCGATTAGATACAAGACCAGAATCAGAAAACCAATTAACTCATGAGACTGGGAAAGGAGCAATTTCAAAGATACAAAAGTTTATTAAAAAGAGAAGTTGGGGAAAAAAATCAATAAAACTACAGCCCTATCAAGAATATGTGTTCGTACATGGAAAATGGGTGCTTGTACAACGTATTGGGTTCTTCAGAGAAATGAGTAAAAGGGAATAGTAATGAAAGGGGTCTTAGGGACCCTTCCTTGTTTTTCCTTGGTCCCTAAGCGAAGGTAAGGAAAACAAGGGGTGAGATCAGGGGGATGAAGGGAGAGGAAAACAGTTTGAAGCTGTAGTTCCCTGTATCCAATGTGGATGTTAATTTTCCAGGGGTTCAGAGGTTTTGTGCAACTTGTGGAGACTCTGACTTGGCACAATGACTCACAAAAGAGAGTCTGCTTCAGGTAGAGCATACCTTACTGGTCAAAACATCCCAATATTTATTGGAATTTCAGTGGCTCCATTTTGGTGTGCTAATGTGTGAGCTATGGAATGAATGGAATCTAGGTGAGCACTGATATGGCCCTTCTGGGCAGGTAATCAGCTGCAGCATTTCTCAATAAGGACAGCCAAAATACAGGTGGTGGAAGGTTCCCAGTACCATAAGCATTTTGATTGATATTGCATCACTCTCTCTTTCTAAAGCATGTGACATGCATGCAATGGCATCTTGTTGCAAGCAGAGTCCAATATGGAATTTCCAACTTGACCTGGACCTTGGAAAAAGCCGAATTCAGTGTTTGTATTATGGTCCATTGGTAGGAAGATTAAGATGCGTTTGGAAAATGGGAATGGTGAGACTACCTCCAGGTGATGAAAGTATGCCATTGCTCCACAATGGAATTAAAAATCCACCTAAATTGTGAACACTACTTGCAGTTATAACTATGGCTATTATTGACTGCGGTTGGCTTCCCAATACTACTATTGGCACATCTAATTAAATCTGCGAATTGCACCTAAAAATGCCTTTTAAGTAGTCCATTAAGAACCACTTAATAAGAGTTGGAAACAAATATTAATAAGTTATTAAAATATTGTTTTCACTTTAAGTTTCTGGTAGAGTCTGAATACATCAAATACCTCTGAAATGAATCAATATGTAAGGGTGTTATTCTACATCTACAAAATCCCAATTTTGTAGCTGGTATTAATTGTTGGAAAACTAGCATTGAAATCATTATTTTAAATGCATTATTGAATACCAAATATTCCATTCATTAAAGGGAAGAGTATATGCTTGGTAATTCTGTATGTAGAAGTCCTGAGCAGAAGAACCTCAAAGGATGGGGATATGTAAGCAGTGAAGGCTTAGGCTTCTGTGTCAGATTGCTAGGAGCTCTGAAGACCTCTATATAAGCTCTGCTGGATCAGGCCAAAGGCCCATCTAGTCTAGCTTCCTGTATCTCACAGGGGAGCATACAAGGCAACAAGACACCTGCATCCTGTTACCACTCCCTTGAACCTGGCATTTCAAGGTAGCCTAAAACCAGGAAGTTACACATACAGTACCTATCATGGCTTGTAACCTGTGATGGATTTTTCTTCTAGGAATCTGGCCTCTAAGGGTGCAATCTTGTCCAACGTTCCAGAGTTGATGCAGCCACAATGTAGCCCCAAACTAAGGGAGCACATGTTGGCCTACCTTGTGGAGGCCCCCATGACTGTCCCACCATCACTGGATGCAGGACACACACACACACACACACACACACACACACACACACACACACACA
>JAJKFI010000010.1:6165794-6179268 GCA_029204185.1 Lerista edwardsae
CACACACACACACACACACACACACACACACACACACACACACACACTACCTGTTGGGCAGCCATCTTTGGAAACCTTTTATTCCATCTACAAATGAGACCATCAACATGTTTTGAAGAACTGGTTCATTTTCCGGTACACAACGACCCCTTATAATTGCTCTCCTTGAAACAGTCTCTTGTCTTCTTCCTTCCCGACAAAGCTCCATCTATTAGCATTTCGCTAGTTGTTATTTGTAATTGCTTTGCCGTTCCTGATGCCTGCACATTATAATTAAATCATTTCAGATTCCTAGTTACAGCCCTAAAACAGCTGCACCAAATTACAGCCAAAGACTTACTCTAGAAATACGCAGTTCCAATTAGCTAAATATCTGGGGCATGATGCAGGGAGGAAGCTCTGAAATAAAACAAGAGGCCAAGAATAGGTTATGACTTTGCAGCTACAGATTTCCTCAATGAGCTGGGTTGGACTGAGTGAGAAAATATTGAGCTCTCTCTTTCGGCAAAAAGTCAACATCCTAGAATTGACTGCTTTTTCTCCTCCTCAAGACAAGGCTGTGACCTTTTTGCTGGAAAATATTCTGTATGTTGATGCACACACAGTGATAGGTAGGTGGTCTGAAGGCAAGCAGGTGGTCAAGAGGGTTGGGGCAAGCTGCTTGCGTCGGCCCAAGGCAACTCTTGGATGGCGCCGTTGGTCACCTGATAACTGCTGCATTAGTAGCTGCAGTACTACTCTGTGGCCATCTGCAATGCTGGTGCTGTAGTGCAGCTAACACTTGGAAAGCAGCTCTCTTTCTCCTTTACTAAGTTGCTTGGTGAATGGCAAATGGTAGCTTGGCTCTAATATTTTAAAAGATGGAAGTAGTGCTCATCCCTTCCCCTTCTGACATGAATTTCCTTTGGTGCATTGTCCAGTCACAAAAGAGTTTATGGGCAGTTGCTGTCAATTGAACATTTCTCAGACCTGTCTCTTGTATCTTGCTTGTTAGGGTTAGAGCTTATATGAAACCAGCGTAATTGGCAGCATTTAAAGTAGTGATAAGCCAAACATATTCCTTGTATTTCCTCAATTTTCTACCATGCCTTCCCACACTCAGATATCCAGGGAGAGTCTGCAAAGTGTCTCAGATACCCTGATTGTTCAGAGAAACTTATGTTCTTGCAGCATTCCTAGTTTTGTTTCCTTGGGGAAGCATAGGCTCATCTCATGGACTTTCCTGGAAAGTACACACTATATTTAAAGCAAAACCCAGTGGCTGTTCCGCTTTTTTGTTTCCCATGGATGCACCAATCCAGGTTTTAACTGTGGATAGCAGTGGATGAGCATGTGCATGGTTATGCTGATTCAGCCTCCTTGTCTTTCTCTCTGCCTCCCTTGCCCAAGAGTGTGTCCATCCTAGTCACTGACTCTTTTCCCCTATTGGAAAAATAAATTGGACAGAATCCAACTCAAGGAAGGCTTGTGGCCATTGTCCACAGCAGCAGAACAACTGTATCTGTGTAGGAAATTGAGCCTACTGGATTACTGTGAGATATCTAGTTTAAGGCATTCTTTAATAGTACTGATATTATTAGTATGCCCTATACAGGTGATAAGCGGTAGTTTCAGCTGATTGCAGTTACGTTGTCTTTCTTGAAAGTGTTAGAGATAAAGCCTTTCCAATTTTATGCTCAAATTGATTGTGGGGAAGGATTTGTTGCATTCTCTGCATCCTCCTGGTGAGTTTTCTTCAGATGTGATAGTATTAAAGTTCATATTAGATATTTTGGACTTGTGCAAAAGTGAAGATAAGAAAGCTCTAACATCCTGGCTTACCACAGATGAGGCTCATTTTTCTTCAGGGTGAGCATCTTTCATTGAAAGATAGCAGAATCCTAGAATTGGATTCAGACTGGGAAAGGGTTTTGATGCTGGAGTACGCCATTGAACATAACAATACTGAACTTTAGAGCTGTGGTTGAGCAGCTCAGACTTTTTCTCCAGCTCTTCTTTTTTTAAAGGGAAAGGTAGAATGTGAGAGAGAGTAGTATAAGGGTTTAGAATATTTGAGGCTTCCTATTTTCATTCTTCACATCTTAGTTCTTCCTGTTTCTGTGGTTCAGAAACCAAACAGATACTAGGAGGATTCTGCACTGCATAAGTGAGGGCCAGTGTTGGCAGAGGTGCAGATCAGGGAAAAAAAATATTGTGGAACCAGATTGAACAATCTATTCATCAGGCAGAGGGGAAGCTTGCAAAACAAGTCTTTCAAAGCATGTTACATCCATGTTGCACTGGCATAGTATTACATAAAGCATGGTTACAAAGCGACTTATTGTAATGTGCCTTCAGCAGTAATGGGCTGCATAGTTGGCACATCTCTGCACGACTGCAGGGTTTGGCTGCTCCATCTCAAATGTAAGCACAAGTTTGCCAAAGACCGCAATGCCCACATGGGAAAAGCTGGTACTGCTATTTTTATCCCAACTGTTTACAATTAGTTATGCTAGAGATGTGCAAAATCTGCAGAGATAATTTTGCAATCTGAATTGTTGCCCTGGCCCAAACAGCAGACATCTGTGAGAAATACAGATACCTATGAAACTTCTTGCAGGTTTTCTCCTCTAGTCATTTAAAATTAGCAATTGCTCTAAGTAAGTGTGCTAAATGATGGTGGTGGATAATGATGATTCATTTTTTAATCTCTTTGCATAGATAGATCCCACTCACAGTCACTCCTCTTCATGGTTTTGTGGTCTTAAGATAGTAGAGGCACACCTGGTTGATTTTGCGCATGCTTGTTGCAAAGATTAGAGGAGGTTGGTGCAAAACGTTTAAACAGCCATATGAATAACATCCATCCAGCATGTTCAAGTATCAAGCATGCTCGGTGCAGCGGCAATGGAAAACAGTAGAAGGTTTACTATCGGAATAAATGCAACAAGACTTTGACTGAAAATTGTAGTTTTCATCAAGTATAACTAGCACCTTGCTCCTTGCAGAATTCATATTTGCCTATTATTCCAAGAGCAGTAAGGTAATTTTCTGTTTGGAGAAAGCCTTCCATAAACCCCAACTCAGAAATGTAACATCTAATTTTAAATCCTTCTACACGAGGTACCATTGTCACAAAAGGAGCCTGCGTGGCACAGAGAAAAATGTTGGGCTTGGGTATGGGAAACCTGGGTTGGAATGCCTACTGCCTTGAGTGTATCAAATCCAGTACTTCCCAAACTGTGACCCACTGATGGGTTGCAAGTCCATGTGGGCCAATGAGATGCTTCTGGTAGTGCCACAATGCTTACTGGAAGATCCCAGGATCTGAGAACTGGAACTGAGGCTCCTAGTTAGCATCAGGCACATGACCCATTCTATTGACCTCCTTAGGCCTCAGAATGGCCCACAGATACAACCAGAAATGAATTCCAGTCATACTGGAAGTTGCGCCTGCAAACAGGAAGAATCCAAGAAATGCTGAGAATCCAAGAACTGCATTTTTCCCACTGTAGAATTTGTGGCTTTTGTGCATCAACAAACTCCAACTCAACTCCCTTGCTTGCAAGACTCTACTATAGTGTCTGTGGCTAATCAGCTCATTCCTTGTACAAGTACAAATCTTTATTAGAGTCACAGAACAGCATGCTCATTCATTGATGGGAGACAATGGCATGCGTAGCCATAGCATGACATGCCACAGCAGTTCCCACAACTGAAGTAATTTCAACTCCCAAGGAAACAAGGTGGTTTTAAACTGAATAGACAACACACACATTAGATACTCGCCTCTGTCGTTTACAAATCTCTAATGCCTTGGGGTTGATTTAGGCCCCAATCCTAATTTAGGATTAGGTGCTAATTTAGGATGAGGATTGAAGTGCTGCTGCAGTGGTGCACACAGTGAATGAAAACTAAGTTGAGAATAGTTTAAGCCAGTCCAAATGGAAAGTGTCTTAAGATTCTAGCTGTTACCCAGTTAGATACCATCAATCATGGGATCTTAAATTCAAGATCAATTTAATCTGCACAATTTCTGGGGAGAAGCATTCTTTGTTTTTGGATGATGCATGCACATTTCATAGCTGACACCACCTTAGAATTTATTAAAGTATCATAATTGATTAATTAGAACAACTGCAGACCTACTTAATGAAGTTTCCAAAAGTAATTGAGCTTTGATGTGTTAAGAAAAGGGTACGACAGCAATAGCTATGGAACAGACCTGGACACTCACTCTCTCTTTACACCTTTAATATTTGAATGGCTCTCTAGGTCTTATTATTTTGATTTTCCTTATAAAGACAAATGCTAGATTTGTATGTTTGTCATGGGAAATCCAGGCAGTATTGTTTGGGACTGATTCACTTTAAAATGATAATTCTTTCAAAAGAGGATGTGGGTGGAATTTTGGCATCTGCCCCCTGAGTGTTCAGCACTTTCTCTGAGCTCACTTGTGCATTTTCTGGCGATATGCAAGTCCAGTTTTGGGCTAATTAAGTGCTACTAATTAAGAAATTGACCTTAAAATCTTTGACATATAAATCTCAAGGGATCAATTCTTTCATTTGTTCCATTAATTTAAAAATTATGTAGTCAACAGACTTCTAGAATAGCATGTAGAACCAACCTGGAGAAAGCCAAGCACAGTTTGTTCAAGCAGCACAAACTTTCTGCCTACTAATAATTCCTTGTCTTTGTCAGTTGTTGCTCCTCCTTTCTGGACACAACACCTTATACGTGCTCTTCAGAAACTCATGCTTTTTTCTCATTTCATTCAGCTCCCCTGTCCTCTCAGCATAATCAGAAATACAGATTTAAAAATAATTAGAGCACCTCCACTGTCAAGCAGTGCCAGAGCGATGTTGTGACCAGGCTTGCGCCAGGAAGAGATGGGCTTCGTTCTCTGCTTGGACAGAAAGCTCGCTGGGCAGTCTTAGGCCTGCCACAACCTCTGTGCTGTTGTCAGGATATAAAGTGTTGAGGACCATGTGCACTCACTGAATGCACTCACTGACGAAGGTCAGGATAAAAATGCAATAAATTCAATGTAAGTAATGTGGTATTGGTCCAGCATAGACTGCAGCTGTCACATCAACATTCAATTGGGAGGCAGTCTTTGCTTCTTTATGTTAGAGTCGTCTGCACTTGACCTATGAAACAGAATGTAGACCCAGTTTTGTTACAGTGTTCTTTTGCATCATCTGAGCACATATGATTGGATTCTGGACTTATGCACACAGATTTTAAAGCTTTTGTAAAGAGCCGGGTTGTGTTTTCTCCTCCTTGAGAAGGTGCATGTATTGGATAGGTTGTGTTATGTCTGTTTTTTGTTGTTTATACTTTCTTAAGATTGACTTGTAAGGACCATGGGGCAAAACAAACCTTGGTATAGTATAAGAACACTGTGGCAAAACAAAGAACAGTTAATTTGTCATGCATCTTGTTATGCTGGTGTATTAGTTTAATTAAGTTCCTTGTTAATTAGCACTGTATGTGCTAGCCTTAATTATTATTTGCTTACCACAATCAACAGTTTAATTCTTCTTGAAATAAAGGCACACTTTTGAGTTAAATTACTGATTTCACACACTTAAGGCATGATATGTAATGTTCGGCTATTATGTGGTTTTTAATGGAACTAACAACGTAATCCTATACCCCCCTTAGTACCGGCGCTGCGCCCTTGCGCCGGCCAAACGCTGTCACGAACGTGCCATAAAGCGCATCCGTGTCAGTGCTATGGCGCTCGGCCGGTACAAGCGGCAGCGCCATCATTCAGGTGCTGGCGTGACCGGTGGCAGTGCCAGTCAAGCGCCAGCATCGCTCATTCGGCACAGAGCCTCCACGAGGGCATTCCAGAGGCGTAACTGGGCGGCGCAGCGGGCGGAGACGGCAATTATGACGCAGTTGTTATGCAAGACAGCCGTAGTGCCATATCCTAATGCCGGTTCCCGGCCATGGCGGCCCTGATTCGGGCTGCTCCCGTGCTCGTTCCTCTGTGCCTGCTATTTTGCCGGTGCAGATCCGAGCAGGCCTATAGGGGTGACTGGGGCTTACATGGGTGCAAGGGGAAAACCTCCTCTTGTCCTGCACGTTGCTGCTGCTGCCTTTGAATGGGGCTTTGGATATGGTCCTGCTATGTCGGCCTTACTAGGCCGGCATAAGGTAGGATTGCGCTCTGAATTTCACCTTGAACTACTGTATAGGAAATGTGACCTTTTAAACACTGAGTATAATCAAATGAAAACTACTATATCCCTCTTGCTGCCTCACACAGTACTTTGATAATTAGAAAATCAAATTAGTTGGCTACCTGTTGGTCCATTATTTTTTTTAAGTTGAATAATAATTTTGTAAAATATTATGATACCACATATTCACAATTATACTGCACTTTCCCCTCGGCAAGAGATAAGTCACAATAAAATACTATATTCAAAACAGATCTGCCTAGAACATCCGCCCAGTGATCAATGGTGTCTCTGGTGCCCACCCCACAAGGCACTATTGCTGGTGCCTTATAATTGCTTGCCAACTAAGGCTTATGAGTGTCACCGTTCCAAATAGCTAGAAGAATGGTGTGGGGAACTTACCACTCCCCCTTTTCTGTTTTTTGTGCTGTGCCTCAAGAGACTAGTTTCTTGGAATCAAAGCAAGAGTAGGAGTTTCTGGACAGGATATGTGGGGGGACACAATCTGGGCAGGATTGGGGGCTATGTGGGATTTTTCTGTGAATTAGGCCTTGTTTTGTGTATTTATTTCACCCTGTGAGAATGGGTGGTTTCATAGTGAGAGGTGGCCAGTGAGATTGAGTTGGCTGGCTTGATCAGTGCCTGGGGCAAAGCCCTGTACTGGGCCCCTTGGTGCTCCTCTGCTGCCCCCAAGATGGTATGTCAGGCACTACCCTTCAGGGGGCAGCGTGACTAGGTGGGCTATTGGGCAGAGCCTGACCTCTGACTGGCCTCTGATGCTGCCTGTAGGCTTGCAGACAGCTAACTAGTCATTGGTTGGGATTGGGAAGGAGTGGGTAGATATATAATTTGGGCTACTGTCCAGAATTCCTACATTTGTCATTGAATGTTGAAGCTAATTAGGTGTTTCTTTGGTTTCGTTTAGGTGTTTTTTTTTCTAGGCCTTGTTTTAATTACGTGTCTGGCACAGTTATAGGAATCCTGATCAGACAGTGACATGAAGGTTTCAGCTGCTGCAATTTGTATTGAAAATGGGAAGGGAAGATATCAAGAGTCGCCATTGTGGGGCAAGGGGAGCTCAGTCCCTCCTAGTTCTTTCCAGACCTCAACTCCTAAGGGCGCAATTCTAACCTGGAGTTAGGTCGGCACAATTAGGCCAGCAAAGTTTGACGGGCACAAGGACACCGCAAAGTATGTTTGGACCACTCTCTGACTCAGAGGGACCAGCACCCAGACATGCGCCCCCAGACTCCGAGAGTGGTCGAAACGTGCTTTACGGTGGCCCTTGTGCCGGCCAAACTTGGCTGGCCTAACTGTGCTGGCCTAACGCCAGGTTAGGACTGTGCTCTAAGAAACGGTGTCAGTCACCCACTTAACCTGCGTTTGCTCTTTTTTTTATGTCAAGTCAGTTTTGTATCATACAGCTATTATCTGCAAATTAAGGGTGGAACAAGCAGACCTTGGTGGATGACTGTAGCTGGGCTCTTGCCGGCTGAGTCCTCTGCTACAGAGCAGAATTGGAGATTCCATCTTCCTCACAGGTCTCTTGCGAGAGTTGTGGTGCATAAAAGGTAAAGGTTTCCCCACGACCAAATGGTCTAGTCGTGACCGACTGTAGGGGACGGTGCTCATCTCTGTTTCAAAGCCTGTAGAGCCGGCGTTTGTCCGAGGACAAGCTTCCGTGGTCATGTGGTCCCACCGAAGTGGTCCCTATTTATCTACTTGCATTTAGGTGCTTTTGAACTGCTAGGTTGGCAGGAGCTGGTACAAGTGATGGGAGCTCACTCTGTCGCGCAGTCTTGAACTCCCAACCTTCTGGTTGGAAAGCCCAGCAGCAGCGGTTTAACCCGCTGCACCACCACGTCCCACTGTGGTGCATACTGAAGTCTATATGGCCAATTATATGGCCAATTATATTGCTGCAAACTCCATTTGCTGCCAATTTGTTCCTGGTCCAAATTCATACTTACCCCATGAAGCCCTTTAGAGCCTGGGCCTGGGATACTTGCGGGAGCATGCTTTCTCCCATGCTTTTTCCACAAAGTATCTCTCAGGTACAGAACCTTTATCTCAGTGATGTCATGTGCTCGCTCACATCTATGTTGGTTATTATCCTGTGCTGTGAATGTTCTGCGTCCCCAGCTCATTTTCAAGGATTGCCCAATACATAATCGACTACATAATCAAACTGGATACACTTCAGTAGGCAAATCCCAGCTAGACCTGCATTTTCTTCTTACTACTTCTCTTTGAAATTGTGGTTTTATTTACTGATGATTTTCTAGTGATTGTTTTATTGATTGTATTGCTCTCTATTTTGGAAATATTTTACTGAAAGTCAGGTTGAAAACATTCCAAATAACATTAAAAAATATCAAAGTGACTTATATGTGAAAAGAGCACTTTTCAAACAGTGAAACAATATTAAAACTTGAGTTAAAAACACACACAGCAGCACTAAGGCCAGCATAAAACAAATTAGTAAACAGCAGAAATCAGATTTTAAATGTCTGATTAAAAGGGCCCCTACTGGCTGACATGAAAAAAGGGAGTCTGGATAATTGTCAAACTAGCATCTCAGATATTCATTGTTAATTTTGTCAACTGATTTCATTTCAAGGGGAAAAAAGCTACAGGGGGAGGAGAGAGAGGAGATTCTTCTGTCTTTCAAGTTTCCAGACGTGTATTAGAAATGACAGCCTATGATTGCTGTAGACAACATCTAATTAACTGTCATTATAAAACACATGTCAAAGCCCAAGGCCTATGCCGGATTTGCTGTCTAATTTAGCTCCAGAATATTAAAAGGGCCCCTTTGGTTTTGCCGAGCTGGTGTATGAACCTTGTCTTATTATTAAATAACGTGTTCCCTTCACATCTCTCTCCACCTGCACTGAGGGCTTGGGTGAGAGGCGATGTGGAGATTCATTCACTTGCAAGAAGAGTTGAATGAGTTAGGAAACCATGTGAGAAATTCTTGCTGCTTCTGATCATAACTAAAGCTCCACTCAAGATACTGCCCCTCTTCCAACCTTTTGCACGCCCTCTCATTTCTGCAGCTGTTTGAAGGAGAAGGCTGGGGGCGGGGGTGCGATTAGGATGGACAAAGAGAGGCTTAGCTAATAAATCCAGCTGATATTTGTGGACCCATGTAAGGGGCGACTGGTAGCTCAGCTATAAATCCTCCTGCAGCTATGTGATCTGCACCATGTTGGCCTTTAGCTTTGTTTACCTGGAAAGACATTAATTTGTGTTGTTCTAGTGTTGTTTTCAGTATTTATTTTCTTTTAAGACCTGGAGTATTACTAGGACCTGCTTGCTAATATGAGAGGTTTTGCATGAGTTGACTGGGAACTGGGAACTGTCTGGGAACTGTCTGCCACATAATCTAGTGCAGGGGTCTCCAGACTTTTCAGTACGAGGGCCACATAGTATATTATACAGATTTTTGCAGGCTGAAAAAAAAAAATCAGTTTTATTTATGAATGAATGAAATTTAAATGATTAAATATGTTTTACTTGGATCTTTTTTGTAATCAGCAAGATATGATTGAGAATATAAGATAAATGTGACACAAAATAACAATGCTTCAACTGAGAAATGATATATAATGAGTAAAAATGTCAAATATTTTAGGGGCACAATCCTGACCTGGAGTTAGGACGGCCCAGTTAGGCCAGCAAAGTTTGGCTGGCACAAGGGCTACCATAAAGCACGTTTGGACCACTCTCAAAGTCAGGGAGGATGGCGCACGTCTGTGTGCTGCCCTCTCCGACTCCAAGAGTGGTCCCAACATACTTTACGGTGTCCCTTGTGTTGGCCAAGCTTTGCTGGCCTAACTGTGCCAGCCTAACTCCAGGTTAGGATTGTGCTCTAAGTTTCTGTGGGCTGGATAAAATCTTGTGGCAGGCCGGTTTTGGCCTTCGGGCCATAGTTTGGAGACCCCCAATCTAGTGAATGGCATAACATAACTGTGCCATAACATCTAATCCAGCTCCCTACCAAGCACACTTCTGAGGTTAGTGCGAGGGTGTAAAATTCATAGTAAAAGCACAGAACAATATAAAATAAACCACAAAAGGAGACAACCCAACAAAATGAAAACATGATATCAGCTAAAATCAGTGTGTCAGCTTATGGATTTCCGTTGTCAGCAGTTTTTCCTCAGAAGCTGCCTCAGTGTGTTAGCTGAATTCTCCCTGAACTAAATTAGTTCAGCTGTTCTACAGCATACTTCAGGTGGAGACTAATATGGACTTTCTCCCTGATGTCGTTTTCTGTATGCAAGGAATGTGTTGATGTGTTTGGTATTTGCTTATTGAGACAATTTATATTCCACCTTTTGCCCCTGTAAAGGACACTCAGGTATTGTACTATGGTATTACAATAATAAAATATAAAAAAAATACCAACAGGTAATAAATAACCAAATAAAATTCAGCAGTGCACCCAGGTTTAAGGTTGCCAAGCCTCCTATATTCTCAGGGAACCTCCTAGAATCAGAATCCCAGGGACCAAAGCAAGCCATGCAGGAGTCTTCATTCCCAAATTCATACAACCAGGTTAGAGAAGAACCTTCCCTCTGGCCCCCAAATCAAGGTTGGTATGCTCGTGTCAGATTCCCTACAGATTATCTGTCAGAAACCAGGCCACAGTGTGTCACAAGCTGGAGCGGTCAAGGGCACCATGCAATTGTTGATGAATAAGCTCCACTGTGACTCTTAATCCCACCTGCTACATCAGGTACATCAAGTCTGTCCAACGGCCCACCCACCAATGCCCTGTTTCTTTCCTTCCCATCACCACTTCTCTCTGCTAGTGTACCAGTCCCAGCGTCCATGCGTCCTTAGGCCGTTGTGCACGTGTGTGTCTGGGCCCAACAGTTGTGCTCGCAACACTAACTACCTACTGCTTTACACTCTAATTGCTTCAACCGATCCCTTTATTAGTCTGTAACACGATTTGCATTCTGTCAGAGACACTTCTGTTTAATTTAAATAAAAATGCTAACAATATTCCGCTCCTAATTTATCCCCATCTGGGCTGCTTTTGAGACTTATAAGTAGATTGTTATGGCATTAATTATGATTTCACGGCAAGGGCCGTGTTCCTCTGTAGGACTGATGGGATTGTGTCCCCTACTGCGCCTTCAAACAAGGAATCTACATACATCTATCTCTCTGAAGCTGCCTTCCCCTTCAGAAGATTTGAAATAATGGAGGGGTGATGAAGCAATCAAGCCCAATCCTATTTACCCATCCCTGTGAGTGTAATTCATGCATCGCTGAGCACCATCAATGGAAAATTACCTTGGGAGCTTAAATTTCCATGCTAGAGTTGCATTATACGATTATTGTTTTCTTGTTTCCTGATGGGCTACAGGTTTGTGTGTGCGTTACTTTTGCAGACACTGTGAAATTTCTATCTACTTAGCATTTCTTTCATCGTACAAGCAAAAAGTTTGAATGCAAATGTTAAAGCAGTAAAATTCTATATTCACTATACTTTTTCATGTTTAATATAGACAGTATTTTTAAGTAGCATGTTGCAGCTAGGCTAAATGTTATTTTAAAAGCAAACTTTTTTTGAAAAATGGGTTTGCTTAGGCATTTAAATTAAACATGGTGCTTACAAGAAAATCAATATCATTTATTGTTCAATAGCAAGGGAGTTCTCCAAGGAATCATTTTGCATACCTGTGATTCTTTGAGAACATGATTTAGTTCCGACTGACAGTAGAGAAGTTTGCGAAACTGCTTTAGGGCTATACCACCGCAGACCATGGGGAAAGCAGGTTGAAAGTAGCATGTGGTTGAAAGCATTCCCTATGAAAAAGCTTTCCCTTTGCATACAGCTCAGCATATCCAGAAAACATCTAGGCTAGAATTGTTTTATGTCTGTTGGGAAAATTTCCCTCCTTCCCGCCCCCCAAGAAAGAGGCCCATTCACTCTTCCAGTTTCCCCACCACCTTGACCGGTTCAGGAATGCTACAATCCCTTAGATCAGTGACTTTCAGTTAGTGTTTGAAGTACTCCTGGTGGTATTTCATAGCTTGGTAGATTATTCTACATGTGCTGACACAGAGACGATGGAGCATGGTTCTGCCTAGCCCAACCCCAACAGAAGTGAAGATGGCTGGACCAAACTTTGCCCTTCCAAAAGGTAAAGGAGCTAGGTTGGGGAGGACCAGGAGTCAACAGTAACTGGAGAAGTCTCTCCTCTGCTGTGAGTACAGCTGTGTCATCAACTGCCCAGCCCCCCCCCCACAGCAGCTTTTCCAGGAAGCAAAGGTACTTGTGCAGAAGCCCTGTCCTCAGCATACAAGAGGTGAGCATATGAATGTACAGTGCCAAACACGAAACCTCAAAAGGTCCTCTTTTTAAACCTTTTTTTCAGAAGGGAACAATTGAGAGTGGAGAGATGGCAGATGCACAATTAACCCGTTCCCCACCCACTGTTTTCCTGTTCCAAATCGAACCTTTCCAAAGCTGGCCCCTCCGCAGGGTTCCAAACTTGTGTTTACAAGGCCAAAACAGGCATTCTGATACCCAGCTTGGGGGTGGTGAGAAGATCTAGAGCAAGGAAAAGTGGCTAAGTGCTCCCTTCCATTTATCAACTCTCACTTCCCCCTTGCCCAAAGCAGCTTCTCCAACCGAAGAAGCGCTGTTGGGCGACAGTCACATGTGCTGTGTGTAACCTGTAGTTTAGCCTATTGTGGAAAAAAGCACCCACCGCATGCAACTCACAGATCCTTCTTCAGTCCCCTGAAAAGCCCACACTGACACTTCGTTTTTGTTTGTTTGAAGCCAAGTCTGCTAAACTTCCTGTGGATACCTGAGAATATTTGGAGCATCATGCCCCACAATTTTGAGTAATTCTGGCGGTGTGCGTGATGACAGGCAGGCAGACATATCTTGACTAAATTAGAAGTTGTTTGGATCTGGGCAGAGCCTCTAGGGAAAGACAGAAACTTTGGCTGCCTGATTTGTCTTTTCATCTACAGCTTTCCCTCCCCTTTCCTGCAGAGTCATGCCCAAGCAATATGGCAGGGTTTGTGCTCTCCATCTGGAGAGCTGCGAGTGCCTGCTGGTTCCAGCCATGCTTTCAGCTTTCTTCCTTTTGAGCCTGTAATTAAAACTACATGGCTAAGCCTTAAATGCGCCTGTAGTAAAAGTTAGGAGGCTATAATGTACCGCAGAAGGGTGGGCACGTTTATGACTTGGTGTTAAAAAAGAAACTCAGGCCACTGGGCTGTGTGTGTGTGTGTGTGTGTGTGTGTGTGTGTGTGTGTGTGTGTGT
>JAJKFI010000010.1:6179278-6248595 GCA_029204185.1 Lerista edwardsae
TGTGTGTGTGTGTGTGTGTGTGTGTGTGTGTGTGTGTGTGTGTGTGTTCAAACTGCACATTGGAACCATCAGATAATGCTGAGTTCCAAGGCAATGAGGAGGAGGACAGGCTGAGTATGTGATGATGCAGCTCAGCAGGTCCAGGGTCTGTAACCATTTGTCCAATTTAA
This sequence comes from Lerista edwardsae, assembly GCA_029204185.1. Taxonomy (NCBI): domain Eukaryota; kingdom Metazoa; phylum Chordata; class Lepidosauria; order Squamata; family Scincidae; genus Lerista; species Lerista edwardsae. Next base: position 6,179,449 of record JAJKFI010000010.1, read on the forward strand.
TATAAACGATAGCACTTCAATTGTGCTCCTGGCATGTTCAGAGCACTTCACATACATTATATCTCCGGAAATGGGGGTGGGGGGTGTCTGACATTTCCGCATCATCCAGCCCCGAGAGCCAGCAGGCTCCAGTACACCACTGCTGCTGAGCCTTCCTGGCTTTGCTTTCATGCCCTTTCCTGCCTCTCCCCTTCTTTGAACAGGAGGTTGCTGTGTCTTGGAATCCTCGGGCCATAATCTTGCCAATGCTACAATCTCATCTCAGCAGGTTGGAAAGAAAAGTCTGGCCTGATACCAGATCTTCTAAAACTCATAGAATTTAGGAGGCAGTTTTGAGTGCCTTGCTGAAAAAAAAATGCAGATATTCCTGCCGTAATATAGAAGTATCTTTTCCAATTCTTCAGTGAGTTCCTTGCACATATCCAAATTCCTAGTGCCCTTTACCAGCCACTCTGCCTAATGGAAAAGGCTTGTGCATTCTGCTTGCTCTTTTACCTGCTATTGCATTGAATTTTGCTTTCTGTTCTGTGGTTGCCAAACTGTCCAAAAAAGCAGAGGGTAGTATTTGTGGTTCTTTCCCCCTCCTGGCATCCTTTATTCTCACAATAACCCAGTGAGGTAGCTTAGACTGAGAGATGGTGACGGGCCTAAGATCATGCACTGAGCTTCCTTAGTGGGGATTGGATGTTGAATGTCCTGGTCCAATGTGCTAACCACAGCAACTTTATAACAAAAAACTTCTCTTGAACGCAATCTTCAGGTTTTGACCATGTAGCTATTCTTTCAGATATGCACTCTAATCCTCTCAGTTTCTCTATTGGTGCTGCACCGTTCCATGGACAAAAGTTGGAACACAGTGCTCTTTCCAGTTAAGGCTCTTTACTTCACTTTTGTGTCGCCATCGTATCCAGAGAAAGTGTGTCCCATTCCAACTGCAACCATCCATGAAATGGAGCGCGTTAGTTCCAGATTCCATTATTTCTTTGAGAGGGACCAGACTGATCCACTAGATATCAAGTCAAAAGACATCATTGCATCATGACATGAAGACTCTTGGGACTTATCCCACTGGTTAGAAGAAGTACTCAGTTACAAAGCACTCAGTTACAAAACATGTTCAACAAAAGAATTCGTTTCTATGAATGGATGACGTTATTTCTGTTTGCAGACCAGAATTCAGTCCTCCTAGGACATGCTATTTCCTTTTAATCAAGGGGCAGAATTTGGTATGAGAATTATCAGTGTCACCCTGATTCTCGCTCATTAAAACTATATGGAGGCAATTCTTTGGCTACGCTTCATAGTGCTGAGGCTGCCAGCTGGAAACAAGCTGAGATTCTTCCCATTCCATCTAATATCAGGCACAGTGTATGTTATTTCTCTGACATTTCACTTGTTACTTTTTGCTCGTGTTAATAGGCCAGCAGTTGTGCAAGTAGACAGCAGCCATCGTTTCTCAGTCCCAGACGCATGGGTGTGTTTTTGGAGGGAGGGACAGAAAGCCATTAGGTTGCAGTTACAGCCACGTTGGTATGCTGGTGGCCACTTTTGCGTTTGCCCTCTAGAGCTTTCAGACAACAAGCACCTGATTGCATTGATTTCCGCACCCCATGCTGCACATAAGCGGCTAATCAGTCAGTTGAACGATAATGAAAGATCTTGCCATCTGTCTGCTCCGTTTAATGGAGTGTCAGCACATCCCAAATAGGAAATAATTGGATTGACAGACACACAGTCAGTTATTACACACTGTTTGTTATCTGATTAGAAAAGGGGGGGGAGGGAACGTGAAGTGGGAAGGGGGAGAAGCAGGCCTAGAAGCTGAGACCCATAATTGAGTTGATCTGATCACGTCTGACATTGCAGATGTGTTTGGCCTGCCATGGAAAAATCTGCAAGTGCAAAGTTCCCCAACCATTTTGAGCCTGCCTGGAAATTCCATTTCTCCTTAATGCAAGTGGATTACAAGTTGTTTTGCCCTTAATGAATGCTCTCTAAATAAAGGGGGCTCCATTGATGATGATGATGATGTTGTATCTGATGTATTAAAATTGAGCCTTTTAGTAGATGCACTGCTGGTATTTGTTACTTTTTTTCCTTATAGAGGGGGCTTATTGAATGTTTTAGGATCTGTATAGACAAGAGCGCATAGGATCAGACAGGAAACTATGTTTAAGGCATCAGCAAGAACCAAACACTGGGGAGACCCACATGCCCATCCCTCAATGAGTGGAATACTGGAATGTGTGGGAGGTATTCATTATGGGGAGAAAGTTATTTCATCAAATAAAGCTTGCCAAAGACTGAACCCAAATATTTCTTAGCACCCTTTCTAGTAACAAGGAATCTCTGGAGGCACCTTCTCCTGTACCTTCAAATATGGTTTATTTCTGATCTGTAGAAGCTGTGAGTGCTAATATGATAATGTGATTAAAACTATTGATTTTTTTCAATGTTTTTCGTGCATCTTTTCATCGGGTTTGGACTTTTCTATCACATGGGGAAGCTCCTGCCATTCAGGGGCTGTGGAATCATTCAAATGCAGTGGCTGTTGTTCCCTTGTTCGTGTTGATAATCTTTGGAACTGTAAAAGAAGGACTTGACTTTGAGCCATCTCATTGGATGGGGAAGCTCCCCAATTTCCAAGTGTGAGGAGGTCAAGAATTCAGGTGATATCCCCCAGTATGCAATTCTCCTGGAACAGACTGTTTGGAAAAGTTATAAAAAGCTGGGTCACCCACTTGCCCCTGGTGCATTTGCCCTGCTTCATCTTCTGGAGCTCCTAGTACTTGATGGTTACCGACCTGTTCCCAGCTAGATGTGGAGGTAAGGACCATGATCATGGACTGTGTGGTACTTGGATTAGGGAATGTACCCAATAAACCTGAACGAGTGTTTATCTGTACCACATCTCCAGTGGCACGACTGCCTTACTATCCTGCCTTCCCCACCCCTTAACGAGGGTGCCCAAGGCAGCTCACAAAGTACAGACCACGAATAATAAATACATTCCCTCCCAGAACCATAAAATTATGAAAATAAACATTACAAAATTATGAACGTACAATTATAATACAGCAATGTAAGCAGGGCACAACAGCAAAAGGCTACCCCCAGCTCTGTCGTGGCATGCTCCCCAGTTGCCATACTGCTCCCCAATTGCTGGGGCTCTGGAACAGAAGGCCTGGCTTTGTTAGCAGAGGAAGCAGCTCCCTAGTGGTGCACGGCTCGGCATTCCGGCGCTGAGGCAAAGGAGTCACAGACACAAAGCATTGTCAAGATAAGAATGTATTGAAGTTTTCCATAGTCAGATCCAAGCCAAGGTCACATACCAGAACATCAGTCAGATAGCAGGATGCAGCAGACAGATCTTGTACACAGCAAATGGTAACACAGTCGGACAGCATATCCCCCTCCTTCCATATAACCCACACTGATATGGGGCAATGCCCTTCCTTATGTACCTCTTGCGTTCCTTACCAACAATCAGAGCTCTGACGGGGATCACCATAGAGAACGTGCTGTCTGGCACATCCTCACCTCTCCACAGCTGCTCTCATCGCTGCTCAGAGGCCAGCACACAGGTGTAACTAATGGCTGGCCCCATGCTGTTGTTCCCAGAGCCAAAAGAGTATCTCAGGTCTAAACAACAGAAGCAGCAACATGAAACAGTCAATGTAAAGAGACAGCGGCATAAGCGTCACCATTAAAACATTAGGTCAAGGCCAGTACAAGATAAAACAGCATGACATAGAACAGTACACAGCTGCAGTAAAACAAGCCCATAGTGTACCCCACCACCCACTCCATCTACAATGAAAATGCAATCTGAACAGCCTCTGCCATTGAATGGAGCTTTTGAATAAGAGCGTTACCCAGGTTCCATTAGGGTTTTAAAGAACCAGCACTGTCAGTTGATCCCAGAAATGGATAGGTAGCCATCGCATATTGAACAATGCTGGATGCTCCATCTGACTTGATTTAATCAGCAATCTGGTAGTGGCATTTTGGTTCGTTTGAAGTCTCAAGATACATTTTAAGGCAATACCACGTAGACTGCATTACCGTAGTTAAGACATGAATAAATGTGGCCCAATCTGTCCTCTGCAGGAGACTTGAGATTCAGGCCACAGCATTTCCAGCCAAAGTAATGTTAGATAATAGGGCTAGGAAACATCCTCGGTCTGAAATCTTGGGGGGCTTCTGCCAGTATGAGTACGTGGTACCAGGCTAAGTGGACAGATGTTCTGATTCTATACTTGGTCATTTAATGTGACAGAAGGTCGTAAGTGTGTCAAAAGAACATTTCCAAATGTAGGTGTATAAATCAAAATTTACGGCCTATTTGGGAGTTCTTCCAGGGTAAAATATCTGAGAAATGTCAAAGGAAGCCAGGAGACTTTCAATAATGTTATCAAAAATACTGTGGTATGTTCCAGGGCAAAACATCACCTTGACTCATCCTTAATTTATCTACCAGCTTTCACCATTTGTGTATTTGTGCGGTTGTAGATCTACTAAAGGTTCATCCAGACCTCCAGGCATTCAGTGAACATGTTGATGTATGACTGTGCCCGTTGCCCCCCATTCCCATGCTACTACCACCCCAAGAACCATGTGTTTTCTGGAATATCTGTAAGGGGCTCCTACATGCAAGCTGCTGCACACACACAGGCAACCCTTTCACGTATTCAGCCATAGAGATGGCTATTGCACCAGTGTCAAGGGCCTGAAGCACAGCTGCTGCCCTACTTGTCGATCTCCTTGTTCAGTGTGTGTGTGGAGGGGAACAAACCAGCACTCGTGTGCAATCCAGGAAAGAGTGTGTACTTCCTCTTAAGTTTGCCTCATTCTGCATGGGATTGTGCCTTGGGGGGGGTGCCTTTGAAAATTCAGGTTGGCAGCCCACAAGCAGTTTGTGTCTTTAAAGATCTTAACACTCCAAAGCACATAAGTCTAGTTGGAATGGTCATGTCGTGTTGCTCTCCAGATGCCATTTTTATTTTGATGTACTGTAGTGCTTTACTGTTGTTAATAACATGGTAGCTCAGCACTCCCATAGTCAAAGAGGAAAACCTAGAAAGACAGATGGTTTTTATTACAAGGACTGCTTTGATAACATTTGCCACCATTCATGGGATGAATTTTGCTGTGCTCCTTTAAACTCTGACTCCCAGAAGCACAGGTCAGGCTCATCACTTAGTAATGGCAAGGATGGCAGCTTTCATGTGACACTATAGTCTTTGAATTGCTCCATCACCACCTAAGCCTTTCTAGATACATCATTTCTCAAACCTGGTCACCTTTTTTTCCCTCCATTTCCCCAATTTTGCCTGTTCTCCTTATCAATCCTCAACTCCATTCTCTAACGTTGATAGTAAGTAAGTTGTCCGAGTTGCTTCTGTGCATACCACCAGTGGATATGTGCAACTGCCTCTGATTGGGGAATCAATCTCAGAATTGGCAGTGATGATTGGTAACAGCCTCGCAAGGTTTCAGACAGGGATATTTCTCCACAGTACCTGCCAGTGATGGAACCACTGAGCTATGCCCGTTTGAAGCCATCCCTTCAACTACCGTAACTCTTGAGCTATATAAATCAGCCAATGGCTGTGTTAGTCAGTGTGACAGAGTGTTGGGCTTAGAGTCGGGAGTCCCTGCTCCCTTGAATCCGTTAGGCTTAGAGTTTTAATCCCTACTCTATTATGAAGCTCACTAGATGGACTTGGGCAGGTTGCGACCTCTTTGCCCAGTTTAACTTTCATAGTGGCTGTGAAGATGAAATGGAGGAAGCATGAATGTGACTGTAATGGATGGAAAGTGGGGTAGTGGTCACCTTTGGCCTGATTTCATATCTCAATGCAATGGTATATAATCCTTCACTGCTCCATGCATGTCTATAAGGAGCTAGTGATTTCCAATCCATAATTAGATGATGTACGTGGATAGTCATCCTCTGGACTTGGGCTCTTTGGTTTTCTTCCAGCTTTATGCCTTTATCATGCTTTGTTGTTGGGAAAATGGAGATTGAATACAGTGAGTGCAGCTAAAGAGGAGGGTGAGAGGCAGGGAGTCTTGGAGCAATCCGTGGAGACAGAATAGTTTGTCTTTGCGTGCACCAATGTATTTATCATTATCTTGTTCTTAAAAGCAATATCTGTTCTATAATAAGTGATAATACTGCAGCTCAGCTCCCTGGTGTCTAGCATTTCCTCTGCAAATGCTGTATGTACACGCCTCCTTTCAGTGTCTGCTGGATGGATGTGTCTTCAGTTGCAAATGATCTCTGGTTTGAATCCAGCAAGATGAATGTTTTCACTATACTTATTACATTGACTATCTTTATCAAGCTGTGTGCATGTTTACTTGTTGGTCTCCTCTGATGCTTCCAGAGTTTCAGTAAGAGATTATGGTACTGATAGAAAAACCATGGCACAACTTACTTAATTATGGTAATACTAGCTTTTTGTTACCCGGCGTTGCCCGGGTAACAAAATGATCTTCCACAGTTTATGCGTTTTGCACCCCTTCTTGCCCCCCCCCCACGCCGACGGGGGCCGAACCCGGACTCCAACTGCGTCGGGAGCGTCACCGGTCGCCTCGGCGACTCCGGAAACTATGGACTCGATGCCAATTTTGCCCGTTTTCGACCATTTTCATGTGGGGATCCCTGTGTACCCCCACCCCTGGGGGCGCTAGGGGGGTCTGACCCCTGCAGTGTTTGTCGTCAGGCCGCAAGGTGTATGCGTGCCACGTTTTGTGTCGATTGGTCCAGGCGTTCCAGCAGGGCATGGCGGACGTTTTGTTTCACACCCCTTCTTGCACCCCACGCCAAGGGGGGGGCGAACCCAGACTCCAACGGCATCGGGAGCATCGGCACTCATCCCGGCAACCCCGGAAAGTATGGATTTGACACCGATTTTGGCCATTTTCGACCGTTTTCATGTAGGGACCGCCGTGTACCCCCACCCCCGGGGGCGCTAGGGGGGCCCTACCCCCGCAGTGTTTGTGGCCAGGCCGCTAGGCTTCCGCATGCCGAGTCTGGTGCCAATCGGTCCAGGCGTTCCAGCAGGGCATGGCGGACATTGTGTTTCGCACCCCTTCTGGCCCCCCACGTCGAGGGGGGGCCAAACCCAGACTCCCACAGCATTGGGAGCGGCACCACTCATCTCGGCGACCCCGGAAACTGTGGATTTGACGCCGATTTCGGCTGTTTTTGACCGTTTTCACGTGGGGACCCCCGCGTACCCCCACCCCTGGGGGCGCTAGGGGGGGGCCCGACCCCCACAGTGTTTGTCGCCAGGCCGCAAGGTGTATGCATGCCGAGTTTCGTGCTGATCGCTCCAGGCGTTGAGGAGCCTATGCGAAACATACATACACACATACATACACACAAACCTACGCTCTTCTTTATATATATAGATAACAAGGAACCCTGTCAGATTTGCAAGTGAAAGTGTTGAGACACCGCTGTGATTGGGTTTGCAGGACAGGACAGCACATGGGAAGCTGCCTTATATTACACGAGTCCATTGGTCCATCCAGTCCGACTGGCAGGAGTGCTCAAGGATGGTGCTCTTTCCCATCATCTCTTAATCAGAGAAGCCAGGAAGTGAGCCTGGTGCCTCTCTCTAATGTAAATCTTGTGTTCTGCCACTGAGCTATGGCCCCTCTCCAAAGAATATGAGCACAAACGCTTGGTTGACAGTACTATGTTTTCAAATGCAAGGGATGCGCCGCAGTTTTATAGAGCTTTGGTTTATAGAGCAATCAGGTTTTATCCCCCCCCCCAATTAATAAGATGTTTGGAAACCACTGACTTAAAATTAGTTCCATTTGGCGCGACGACATGCTAACATGGAGTCTTTTAATGTCTTTCAGGTTTATTCAAGAGATTGAGCACGCTTTGGGGCTCAGCCCAACTAAGCAGTGCCCACTTCGTGAGTTCCTCACTATGTATATCAAGAACATCTTCCTGCATCAAGTCCTAGGAGAGATCAACAAGGAAATAGAAGGAGTCACTAAGATCACTGATCCGCTGAAGATACTGGCCAACGCAGACACCATGAAGCTGCTGGGGGTGCAGAGGCCTCTCTTGCAGGTAACAGAGCTAAACAATCAGTATCGCACTGAATCACAGTCTGTATTCTGGAAAGGCTCCCCTCCCAGATATTTGTGAATCTTCAGGGGACGTTTGCCCTGCAGCTATGGAGGAAACTCCAGGGACACCCGATTCTGTGCCATCTCCATTTGGAATGAATCCACGGGTGGTTCAGGTCTTGCTCAGCTGCTTACCCATGTGGCAGTCCATTCACAGAGTGGTAAGGATACGGACGTGCTCACAGTTCAATGAGAAAAGAATGCCTTGCATCATCCCTGTGTGGATTGGATATATGGATGGTGTAGTCAAGAGGGAACTCTTGGCAAGCTATAGATTTGCGTTAGGGCTGCAGTTTTCAAATTGGGGCACCACGACGCCCCAGCCTGAAAGACCTAGTCCCTGTCCCCTTAAGGGGCGGGACAACCCTCATATAGGCGCCAGCGCTCCCACGATTGTACTGGCGCTGGGAGAAAAAGGCACTTCGCCTGAGTTACCGGGGTCATGCCAGCCCTCAGGAGGGTGCAGGGAGCCTGTGGACCCCTCTGCAGGCCTCCTTGCATCTTAAAACTGCCTCGCGTCACAATCACAACCTACTTCCGGGTTTTGGCCGAAAACCCGGAAGTGGGTTGCGATCGTGACGCTCCCTGCACCCTCCGGAGGGCCAGCGTGCTCCCTGGCAAATCAGGCGGAGTGCCTGTTTCTCCCTGCACCAGCGCAATCAAGGGAGTGCTGGTGCCACCCCCCACCCCACTGCAAGCATGAGTTTTCAAACTCTCCCTGTGGATTTGAAAACCTCTGCCTTAGGCGGTAGTGAAGTCCTTTCCATGTAGGGCTTTATCCGACCAATATACAGAGCAAGATTACTCCTGCTCATAGCTATCATCATGTTCTTGCCTAAACCACCTGGTGCACACTTCATTGAAGCTGCATCCATCCCTGGGCATTTACATGAATTACAATACAGGGAATGACCTTTTATTTCCCATCTCTTTATACAGCGGTTGACATACAAATAGAGCCAGTGCCTGCAAGTTCAGCATTTTCGTTCCTCAGCACATATTTTTTAAAACATAAAATTGACTTATGGAGAAGTAGTTCGAGAAAAATGCTGCTAATTTATTTCTTAAGAGACAGTGTGTGTAGCAATGCAGTGAATGCTGAGACTTGGTCTTCAGCCTGGGCAGAGCTTCTCAGTCAAAAATAGGAGTTATTCTTTTAGTTGCTCTGGGAATTTTCTCCCACTTGCTTTTGACCTGTTGATGGCTATAACATGATGTGCAGTCTGCACTGCAAAAATTCAAGGAAAAAATGGCCACTTTGTCTAGATCGTAGCATTCCACAAGGATTTCTTGGTTTGCAGGAAGTGCCAATTGCTTACTTTTTTTGGTGGAAAAACTAGTCATTCTCCAAAAGAAAGGGTTCTAATTGGAGCTTTGTGTATTATTTATAACTGAAATTACTATTTGGTATACTGAAGGATTCATTTTGATAAAGCATGTTTCTAGTCCTTAGCATTGTAGGAAAAACCTTTGGGGTCATATTTGCAGCTAATGAAGAAAACAGGGTTGCTGAAAATGGGCTCAAAACTGGAAGTGGGTTGCAATCTTTTTATTTTTATTTTTTTAACTTTTTTGACATACAGGGAACCCTGCAGAAAGGTCCACAGGGCTCCCCAACCCTACTGAACGCTGGGGCAGTGCCTGCCCCAGCTTCAATCTGTACCCAGAAGCAACACGATCGTAGCCATCGCCTCGCTGCCATGCCCCAGCCTTTTAAAGGGACACAGTGCTCTTCAGGCTGGGGGATCACGATGCCCCAATTTGAAAACAAGTTTGAAACCCAGTTTGAAAACTCCTTGGGAGTTTGAGAACCAAGGTAAGTGTGTGCAGAGACAAGGCAAAAGCAGCAACATAATCTCCAGGATTGCACTGCTACCGGGGACAGAAAGGCATGCTTTGCACTTATCTGAGTGAGCCCATCTCTGCAGGGCTCCCAAAGGCTCTAAAAAAGTTTTTAAAAGCCATCCAAACTCACTTCCTTTATGATAAAAAAAACCAGCACTGAGTTCCAGTGGCTTTTTTTTTTTTTTTTTTGCATTTTTAGATGCATTGGGAGCCCTGCCAAGGGGTCTTCAGGGCTGCCCCCCCACCCCCAGAGGCAAAGCATCCCCTCCCATCCCTGGCAGCAGCACGATCATGGAGATCGTGCTGCTGCCTTTCCATCCTCTCACCCCTTAAAGAGACAGGGGCAGAGCGTCTCAGCCTGGGGCATCCCAACGGTCCAGTTTGAGAACCTCTAGCCAAGTCCCTAGTCCCTCATAAACAATATGCCAATGTTTCATTTTTATCACATGGGAGGGAGGAATACCCTGCAGACAACTTCAGTGAAACATTTGCCCTCATGGTGCATAAAAGTGGGTGATCCTAAAACTCTGGAAAAAATGCTTAGAAATCCTTTCATCTCTCCACTTTCAACAGAAAATTTTTTATAGTAACACTAGTGGCATCCCACCTATTACCAGCGTTGCACTAATGCATCTGTGGTAGAAAATGGGCTCCCCCCCCCACCTAATTGTGATGTTTTCTGGTGCCCTTTTTCTAAGGTGTGAAGTACTTTACACTTCTTTTTTCCTGTACTTCAAGGTGACCAAATGTGCCCTTGGGGTGACTTGGTCTTGACAGGGCTATTGGGCAACTTCCCCATGAAAAGATTCTAGTTAAACTAGGTTTGATTCTCAGGGCGCAATCCTTTGCAGCGCTGGAATGCCGAGGCCGACTTGACAGTGCCGTATCCAACGCTGCATAGGAGAGGCTGGAGCCCCCCCCCCCCCACACACGGCAAGGGAGCATTTGCTCCCTTACCATAGGACCGATCAGCACAAAGGAGGCTCTGTCCCATAAGCTGGTCAGCACAAGGGAGGCTCTGTCCCATATTGGAACTGAGAGGGAGGCAGGCTGGGGGCGGGACTTGGGCAGGATGTACCATACAGCCACATCCTAAGCCTGACCACGAGGCTATGTGGCCCCAGTTCAGGCCATGCAGTCTCCTTGGATCTGCCTCCCTATGTGCTCTTCAGATCTGCCGCCGCTAAAGAGTGGACACAGATCCAAGGAGACTGCGTGGCCCGAATCAGGGCCACGTGGCCTCGCGGACAGGCTTAGGATATGGCCGTATGGTACATCCTGCCCGTCCCGCCCCCCAGCCTCCCTCCCTCCCAATTCCAATATGGGACAGCTCCTCCCTTGTGCCAACCGGCTTATGGGACAGAGCCTCCTTTGTGCTGATCAGTCGGCACAAGGGAGGCTCTGTGTCGGTGCTCTGAAGCCGACACTACAAGTAGCATCGGCTTCAGAGCTGGAGTGCTAATGCAGGGGCGTTGCTCGGTGCCCCCATGCCAGCGATCCTCCCCTTCTGTCGATGATACGACATAGCATCGGCGCAAGGGCAGGGGTTGGATTGCGCTGCCCTTCACCCTTGAGTGAAGGCTTCCTTTTGAATCTATCGTACATGATGGAGTATCAGAGTTTTTGAGAAAGGCATCAGGATGGCAGACAACCTAGTCCAAGTCACTCTGAGGTCTGTCCACATAGCTGTTTCTGCTGTAGTGACTCACATGAGATAATAAGTCTGCCGGGAGTGGCTTTCTCTCTTACTTCTTGGGGGAGAGCACTTGTAGCTCTCCCAAGAAAATGTCGTTACCACCCACGGTGCCATATTGTTCTCATCTTGTCAACTTAATGTACATTAATCAGATGGATGTTGATTACAAGCGACATTCAAATGGTCATCAACAGCTGCCAAATGAGTTTCGTTGTTGAGTGCCACAAACAAACGAGTTTTCTTTCAGGTCCATTTGCACCCATAATCAGAAACGGTTAGGAGGCCACGGTAGCCAATCAATTCTGCATGTTTCACTTCTCAAGGGTGAACATGACTTTGAGACATGAATGAAAATTCCGATCAATAAATGATGCTTAGCAGCAGCAGCAGAATTTTCAGCCTTCTCAGAAGTACTTTTTGAATATTTGCACAGACACCCGCACGCGTACCCTTTCCATTATTGACAGCTCTTCTGCAGTGGTTAAGCTGAGACACCTTGAAGCTCAGGCTACCTGGCCTCAGTTGTGGATCTAGCCAGAGGTCAAGGCAAAATTCAGAGCAATCTGAGAAATACAGGTTGTTTGTATTTGTATGCTTACATTTTCCCCATCACCAGCTTTTGGCTCTGGTGTGGGTCTGCCCACAGCAACTAACAACATCAATTTTTTAAAAAAATAACATTTAAAACCAGCCATCCTCCCAAATTACTCCTCATCTACAAAGGTAGCTGCTTTACTTATTGAACTGCAACAAAAATGTTTTTATCAGTTCAGTGGTGTTGGGGGCCAAATGCTCCAGGACGGAGGGGCGGCAAAGTTGCATCCCCCCCCTTGCCACTCTGCTCCTCTTTAAAAAAAAACATGGTGGAGGAGGAGGAAAGCCCCCAACGGGTCTTCTCTGAGAGCCTCCCTGGCTCTCGGAAGACATTCTGGAGACCAAAATTGTCACTTCCAGTTTTCAATCAAAAACTGGAAGGAATAGAATGGTTTTCAACCTCCAGAAGGCCTTCTGAGGGCCAAGGAGGCCACATGTGACCTCTTCTGCCTCAGAACACCTCTGGGGGGCTGAGGGAGCAGGTGTGAGGGGACACTCCTGGAGGTGTGCCCCATAGCACCAACCCCTCTCCAGGAATGCTACTGGAGAAAACCTCTCATTTTCTGTTACTCCTACAAGAAAACTCAGTGGCTGCACAGCTAACATAGTTCAGTGGTGATCCTAATGAAGTCTGCACTTGTGATGCAGATCTCACAGGTGGTTGTAGGGCTGCTCTGGGGAAAAGATACCTCTCTCCTCCTGAGTCACTGCAGCATGAATGGATGCATGAAAAGTCTTAGCTAAAAAATACAGTTTGGGTTTTGGGTAATCTCCTATTTCTGTCTGCAGTGATTTGTCTGTAATTGCTTATTCATACCTACATATAATCACCCTGCTACAGTCAGTGAGTGATGAACATGCATGTGTGAACCAACTCCTAAAGGGCCTCCTTATACGTTAGGCAGTTGCAACCCTGGATTTTCCGCTAAAAGCAAACTCAGCAAGGACCCAATCAGTTTCCTAATGAACGTATCTGTCTGATACACATTTTTCTTTTCTTCTTGTTTGCACTTAGGTGTGCATGTAAAAAAAAAAATGCATTAACTATTGTCACTCATGCAGTTCTCAGGGCAGCAATTGATTCACATAGAGCCATCTCTGGACTCTTCCACTGTAATTTCTGTTTTATGAAACATTTTCCAAATGGGAGCCCTTGACTCCTTCATGGAGTTGTCAGCAAATGTTTGAGGGAATTAGCCTTGCATGGAAATGAGGGTTGAAAATTACTTGGATGTGGAAATGATTTCTATTTTGAATAATTGCTTGAATTGAAATGATTTTCATTTTTAATAATTACATTTCCATAGTGAAATATAATTGCATACGTAGTGTGGAAGGTAGGCAGAAATCCTTCAGCTGGACTCCACAATAGCCTGCTAATATTTAGCTTCTGATTTTTGAGTTCTTCCCTCCTCTTACCATGTGAAATTATACCTGGGTGTTTGATTTTTTAAAAATGCATAATGTGAAATGTGACAGCAAACTCTTGCAGAGACAAAAGCAAGATTAATCACTTCTCAGACAGAAAGAACCAGCTTTCTTCAGAAGGAATTCCTCCCCCCCCCCCCCCGACTCTTTCCTGACCAGTGAGCATTGAAATGACAATGAGTTTCTAAGGAAAGGAATAAAAACCAAGGCTAGAGTTGTGCAAGGGCTATGATCCAAGTACTGTATTGATGTCTACCGTTTTGATGCTACGTAATAACATCTCAAAGAATACAAAGGCTGCCAAGTAAAATATTGCCTCTAATTGCCAGGCAGCAAAAGACACCCTAGGGGTTTATCAAGAGCAGACGTGCATTCCTGTGCCACTGGGAGGCTGTGCCTGTGTGTCAGGTGTCTGTGTGTGAACTGTGTGTTAGCCATTTCCACATCCTGGGGCACTGTAGAGGCTACCTGATGATTGTAGGACAAGCTCCTGATTGGAATAAAGGAATGCTTCAGGCCTAAATGGATTTGATCAGTATATTAATTAGCCTGCGAACTGTTATATCTGAAGACAAGAGTTGGGGCATCTCCCTTGGAACCCCAGTCTTGACTTCCTTGTTCATTGCCCCACCACTACTGCTTCTAACCTAGGCCATCTCAGCTCATCCAGCCAAGGCCTTCCTGTTGCACAATTGCAGGCCAGAGGTTGACCTCGTTGACCTGATGGGTAGCAAATGGTTATCGGTAGGGCTAAGGCTCCAGGGCCAATACATTTTTGAAAACTTTCTAGCTCCAGTAACTTCCTGTAGTTACTCACTAAAACAGTGGTTCTCAAATGTTTTAGACCGGGACTCACTTTTTAGAATGGCTCTTGTGTCGGGTCCCATCGGAAGTGATGTAAGTAGCCTGGAAATGATGTCATTATCAGAAGTGGCATCATCAAGTAGGAAGTGTCATTGTGACGTATTAAAATGACACTCCTGGAATGCCAACTGGCATTCTTGGACTGTAGCAATTGCACAACCATGAAACATCCCTAACAGAAAAGAAGATTAGGACAAAATATATAAAAGCACTGAATTAAAACAAGAACTCTCCCTTGTAAAATCAAACTGAAAACTCAAATGGCTCTTGGAGGTTTGGCTGTTCTTTTTTTCAGAGCCTTCTTCTGAGCAGAGCTCAGGGGTAGTGCACAATTTGAGCCCCATCCAGCCTCGCCAATGCCTCAATCCATATCTTTCTCTGTATGGTCAAGTCCTGATACCCTTTAATCACCAAATCCCCTCCCCAGCCCTTTTTGGATTCAGAGGCAATGTCCAGATTGCAGGGTGCTGCATGTCATGGTGCTGTGGTTTTTGCTGTCATTGCGTACTGTATATTTGTAAGGAGAACAGGATCGAAAATAGGTGCACTTGGCCACACATAGCCTTTTGTGACCAATAGAGAATGGACTGATGCAGCAGGAAAATGCAATGATGGAAATCTGGGGTTGGCAACAAGGCAAGGAAGGATTGCATTAGCTCAGCCTGTTTGATATACAGCTGGAATGTCAGTCAATGTGGGATTTCTTCAGACATGTGCTATAAGAGATGTTTGGAACCAGAAGACTCTGCACTGATTCACACTGTAGACAATGCAGTGCTTAACTCGGCCTGGACTCACAGCAGGCTTCTAGTTGAGATCAGCCTGGTGCCAGCCTGGGCTTCCCTGGTACCCTTCATTTCTCACTTTTGTGGCCAGCATTGCTAGAGCTAAATGGTTTGTTTTTTTTCAAAGGACAGTAACTTAATTGTTGTTGGCATGGGGAAAATAATGTTTGAGCACATTGCTTGAATCACTGACTCTGTGAAATCCAAGCCTAGGAGTTCTGTAGAGCAAGTACACGACCCTCACTGTTGGTCCTGGAGGCAATAGAGGAGGGCTAAGAGTGGGTCCAAATAGGGAGGTGTTGGCTCAGGAGCACCGATACTTTGAGAGAGGCATCCACGGTAGGGGCATTCTCTGCTAAATCTTGGCTGCCACTTCAGTCTTCTGCTGGGGACATTCCTCTCTTAAGGAGACCTCTTCAGGGTCCAGGCATGGCTGGACTTCAGCCATAAGAAAGATGCTACACTTTGCCTGTGATTTCTTATACCTGTCTGGGCTGCAAGGAACAATGAGGAGATCCAGAGAAGGAGCCAGTCTGGCAGTGGCACAGCGAGAGGACTGGAAGTGGGCTCTCCCCAGACAGCTGCGGTAGGTGTCACCACCCGGCAGCTTCTGACTATGTGGAAAAACTATATACCATCAACTTCCTGATGGAGCTGCAAACCAGCCTTCCTTGAAGACAGTCTGGCTAAGCCTGCTGCCAGGAGCTGACGACTTCCTTAGGCACATGGTGTTCTGAGTGTAGAAAAAGGAAGGACAGAGTGCCACTCCCTTGTCCAGAGTGCTACCAAGCTTCCTGGTGAACTACGGTGCCAAGTTGTTGCTGCTGCTTCACTCCACTTTATTGCCTGTGAAAAAACGACTAGCATCGGAAGATGAATTGCCTCCATTCTAAGTTAATTTCTGTTTCCCAGCAGGACCCCAGCTGGATCCTGCTGGGCTTGGAAATGCCACTGATTGGGTAATGGATGAGTGCTTTGTGGATGGCTGTGCCCGCCCTCGCCTGGTGCCAGCCTAGGCTTCCCTGGTGCCCTTCATGTTCCCACTTTGCAGCCAGCATCGCTAGAGCTAAATGGATTTTTTCACAGGACAGTAACTTAACTGTCATTAGCATGGGGAAAATAATGTATGAACACAAGACAGAATTGAAATGCTGACTCTATGAAATCCATGACTGCCTGGGAGTTCTGTAGAGCAAGTTAGACAGGAAGCCATCTGCTTCAAGCAGCAGATATCAATCAGGAAGGGAAAAGGCCCATCTATCTAGGGGCTGTCCTAGAATTGCCACATAGTTTCAGAGATGTATGCCAACACTCGCAAAGTTACCGCACAGCTCTAAACAAACAGAGCTGGTCAGACTCTAGGCCTTGGAGATCCATCTTGTATTTTTTTTTCTTAACTAGACCCCTGGGGTTCACCAACCAGAAGCAGGCATAAAATAGTGACAGGGGCCAGCACAAATGATGGCTCAAGGAGTAGAACCCATTATTTATACAGTGGACCACACTTTACAGGGGTTCATTTTATGAGCAAATTTCTTTGCAGATTTGATCTGCAAATCCCCTATGATCAAATTCCTTCCCCCTCCCCTCTCCATAGTAAAACAAGGTTCACTGTGTGATAAGTTGTTCACTTTATGATGGGATCATGATCACTGCCAACAGGGCCTGGTGGGTGACAGATTGGGATGTGTTTTTTTTCAGTGACCAACACAAACCACCAAACAATGAGAATTTCTACTCAAATCATTATATAAAATGCAATTTAGATCAAAATGCAAAAAAAACACCCCATCCCCATTTCACAAAGTAAGAGCACTTTTGCTTCCTTTTGACGCAGTTTTGACAAATCCACAAGTAGTTTTCAGTAAGGGATCAGGAGGAGGAGGGGCAGAAACAGCAGGAAGCTTGCTTAAACTACGAACATGCATGTTCATAGTTCACAGTGCATGCAGGAGCAACTTTACTGGAATGTGGAAGTAGTGAGCAGCAGTTTTTGGATGCTCCTAGCAGCAACCAGAGTGCAGCATGAGAATCTTTGAGCAGGCCATTTGGACTGGGGTGCCAGTAATTGCTTGGGCTATCCGCTGTAGGGCCATTCACTATTATTTCTTGCTTGCCTACCTGGGACTGTATCCCCCCCCCCATGGGCTGTTAGAGTGCATTTGCCGCCTTCCCTGCTTCTCAGCAGGGGGAGTTTTAAGGGGAACATCACACTCCTTTAAGGGGAATATCACACCATTGGTTCCCCTTGGGCCTCATATCTCCCAGGCACTGGCTATGAGTGCCACTGGCAGTATTTACCTTTGATCTAGGCACTGGAATGCTCCAATCCAAAATTTGAATAAAAACACATAACCCCACAATATGCTATTTTAATTAAGAATTGGGGGGAAATAACAACAAAAACACCTAATGATAGATAATTCAATAAATACAAGTGCTTAGTAGCATCTCCGCCAATAGCAGAGTTTTTAACATCATGGCTACATTGGCTACGTGGTCAAAATGTTAACATTGTGGTTGTGTGAATGGAAGGCAAGATATAGCCGATGCAACGGCTGATGCACACACAAGCCTTCTAGCTAGCGCCTCAGCTATTGGCAGCTCTAAGTGTGCTCTTTGCCAGAAATCATTTCATCCTGTGCCAAGCATGCCAACCTGCCTGGACTGTGTAATTGGAATAAGCCGTGCTGCTGATGTCAATTCTGTGTATGTTTAAGAGCATAAACAGAGCCCTGCTGGGTCAGGCCAAAGGCCCATCTAGTCCAGCATTCTGTTTCCCACAGTTGGCCCACAAGCCGGAAGAAAAGGCAGACTTCTGAACTTCATAAACATTTGCAGGATTTTTTTTTTTTTTTTAAATAACAGTATCTGGGATTTTGTAGTAATTTGGATGCTTTGGGAAATAGAGGGGTGGTTGAGAGGAGCATCAAAAGGAAGAGAATGGAGATTAAAGTTGGAAGTGTCACTCCTTGATTCACTGTAGGGGCACTTGAAGCCCCTGAGCCTACATATCACACCAGATACAGACAACATAAGCATAGTGATCCTGGATCAGACCTAATGTCCCTGTAGTCCAGCATCCTGCTTCACCCTGTGATCAAACGTAGGCCTTAAGGCCATAAGTAGGAGATGAAGGCATTCTCTTCCCCTTCAATTGATCCCCTTCAACCAGTATTCAGAGCATCTTCCTTCAGAGTAGATATAGTGTGGGGTGATTTGTGGGGTACCACAGGGATCTATTTTGTTCCCCATGCTGTTTAACACCTACCTGAAGCTGCTGTGGGAGGTCACTTAGGGATTTGGAGTGGGGCGTCACCGTTATTCAGTGACACCCAGTTCTATCTCTCATTTTCGTCTCTTCAGTAAAAATAATACAAACAGTAAAAAAAAAAATTCCCAGTGGTTTAGCACCGTTAAACCATTAAAATTTTAGTCGGATTGCATCCAAAAGTTGTGTTTAGCTTCATATATATACACTGATAGAGTCTGAGTTGTCAGTAGTGAACCAGGAAAGAGACCTTGGAGTCATTGTGGATAGCTCAGTGAAAATGTCAGCCCAGCGTGCAGAGCTGTGAAAAGGGCAGATTCCACGCTAGGAGTCGTTAGGAAAGAAATCAAGAATATTACGATGCTCCTCTACAAATCTGTGATGTGACCACATTTGGAATACTGCATACCTCAAAAAGGACAATGCAGAGCTGGCAAAAATGCAGAAAAGAACAACTAAATATTATCAGAGGCACCTTCCTTCCAAGTAAAGGCTACAACTTTGGGGGCTTTTTAACTAGGGAAAAATGCCATTAACGGGGGGGGGGTCATGATTTTCTAGCATATTGGCAACACTGGATGCTTCATGGGCATTGTAAGTGCTGGAGCCAGGGGCTTCCAGAGAGGCTGGCGTGGTCCTGCGCCACAACACCCAGGGAAGGCGTGCCCACTGACAAAGGTGAGTTGGTGGGGAAGGTGGGAGTGGTGCTGGAGGTGGAAGTAATGGCACCTGGGGCAGGAGACTTGCACTGGATGCTGTCCCTCCAGTAACAGCCAACGCACCCCCTTTGTCTCCTTGGACTTACACCAACTAAAGACCTATTGCAGGTCCAAGGAGACCCACTGGTGATCAAAAGGCTTATGTAGGGGGGAAGGGGAAACTATTTTCTCTTACCTCCCAATATCCGCCCCCCTGCCATAGCATACAGTGCAGCTTGTTTTGGCACAGTGCGTGCTATGGTAGGAAAAGCAATTTGGTAAGGTAGTTTATATCAGGAGTGAGACTGTGGGCACAATCCTAAGCTGCGCTGGAACAGGCAGGCCAGTGGGCCTGCGCTGTATCCAGTGCATCTTAGGAGCAGGCAGGAGCTTCCCAGGGGCAAGGGCACATGCACGCCCTTACCCCGGGGTAGGTGCCAGCCGCCCCAATGGGCTCCTTGAATCTGCACCTGCTGTTCAGTGAGTGCAGAGCCGATGACGCTGCGTGGTCCGGAGTTGGTAGCTTGGCATCCAGCTCCAATCCCCTCCCCGGGCCATCACACCTCCCAGCATGCCCACCCCCTACTCAGAAACGCCTGCCCTCCCCCGGCCAGGACTGCTCTTGCGCCAGCCGAATCTGGCTGGCGCAGGAGCGGCACAGTGCAAGCTTCACCTGGCACTGTTGGGCCGATGCTGCTGCTCGCTGCCATTGTTGGCCCGACACAGGGTTTTGGATTGCGCTCTGATTGCTGATGGCTTGGCTAAGGTGACCTGATAACTTCATGGTAGAGGGGAGATTCAAATTGGGAAAACTGCTCATTCTTGGCTCACTTTTTCAGTCACTCTATCATACCAGCTCTCTCTCACTGTGCTTTGATGCTTCCACTAAGATCAGGAGACAGAAATGTATTCAATGTATACAACATCGCTCTGGGTACACGTTGAGTGGTGTGTAATTGTGAAGAAAATCTGTATGTAAGCAGTCACAATGCTTCTCTAGACCTCTCCGCCAACTGCTTTACCTCTTTCTGGCTCCTATGTAGATCTTGAATGTCTCTTCATGATGGTGGTTTTCATGTACTTATATGATTTTTCTCCCTGCCACTGTGAACAGCTAAAACACCAAAGTCTGCCATGGTGCATGACTGTATGCAGTCTCCAGGTTTAAGTGGTAGCCTATCTCTGAACGTTGTCTGTGTGCATCCAGAGGCATTTGGGCCACTGTGAGATGGACTAGGTGGTTTAGGTGTGCCCCTTGCTTGATCTAACAGGGCTCTACTTACATACAGAGAAAACGCTCTCAGGGCACAATCCTAACCTGGAGTTAGGCCAGCACAAGCCCAGGAGTGTCGAAAAACCTCCATAAAGTGCATTTGCAGCACTCTCAGGGAGGCCGGTACGTGGATGTACACCATCCTCCCTGAGAGTGGTCCAAACGTGCTTTACGGTGCATTTGCAACGCTCCTGGGCTAGCACAAGGGATTTGTGCCAGCCTAACTCCAGGTTAGGATTGTGCTCTCAATCTAATTGATGGGCTGCTGCACACAAGAACCGGGGCCGGGGGGGAGGGGCGGCGGGGAGATAAGCTTGAGCTCTTACTTACCTGGATAAATGTTGCAAAATCCTAAAATGGGCACAAACTCAAAGACCCATCTAATCCTGCGCCTTGTTTCCCACACTGGCTGACTAGGTGTTTCCAGGGAGCCCACAATGGTCTTCCCCAAGCATCTGGTATTCCACGTTGTACTGCCTTTAAACATGGACGTTCCATTTAGCGCCCCCGGTTAATTGGGGTTGATTGACCTATCCTCCACGATCACTGGTGCAGTTTTCCAACTGCTGCTGCCTTCGAGGGGAGCTTCCTCTCCTTTTCCCTTAGCTATACCCTCTTTCCATACACCTCACCCTGAAGGCACAGGAGGAGCTCAAGCTAACCGGTTTGTCGAGCATCTTGTCAGGCTAATTGATTACTGTGTGGTGCGCGCTGCTGACGACAGGTGAAATGAGACAAAGTGGAGCAAATCTGTATGTGTTGTGCATTCCCGCTGGGTCGTGCCCAGACTCCCTTCTCTGACATCTTGATTTATATATTTGCAGCTCCCTTCCCTAATGAATTGTGCCCCATCATGGGTCATTGGAGCCCCTTGCAGTATAGACCCCATCAGCAGCACCACACTGGAGGAATGAATCATGTTTCCCAGAGCCTTATGCTGTGAATTTAATGGTGCTTGAGCACCAGCAGGAGGGCAGCTGAGGAATGGTAATTAAGCCCCTTAGACAAACAAGGGAACACCCCGCGAATGGTCTGGCACAAAAATGCATAGGGTGCCATTTTGTTTGTGGTTAGCTTGCATTTGGAAAGGTAGTGCCCTGGTCTACATTCAGGTCTGTGAGGGTGAAATTATTTCAGCTGTCCACTGCAGGTAGGGGTGGGTGTTTTTGTGGTTGCTGAAAACTGCTTTTTGGCAGTTAAATACCCGGTAAAAATATCTGAATAAAAACACAAAACACCGCGTTTTGGTGTTTATTTTCCAGAAATTAAAATAGACTACTTTTCCAATTAGAAATAAGACTGTGGCTGCATCTGCTGACACTGTGGCACCTCTGTCATCGGCCTAGTACCCTTTTAAAGGGTACTATGTTTCTTTTCTTTTATTAAAGTTTTATTTTATTGAAGTTTAATAAAAATGAGCACTTGGAATGAAAATGTGGAGTCAAAGCACATGACGTCGCAATTTGCTATTTTAATTAAATAAAATAGCATCCTCAAATAAAAAAGGTTTTTTGTATCCTTTTTATATTTTTGTACATTTTATGATCCATGGGATTGGCTGTTGTACGTTTTATTTTTAATATTGTTTTTAATTATTGTCTTTTAATTATGATGTAGTTATTTTATTGTGTTTTAACTTTGTAATGCCGCCTTGAGTGCCTTCGGGCAGAAAGGCGGGGTAGAAATTTAATTAATAATAATAATAATAATAATAATAATAATAATAATAATAATAATCAAGACATTTTGGAAACAGTGTCACCAGGAAAGCAGGCCCCTAAGTGCCCAGCTGGTGGTCCTCCCCAGTCACCCCTTTGCTTGCTTGCCAGCCTGTCACTTCCTGCAGTGCTAGGCAGGCACCCAGAGAAGCGGCTTACAAGCCATAGAGGAGCGGCAGGGAAACATTTCGGCTTGGTGGCTCATGAGTCGGAGAGGCCTGTGGTGGACTCGCAGCCCCTTTTCCGGAGTCAACGTGTTTCCCCCCCCCCCCTGTGCGGTTCCAGTCAAGGACTCTCTCCCTGCCAAATGCCTTTGACGAGTGTTACGTCTCCCTCAGAACGATGTGCCGTGCATGCAAAGGGCCCAGCGGTGGCTGTGAACTGGGCGCAGCTTCCTGGGTCTCTTTAGCAAGCTAGAGGGCAGAATCGATTCCTGCCACTCACAGGTAAATCTGCAGGAGCAAGATTATGGATCCGGGTCCTTCTGCAGCACTTTAATCTTAAAATCAATATTGAAGAGGAAGCTGGGCTGGGAAAGGGGATCAGAGAGGCTCCAGTGTTGACTCTGATTAGGTTTTACAACTTCCCATGCAAAATTGTCCCCCTTCCTTCCTTTTTTGATTGCTGCAGAAAGGGTAGGGCTGCATGCCTCCCCTGTCACCGACTATGGAATCTACTGGAATCTACTGCACGGCAGGTTTTAATTCAGTATGTAAACACAAGCAGATCTTGAACAACGCTTCAGCCTCTTGCTTTCACATGGTTCAGGAATAATCCTGCCTAGACCATGGGGCTGATGCTCCCTTTGGGGTTGTAGCTGCATCCCATCAGCATGGCTCATGTATGCTGGCTGGCTGCCACCCAACAGGCCTTGGGGTAACGGCATGCCATAGCTATTCCGCACAGGGGTAGCCCCAGGAATTGTGGGATGAGGGGGACAATGCTGGTGTGAAGACACAGAATCTTAAGGGTCACAGGTATCTGGAAAAGTGACGGAGCGGCCCACGCAACAAAGGGTCAGACTATTGTGACTCCTGCCTATGGAGAGGGTTCTGTTGTAGCTGGTGGGCACCCAAAGTGGAAGTCAAATTGTTCTCTACTCTTGAGCAACCACCATCCCTCCCTTTTGCCTGTCATGCCGTAGTCTCAAGGACAATGTTTGCAACGTTCAAAAAGATGAGGTCTCCAATTCCTAAATGTGTTTTCCTTGTCTTTCCTTGTTTTCCCTTATGTAACTCTTATCGTTTTCCTATAACTTAAACATATTAACAATAAAATATATATTCAAAAAGATGAGGTCTACTCCTTCCCCAACGTTCCTGTGTTTGGGAGGGATGTCCTACAATGTCACCTTCACTTGCAGTGCTTGGAGATAATTTATTTTCCAGAACTAAACCTCAGGATCACTAAATGAGCTGCCATCGTGCCAGTTGGCTGTGGGAAAAATCATGTCCTCCTGGCCCATTTTTCGGTTTGTGGATTAATTTGGAGGATTTCTGCTGCTGGCAAGCAATACCAGGGGATGATGGCCCACTTGTTTACCTTTGTGGTGAGGAAGGCGGGAAAGATCGTCGGCAGACCACTCCTCTCCATCTGGGACATGGCACAAAAGCGATGCTTGAGCAGAGCTGGAAGAATTGTGGAGGATGTTACTCACCCTCTGCATGACCTGTTCTCTTCGTTGCCTTCGGGAAGGAGTCTTCGATGTAGAACATCTAGGTTCAGCCACAGTTTTGTTCCATACTGTATCAATCTAGTAAACTCCCACGCTGATTCTTTCCACTATGTACTTCAGCAGGGTTAGTTGTTAATGGGATGAATCAGGGTACATCGGTGGTTATCTGTGAGTGTAAGGTTTAACTCCTGGGTGTAAGTAAGCAACGTCATTTCATTTGAGTGTATACTTGTGGGCCTTGGCCTGGGTGTCCACTGTAAAATGACAATAAAAGTTATCTCATCTTTGTCTTATCCGGTGTAGATACCAGGTGAGGGACTCTTGTGGTTTTTTGCAAGATCCACCTGCGGAATCCAGTCCCCACAGCTTTATTCAAATACATTTGTAAACTGTCTTGAAGACCTCAGTGATAGAAAGGCAGGATATAAATATGTTTAATTGAAATTGATAATTAAATTTTATGTTTTGTTGTTATATTTGGGAGGATGTGAACAATATTTTGTCTTGCCTTAGCTTAGGCTCCCGATGACAAAACTCTTTAAGTGTTCAGTTAAATTTGTTTCTTTGATTTTTTTTTTTTTGGTCAGAGCACAGTAATTGTGGAAAAAACAGTTCAGGATCTCATGAATCTGATGCATGACCTCAGTGCATACTCTGACCAATTCCTCAACATGGTATGTGTCAAACTCCAGGAGTATAAGGACACCTGCACAGTGGCCTACAGGTAAGGCAAAAGATCTGTCAGGTATGAATACCTTCCCTAGATATATTGGCTACAGCATTGGGGGCCTTTTGCATGGAGAAAAATGGGACGTCATCTCTTGATGGAGGTCTGTAACATTATGCATGCAATTCGTCTTTCATAACTCCAGAAGGTCGCTCAGTGAAATTGGTAGGCAATAGATTCCGGAGAGGCAGAAGAAAGTAGTACTGATAGATGATCCCTTATCTGGACATCCAAAATCCAGACATCTTTGTCTAAGACTTTTTCCAAAACTTTCTGTAGAAAGAAGGTCTTGTGCTCTTTCCCACATAAAGGCAGTGAGTTCTATTCTCTGCTCTGTGGTGTGTGCCTATAGAGACATGGTTCAAAAATGTCAACAAGGCCAGCAGACACCCAAATTGGTAACTATGAAAAGAGCAAGAAGCATTTCTCATTATATATATGTAATTATTCTGAAATCCAGAAAAATCCGAAATCTGGACACCTTCCCATTCCAAGCTGTCTAGATAAGGGATAATCAACCTGTAACAGAAAATAAAGGCAAACAATAAGAACATAGCAGGCTGAGGAAAATATTGGATTTTAAAAAAAAATCTGCAGGAAAAGGTTTTGAGAATCAGCCCCTGGGATATCTTCTGCAAACTTTGAATTTCTCACATTGAGTTGAATTTGAAAAAGGAGGCTGATTCCAACCCATTGATTTCTGAGTGCATTTGTCCCGAAATACCCAAGTCTCATCTCAGTGGCCTCCAGATGTTTTCCCTAATCAAAGGCCTCTGCCCCTCTGCTGTTTTATTTTCAGGGACTATTAGCAACCATTCAAATGTTGGAAGGAGTGCAGGCCTGGATCGGCTCTGCTGCTTCCAACAGATGTGTCATGCTAAACTCACCGGGCTGTGGAGGAAAGCAGGCCATTTTCTGCAGTGCCCTATCACCTGTTCATATGTGCCACCTCTTTCCCTGCCCCCTTTTGGGAGCCAGATACAACATAGCAGCGCAGATGGCGTTGTCTGTGGCCCATTGAGCCAAGAACTAATTATTAGATTGTCATGCTGGTGGTAATGATTAACCCTATTTCTGGAACAGGGAAAAAATGGCATAGCTATTTGCTTGAGGCAAAGGGCTGCATTCTGGTGTAAATTTCAGATTACAGCTTCATTCTTTAATACTTGTCTAATACGAGCTCTGTCTTCAGTTTTGTAAGTTGGGGCTTGGGTGTGGGTTGCTGCTGTGTGGAGACTTGGAGACTTGGATTTTGGAGGAGTTGCTTTGGCCATGAGCCCAATCTTTAGCAGGGTTGGCTCAGCCTCCCCCTCCCCTGCCGGCACCCCCCTGCAATGACACTCTTTCTACTCTCTGCCTTTTCCCCTCCGCCTTTCAAAATGGAGTGCCAGCCGCTCTGAGCCCCTTCTCTCCCCCCCCCCAGTTGGCCTAACCCCTTTCCCGGAGGACATGTAGTAGAGCCTTTTATTCCAAATCAAGACTCACCCCAACCCACTCCCAGTTCTAGCTGTGCCCCATTGTCATGCCTGGGGTAATGATTACCACCAGTAATTGCCACCAGTAGTGATTACTGATCGCCCTTTCAGGTCCCTGTGAAAGATCAGCATCATTTCAGCATCATTTCAGCACTTCAGCATCATTTGCTCAGCTTATGTTATGTTTTAAGGCATTGATTATTTACGTAAAGTCCAAGAGCCTCCTTTTGGAGTAAGGGTGCAATCCTATACTGTGCTGAAATGCTGAGGTCGGCCGGCCAATGCCATATCCAGTGCAGTATAGGAGAGGCTGGAGCCTCCCTGCGGCAAGGGAGCGTGTGCTCCCTTACGTTAGGGGAGGCTCCAGCCTCCCCTATGGGCTCCTTGGATCTGTGCCCGAATCGGGGCCGCGCGGCCTCCCAAACAGGTCTAGGATTCGGCCTTATAGCCGAATCCTGGACCCGCCCACGTCCCGCCCTCCTCCCGCCAATCCCTGAGCCACCCTGTCATGGCGCCTCCCTTGCGCCAGCTAGCTTCAGACAACACAAGGGAGGCACTGCGTGGGCGCAGCGCTGGTCCTATTGCCTTAGAGCCGACGCGAGGGTGCCGATTGGCGCAACCCTGTTGCGCCGACGCTGCGCAGTCCTTAGGATTGCACTGTGAGTCACACAGTTACCCCAGCTATGTATTTGTGTTTCAAATAAAGAGAGAGAAAGAGAGAGCGAAGGTCACAACCCCAGAAGAAGTACTAGTCAGTCAGTCAAAACCTTTAATGGCATCTCATTTAGAAGTACTAAATGTGCATGTCTTTCCCACCTACCGTGGAGGGAGGGCGTGCCCTGCTGTGTGGTTGCAGTATTCACACATACACCGCAGCGGCACAGCCGCAAGGGGCAGCCCCACAGGGAAGCATCCAGAGCCGGCCTAAGACCTCCTGGCGCTTGAGGCATCCGTCCTCTCCTAACAAGTGATGAACCAACCTCTGCTCCCCACCCGCAGGATTGGAAACGGCAGAGGAAGCCAGAGCAGAAGTACAGAGTTGTGGGGTAGAGCATCTGGGGCACCAGCCCACCTCTCCTCCACATTTCCTCTGCTGCTCTGGCCCCATCTGCCTTTTCCAGTCTGGGGAGTGGGGGTGGAGGAGTGGATGGTGGCTAAAGCAGCTCGAAGCAGCTGCTATGTGGCTAAAGGAGTTCATGAAAGGGAACCTACTTGCAGGAAATGCGAGAGGCAAGACTGAGGTGGGTGACTCCACAGTCGGAGCCCTGTTTCACCTCGAGTATTTTATGTTGCCAGGGTTAGCCCCCTAGAAAGTCCCCTTACTATGCAGCAGGACTCAGCCACACATCAGTCTCCTATGAAGAGAGAGGCCCCTCCCCAAGATGCAAAATGGATATGTGGGATTTATTGCACTCGAGATTCAATCTGTGCCTGACGCATCTTCGCAAACTGCCTTCCTCAGAGGCACAGACAGGACTTCTTCTCCTGGCATGGAATCCCACTAGCTGTGGTGAGCCTGGCAAGTTGTGACCTCAGACTTGTCACAGTTAGTAGGATTTCATGCCAGTAGAATAAATCCTTTCTGTGCCTCTGAGGAAGGCAGTTTGCCAAAATGCACTGCACATTGACATGTTTTTTTTAAAAAATAGCAATTAACCCTCCACATCACATACACCTTTTTGGAGTCCAGCTTCTTTCCTTCTTTTGCTGCCATTTTGGATGCCTCCCTTTTCCCTTTGCTTGCCCATATAAAAGCCCCCCCCCCCGCCATCCAGGCCAGAACTTGCCGTAGTCAGGGAGGAGGGCTGTTGCGGGCTCAACTTGCCCCTAATGGCATCGGCAGCCAACAAATCAGAGAGGAGTTTCTTGTGAACATGACTGGCGCCTACAGTGACCAATAATTTGTCACATTACTAAAGTAACAAATACCCACTTTGTTACCTTCCATCCTATGTTGTCATATCTTTCCAAGAGTTGTTTCTTATTGCACTTTTATTGACCTCCCTCCTTGAATTTTGATCATATTTGAAACCATGGAAGGAGCCTAACAGGGCTTATGCTTGGGCAATATATGGAATAAAAAAAGAACTTCCAACTTTATCTTTGAGCTGCAATATCAAGGAGAAAATGGCTATATTTGTTAGACTGTGAAATAAACGCCTAGAGAAGAGTCAGCCTCATTGCCGTTGTCATTTCAGACTTGAGTGCTCAAAGCATACTGGTTAACATAGCCTGGCAAACAGTCCCTCATTGACAAGTTAAAAGGAAATGGGGGAAATGACCACATTCTTTTCTCCAATCCCAAATGTCTGTGTTCTTCTGATACTGTTTTTAACGAAACACTACAGAGAGCCTAGGATTTTCTTGTATGAGCTTCAGGGTTATTTGTTGTTCAGTGCAGCTTTTAGTTTTATCTCTTTTTCAATTTTGCATGGATTTTTGGTGTAGCTCAAGGGTTGATAGTTTAGGAAATGGGAAAGCACATTGTTACAGAGAGTAGTGAAGGCTGAAATGGAGTTGTAGACTCTTGGATCCTGCAGCATTTGAAAATCAAACGCTGTTACTTTGCTTGTGGCAGATTAAACAGCAGCTGCAAAATGGGGGAGAAAGATCTCTTTATCACCCTGTTGAAAAAGGCTTTATGAACTTTTTAGTTGCAAATAATTATTTATCAGTTCAGCTAATTCTCAGTTATACAAATACCATTGATGGGGATAAAGATCTGTGAAATGTTAGTTTCTGCAGTCTGGTTTCCTGTCTTGTGTTGTTTATAACATGAGCTGGATTATCAAATCTTGAAGCAACACATACTTAGCAAATTCAACCTGCTGCTTCTTAGCGTTACCATTTCTCATTTTATTTAGGAGTATTGTTCAATATGATGAAAAGCTGGTTATCAGTGCATCCTGGGCAAAAGATGATGACATCAGCAGACTCCTGAAGTCTCTTCCCAACTGGATCAACATGGCTCAGCCAAAGCAACTGAGGCCCAAGAGGGAGGAAGAAGAGGATTTCATACGGTAAGTGCTTCCTAGTGCATTGCTTAAAATAATGCTAACCGTAATGAGAGGAGTGGGTTCTTTTGCCACAGCTGGGGCTTGTCTGACGTGTGTATACAAGCCACTAATTATTTACTTATGGAGGATGAATGCCATGGGGTTGCTTGTTTCCAGGAAGTAGATCTGAACTGTGGAGTGTTCCCTTTGGGGACTGTAAGATACTCAATAATGGCTATTACTTGAGCAGATGACTCAGTTTGACCATCTGACCTCATTATCAAAGTTGCCAGCCTTCTCTGCCCAGCCATTCCCCGCCCCCTTTTCCCAAGAGAGAGCCTAAAAAGCCTGTTCATGAGCTACTAAGTTGTTTTAGAAATCCCGAGTGATAAGTGAGAGTTCCATTATTGCAACTTACCGGAATCCATTAGAATAATTATGTTAAGGAATTCTTTCCGGAGCCATCCTGATGTTGAAATTGTTCAGTTCACATGCTTTAGACTGATTCCTGAAATAGGAACACCTGGCTGTATCTTTAAATAGACATCAAGACCAATTTTTGGAAGGAAAAATTAATGATGTATATTTAATGATACAGCCAGATGTCCCTGTTTCAGGAATCAAGAGCACCTGACAGATTGGAATGGAACCAGCATGTGCTTAGGTCAGAGTATGTATCCCAGTTACCCAGCCCCGGAAAGGAAAAAAGAAACCCTATCCAAATGTAACTAAGGAGATCCTTTGTAGTGTTTGGTTCTACAGTATTTCCATGTGCTTCGTGCTTTTCTTGTTCCAGTACCGCCTTTGGCAAGGAATCGGAAGTGCTCATTGGGAACTTGGGAGATAAGCTGATTCCCCAGCCAGAGATCCTCCGTGATGTCAGCGACCTGAAGGCCTTGGCCAATATGCATGAAAGCTTAGAATGGCTGTCCAACCGCATGAAAGCAGCTTTCTCCAACCTCCCTATGGCACAGAGTAAGTGGTCTCCAAAGAAACAGGAAGACAAGAACAACTTTACTGACAGTACAATCCTCTGCATGTCTTCTCAGGTATAAGTCCTATTGTAGTCAATGGGGCTTACTCCCAGGAAAGGGTGTATAGGATTGCAGCCTGAGCGAGATAGCAGTCTTACAAAACTGCATGGGGACACCCAATGAAATTGATAGAAATGCAGGACAGACAAACAATGCTTAATTGATTATTTGGGATTAATTGCCATAAAATGGGGGAATTGGCACTGTCTTGGTTGGGTTTAAAAGGGGATTAAGCCAATTCATGGAGGATGGGATAGATCTAAGACCCTCTCTGCCCTCTCCGATTACCCTTTAGCAACCCTCCATCCATATGATATGGCCCACTCTGCAGGGACTGACCCACCTATGCTGAAAACACTCTGTCAGACGAGCCCTGCTGAATCACACGTTTGGAGGCTTGCTAAAGAGTAATTGGGGAGGGCAGAGTGGACGTGCAGACGTGTGAGAACAAGAGATGGTTTGCTAAGGTGAGGTTTATGACGGGATTTTGAAGAAGTGGCTTGAGCAGTAGTTGAAGATCCAGTTGAAAGGACTAGCATGGCAGCTGCCGATGTGGAGAAGACAGTGGGAGAAGGCAGCAAAGGTAGCAGGTGAGCAGTCATGGAATGATGCTACTGCTTTGCATTCATGGCAGCTTGCTCTTTTAGCCACAATGCAACACCAACTTTAGAATGCAAAGGAGATGTGGGAAAGGAATCTAGCACCCTCTCATGGTTGCAAAAGTAGGGTAGATTTTGTTTTGGCAAGAGACAAGCTCTTTTTGAAATCTACTGAAAGAAGCCCAAGTGATAGGTGACTGTTCTGTCAGGGTTTTATAAAGTACACACCTTAAGTATAATTTAAAAAGTTACTGTGATCCATCTGCAATACATTTATTTTCCTATCCCGATCTTTGTGAAATTTCTCAGGGAAATCCTGCCCATCCATAAGCGAGTACACATTGGGTACTTAACACACAGCTGACAATTTTGTATTGGATCAAATGGAACAAAATGTCCAGTGAGAGCAAAGATGCCCAGACCCATTCCACCACTACCTTCCATTGCAGACAGAGGACCGTAGTTTGAATCCCTGTGTCCCCAGCCCCTCTATGTCCGAGTTTAGGGGTTAAGATTTGTTAAGTCTTTGTACACTATAAAAGCTGGGATTGGTGACTTTGTGGCTTGTCTGTCAAAGAGCGCCCCTCTTCCTACAGATAAAAATTCAATAACCTTTTTTGTCTGTGTCTGCCACAATTATCACTCATTTAAAACCAGCCCAGCTAATGGAGTGTTTTATCATGCCCTGCAGTCTCTGCCTTGTTCATTATTTAGTGTTTGCTAAGCTGATGGCCCTTGCGCAGCTCTCCCCTTATCTGCACTTCTTCAGAATTGGATTTTTGTATTTTCCAAACTAGTCAGATATGACACAGTCATTTTTGTCTCCTGTGTATTTTTTTCCTCCTCCAGGGAATACCAACGACGTCATTCTTAACAATAACCATGTAGGGGCTAATATTGCTTCACAATGCTGAATTCACCAGAGTGATTCCCCACATTTTTATTCATTTCCTAGATTTTGATTTTGGGCCTGCCACTTCCCAAAATCTTGGGACTGGTAGATGTATTTGGAAGCAAAGGTTGTACCCAAAATCTGTAGTGTTGTGCTTGTGACAGTGAAGCATCTGACAGTGATTGGCTGATCAAGTTGCAGTGGCTCAGAATGTTCATTTGTTTGAGGTACAAAGCCGTTTGTAGTTCAGCTTCTCCGGGGGAAAGGTAAGTAGTCAGTTTGGGAATAAAATGTCATATGGGAAAAGGCTGAGGCTGGGAAATTTATCAACAGCTCTTAGCAATAATAGTTAAAGAAACCTCTAGATATTCCAGTGAATGTCATTTGCTAAGGAGTGACAAAAGAAGGCAATTCCTTTCTGGCCCTGCTTGTGGGCTTGCTATTCTAGGGCCTCCCTAGAATGCAGGATTTTGATGGACTTTTGACCTGATCCTGCTGTTATTATGGAAGGGGACATCACAGGAAACATGTCTATACAAGGGACATAAACTGAAAGCTATGGACAGCTGCTGGCCCCTTATGCTGTGTGGTTGCCCCACCCTCTGCTCTACAGAATCATTTGCTACACCTTTTTTCTTTATTTTAAACAAGAAATTGTCCTATGTATTTTCAGGATTTTCTCTGCACAGTCTGGAAACTTGTTCCAAATATAATTTTTTAAGGAGCTGCTGGAGTTCACATTAAGTGCCGTGTTCTGCATTCCATGGCACAATTGTGGTCATGCAGAATCCAAGACCCTAACCCTAACCCTGCTTTATGGGAGGTCTGTAAAAATGACACAGACAAGACACACTCCTAGGAGAGCAAGCTGCAACAGAGGCAAAAAAAAGATCAGACAGAGGCTTGATGGATGGCAGGTAACAGGAACCAGTAATATATGGCAGGACCACAGTCAACAGTTGTGTTGTCAAGATGATATAGAACTCACTGATAAAGATTGGTAAGAATGGGAGCCAATTTGAAAGTTCAGGAAAAGCATGTGTTACGGGCCTCATGGGGCAGAAACTCCCTGCACATGAAAAGAGAGCATATCAGGAAGAAAATCAAGGCTCAAGCCTTTCTCCATGGCATTCTAGCTTTATGCTAGAAGGGAGTTCTCAGTCTTGGTAGAAGATTCAAGTAGTTCCCCTCCTGTATTCAGGAATGGTACCATCTCAGGAGGCAGGTACAAGTGTGTTTTCCTCCAGGGTTAAATTGGCCCAGTGAATGAACGAAGCAGGTAGACATTGTGGCTGTCAAACAAGCCATATGTAGCAGCCGAATTTGTTTGTTAGGTATGGAGACGCACAGTTGACGGTGGAGAGAACAGGGGGTATCTGTTTCTTCATATAAGTGGTATAGACAGTTTTGCCTGGAGAAAAAAGAAACAGCTGCCGTGTTGTCACACAGTTACAAGTGACAATTGTTGGTACAACTAGGAGCAGCTAGAGAGCGAGGAAAGGTGAGCCATAAGGTCCTCCGTGATTGAACATACTTGTCTGTCAGTGCATCATATTTCTCGGGTAGATGGCCAGCCAGGCAGCCGTTTCTGTGCTTTCCCTTAGCAGCTTGTAGACAACTTGCAAGAAGATTAAGAAACTCAGAGAGTTGTTGCCTGGCACACAAGCAATTGCTGGCTAGGCAAGAAATGAACATGCAGGAGATCAAGTTGCCACACAGTTGACCTTTGCACAGTTGTCCTTTTTTTAAGGACAGGCAGGCAGCATCAGGGTTGGTGTCAAGTTAGTTAGATTGAGCACTGGCTCCATAGCCGTCAGCTGGCCCACCTGGCCAGGCCAACCCCTGAATCCTCTACCAACAGCAGTGATAGTGCTTGGTGTGCCATCGGATGGGGGCAGTGTTGCAGGGCTTGTCCCCAGCAGCCTGACATCCTTAGCCCTGTGGTCTCTCCACAGTGCATTTCCAAGCTTCTGAATCCACAGGACAACCCTAAATTCCTGCAAAGTCCTAGGCACTTCAGTGTTGGGGTCTTGGGCCATAGGCTGCCCAGGGAGCAGCCATAGTACTTGAGAACTGGGTGGGGAAACAGGGAAAACAAACTGCCTGGTGGGAATCCAGGAAACAGGATAGCAGCCTTAGGTACTTAAAACTTAGGCACTAGGTGCCTAAGGGAGCTCAGTAGACAACAATATGCTTGCATTCAATTGCCACTCCCTTGCACCTGGCATTATGAAGTAGCCTACTATTAATGTAAGGAGGTTGCACCACCCATTGTGGCATATAGCCCATGATGGACTTTTCCTCCAGAATTCTGTCCAGTCCCCTTTTAAAGGCATCTAGGCCAGATGCCATCATCACGTCCTGGCCTTCTTAATTGCTGCCGCACACTAGGTTGACACCTTCATCGGGTTGTCCATCAGCAACCCAAGATCTCTCTCCTGAGCTGTCACGGACAACTCAGAACCCATTCGCCTGTATGTAAAGTTTTGATTTTTTGCCCCAATGGGCATCACTTTACACTTGTCTACATTGAAACGCATCTGCCATTTTGCTGCCCATTCCCCCAATTTGGAGAGATCCTTCTGGAGCTCTTCACATTCCCTTCTGGTTTTCACCACCCAGAAAAGTTTAGTGGCATCTGCAAACTTGGCCACCTCACTACTTATGCCTGTCTCCAGGTCATTTATGAACAAGTTGAAAAGCACCGGCCCCAAGACAGATCCTTGGGGCACTCCACTTTTCACCTCTCTCCCTTGTGAAAATTGACCCTCACTCTCTGTTTCCTGGCCCGCAACCAATTCTGAATCCATAAGAGGACCTGCTGTTTACTTCTGTTTACTCCTTCCTTGCCCAATCAACTACCAAGGAAAACAATCCTCCTTCAGGTAGAGTACAGGAACTTGCATTCTGGCTAAGTCAGCGACGGGATCTACAAACGACCTGGGGGAACACTGGGTGGGACTTACGCAGGGCTTCCGCGTGATTGGCTGCCTGTCCGCAGCGTTCTGCAGCTGTCCTGGCCTGGGGGGCTGCCCCCGGTTAGCGCACCCACCGCTGCTCGCCCAGGCACCCGGCATGACCCTCACCTGTCCTCCGCAACGAGCAGGAGCCCCCCCCCGAGGCCAGGGCAGCTGCGGATCACCGCGGACGGGCTGCCAATCACCCGGATGTCCCGCCTACGTCCCGCCCAGTGTTCCCCCAGGTCGTTTGTAGATCCCGTTGCTGGGCTAAATGTATGAAATTACAGCTGTTAACCCAACACCTTGTTTTTCTGGATTACAGAGATGGGATTCATTAGGAATCTGTCAGAAAAGGACCAACAAAAACCAGTAATCTTGCTCCTTTACAGATAGGCCTGGGGTCCTCACTGGGACCTACAAGGTAGAGAGGGCAGTTATGCTTTCATTTGACTACATAAGAACATAAGAAGAGCCCTGCTGGATCAGGCCAAAGGCCCATCTAGTCCAGCTTCCTGTATCTCACAGCGGCCCACCAGGTGCCCCAGGAAGGCATGAGACTACAAGATGCTTGCATCCTGTTGCCACTCCCTTGCACCCGGTACCAGTAGCCCACCACCTTTGTAAGGAGGTTGCACAATCCATCATTGCCTATAGCCCACGATGGACCTTTCCTCCAGATATCTGTCCAATCCCCTCTTGAAGGCATCAAGACCAGATGCCATCACCACCTCCTGTGGCAAGGAGTTCCACAGATTAACTACCCGCTGGGTAAAAAAGTACTTCCTTTTATCTGTTTTAACTCTCCCAACCCTCAGTTTTAGCGGATGCCCCCTGGTTCTGGTGTTTTGAGAGAGGGAAAAGAACATCCCTCTATCGACTCTATCCCTTCCATGCATAATTTTGTATGTCTCAATCATGTCCCCCCTCAGGCGCCTTTTTTCTAGGCTGAAGAGCCCCAAACGCTGCAGTCTTTCTTCATAAGGGAGGTGCCCCAGCCCCGTAATCATTTTTGTTGCTCTCTTCTGCACCTTTTCCAGCTCCACTATGTCCTTTTTGAGATGCGGCGACCAGAACTGGACACAATATTCCAGGTGCAGCCTTACCATTGATTTGTACAATGGCATGATAATATTGGCTGTTTTATTCTCAACCCCTTTTTTAATGACCCCAAGCATAGAATTGGCCTTCTTAGTTGGTGCTGCACACTGGGACGATACCTTCATTGAATTGTCCACCAACACCCCAAGATCTCTCTCCTGAGCTGTCACAGACAGCTCAGAACCCATTAGCCTATAGGTGAAGTTTTGGTTTTTTGCCCCAATGTGCATCACTTTACATCTGTCTACGTTGAAACGCATCTGCCATTTGGCTGCCCATTCCCCCAACTTGGAGAGATCCTTCTGGAGCTCTTCACAATCCTGTCTGGTTTTTAGCACCCGGAAAAGTTTAGTGTCATCCGCAAACTTGGCCATCTCGCTGCTTATCCCTGTTTCCAGGTCATTTATGAATAAATTGAAAAGCACGGGCCCCAAGACAGATCCCTGGGGCACTCCACTTTTCACCTCTCTCCATTGTGAAAATTGCCCATTGACCCCCACTCTCTGTTTCCTGGCCCTCAACCAATTCTGGATCCATAAGAGGACCTGCCCTCTTATTCCCTGACTGTGAAGTTTCTTCAGCAGTCTTTGGTGGGGGACCTTGTCAAATGCCTTCTGAAAATCTAGGTATATGATATCCACAGGTTCACCCACACCCACGTGCCTGTTTCCCTGAGTGCCAGGCAGGGAGGGATGGCAAAATCACCCCCTCCCGCTCTTGGTTGCACCCCCTCATTGCCACTCCAGTCCAAGGGCCACCCTGCTCCACATTTTTTTAAAGCGGAAGGGGAGGAGAGTGACCCCCGGAGGGTCTTTTTAGAGTCGGGGAAGCCGCACATGGCCTCCCCAACCCTCAGAAGGCCTTACGGAAGCCAAAAACCATCACTTCCACTTTTTGGCCAAAAACAGGAGATGATTATTTTTGGCCTCTAGAAGGCCTGAGAAAGTCACATGCAGTTTCTCCAGCCCTCAGAGGGCCAAAACTGGTCACTTCTGGAAGTGACTATTTTTGGCATTCTGAGGGCCGAGAAGGCTGCACACAGGAATGCCACTGCTTGAGTTACTCTTTCTGCAAACAGATTTGTCCTGTTGTTTCTAGTTTGAGATTTAATTGTCATGGAAACCCCTACAATGATTTTGAATCCACCCTGTATAATGCTGAACATGAGGTTGATGCTGGCAGCACCACACCTGGCAACTGGAAAGCTGCGCCTTGTGAAGGGAGATCTTGCCCCATTTACCCTTGAGTTAGCACCTCAGATCCAGGCCCTGTGCTTTGATCCTCTTGATCTGGTGCTTTATTCAAGGATCCCTTTCTGTGTCGTGTAATATCCAGAGCCACTTTCCTTTGTTTCAAGCCTCGTTTATGATATGCAGATTGTCGGAAAGCAGTACCCCTCATCCTTTCTTCTCACTTCCCTGCCTTCCTTTTCAAGCTCTGCCATTTTCTGTCTCTCCTCCCCCCCCCACCTCAGCCGCTTTCTTGGGGCTGTAGATTTGCAGAAACGGATGGAAAACAAACTGCTTTTCCAAGGAATTATTTCCTTTCTTAAAAGTGCTAATTTCCTGGTGAAATTTATGCCTGCCAGCAGAGGCGGCTGAGGAGCACCCCAGGCAGTTCTAACGAGACAATTCATTAGCCAGAGAGTGTACGCGCACCATAAAGAACATTAATTCGCAAAATGAAAAGCTAATAGAGTGTTTAGCCAGCTCTTTATCACTGGTGACAGTCGGCAGTTGTCCCATCATCAGTGTTTACTGAGCGAATGGGGGCCATCGCCCTGTCCTGGCTTATCGCCTCGCTCGTGTCGTGTGTTTCCAGCTCGACTGCTCTGCCTCTCTCCCTCACCTTAACCGCTGCAACCTGTACTTAGCTGTAGAGATTTATGGGTTTCTACTCTTACTGCCTGGAAGGGGAACAGCTTTCCCCAGTGTCCACATGTCATCCACCTCCTGCAACACCTGGAGAGTCTCTTCAGAGAGTCTCTTCCGCAGAGCTGATTTATCCGCAGCTAGGTTACCACCTTACCTTGCCTCCTCCGGAAACCTTGGGGCAAGTATGCGAACTCACTCAAATGTCAAAAAAAGAAGCAAAAATAAAACCTGTGCTATAACCACATCCCCAGGTGAAAGGCTTACATGAGACACAGTTGCCATTAATTGGTGAGCGGCAAGATTGAGAGCCAATGTGGTATAGTTGTTTAGAGACCCAGGTTAAACATAAGAACATAAGAAGAGCCCTGCTGGATCAGGCCAAAGGCCCATCTAGTCCAGCCTCCTGTATCTCACAGCGGCCCACCAGGTGCCCCAGGGAGGCATGAGACAACAAGATGCTTGCATCCTGTTGCCACTCCCTTGCACCCGGTACCAGTAGCCCACCACCTTTGTAAGGAGGTTGCACAATCCATCATTGCCTATAGCCCACGATGGACCTTTCCTCCAGAAATCCGTCCAATCCCCTCTTAAAGGCATCAAGACCAGATGCCATCACCACCTCCTGTGGCAAAGAGTTCCACAGATTAACTACCCACTGGGTAAAAAAGTACTTCCTTTTATCTGTTTTAACTCTCCCAACCCTCAGTTTTAGCGGATGTCCCCTGGTTCTGGTGTTTTGAGAGAGGGAAAAGAACATCCCTTTATCGACTCTATCCCTTCCATGCATAATTTTGTATGTCTCAATCATGTCCCCCCTCAGGCGCCTTTTTTCTAGGCTGAAGAGCCCCAAACGCTGCAGTCTTTCTTCATAAGGGAGGTGCCCCAGCCCCGTAATCATTCAAATCCCATGCAGGTTCAAATCCCATGCAGCCCTGAACCTTCCTGGGTGACAGGTTTGAGCTAGTGAGCCTAGCAAGCCTCACAGGGTCATTGTGAGGATAAAAGAGGAGGGAAGACTAGGGGTATAGCTAAAGAAGTGCAGCAGGGTGCAATTGCACTGGGCAACAAGCTCAGCTTGACACTAGTGGCCCAAAATATAAAAAACTTGGTATGTATGAATAATACCATGATATATGATATACCATGATATACCATGATATATACCATTTGATGCAGAATTTAATGCAGAATGCAGTGAAACCAATCGAAGGGTCGTATCTTCATTCTATCAAATGTTATGGCCGATAACACAAGATAATGAAAATACAGCTGTGATGTCACTTCCTGATATGGTCACTTCCAGGGCATCATTTTGCCCTCTGCCCCGGGTTACACTTTCATGGGCTATGCCAGTGGGGAAGACCATGTGCATTGTCCTGAGAGCCTTGGAGGAAAAACAAGACAAAAAAAGGTAGTAGAAATAGAAAGTAATCAGCAAAGTGTCAAGGTCTTAAAGGCTCAGGGATGCTGGAATAATCTCACCACCACCACCACCACCACCACAAAGCTGTGTAGCTTAAACATATACCCCATAGCAGAGCATTATTGTGCACAGAACTTAGAAAATACCATTTTCTTCCTTTTAAAAAAAAAAGCAACTGATTTGTGACTGTAATACATTCATCATGTATTTATTTATGACAGTAGAATCGATGTTGAACCCAGGGAGTTAGCAAAAAAGTACAGTATCGGAATTGCTGAGGAAATAATCGCATGTGATCTGAAGGGGGGGGAGCACCTTAAACCCAGGCCACCTGATGCTTTCAGAAGAGGATCAGGTTTACGTGTGTTGGTATTAAAATATGTTATCCTCACACCTTTACAACTCTAAAATGAGACGCTCAGAGTGGCTAAAAACAGTCATGCCGTTTGCTAATAGTGCGCACAGTGGCAGGCAGAGCTGGCAGTTGCTGCTAACTCTCAAGGAGAAACATCATGGGAACAAGGCATGGAGACACTGCGGGATGCCCTTTTTTTTCCTTTATGTTCCTCAGAGTGTGTGGACTGCTGGCGTATGATACCTTAGTGCCAAATAGCTCTTCCAGCATCTTCTCTATTGGTCCCTATTTACTAGTCCCTATGTTATCTTTTGAGGATGCACAGTTAAACATTTGTTCTCGTGAGGTTTTT
The DNA here is from genome assembly GCA_029204185.1 of Lerista edwardsae. Classification (NCBI taxonomy): domain Eukaryota; kingdom Metazoa; phylum Chordata; class Lepidosauria; order Squamata; family Scincidae; genus Lerista; species Lerista edwardsae. Next base: position 6,219,241 of record JAJKFI010000010.1, read on the forward strand.
ATCTTCTTCCCCAGTACCTGTAGAAGTTAAGTATCCGAGTGGGTAATGAATGCATCTTATTTCTAGCATGCATCCATCTAAATGCATGCATATGAACACAACATATTGTGCATGCACAACTTGCCATTTCATATCCTGCAGCTGACAGTGTATATTTGAACTGTTGATAATAGTTTGTAGGATACGTGCACATAGTTCTTTAATGAAATCACCTTTGGGGCTTTAAAAGCAGTGGAGGCTATTGCAAAGTCAGGAATGTGGGAGGTGGAGTAGAGCCTTGAATTATATGTAGAGGGTAGGGCTTGCAAAGCAATCCTTAAGGTGTTTAAATCATGTCCCTGTTTTCGTATGGGACATGTTGGCTGGTATGCCTCTAGCATGGCTCCAGCTCAGAACAGGAGCTACACCTGCCTTTTCAAATTCTGGTTTACTCTTGTTTGCTCCAGGAGGAAATCCAAAGAACAATGTGTGTGTATGTGTGTTTACAAGCCTGTGTTATACAGTTAAAAACACACACTGTTCACATTGCCTTGCAACCAAGCAACAGTATGCAATCCCAAATAGATTTTCTTCTGGCTACCATTAAATAGCTCAGATGTCTTTCCAGATCCAGTGTTCAGTCAGGAAATGGGCCAGGGGCTTTCACAGTGGGCCTTGATTGGCTGCAGGGCTCCATTTCTCAGAAGTGCTCGAGTTTTGTTCCATATTCCTGAGTTCTTGTCATTTGTATCCATCGATTTACAAGGCGCACTCTTTCAAGAGACACCTCCATTGCTTCAAGAAACAAAAGGATTGAAATCATGGTGACAACAAGTGACAACTGGTTTAATTTTTTTCTTCACTTTGCCAGAATGAATTAGTCCTCTGCTTGTCAGACCAGGTTAGTGTAAAAGAACTGTCCAGAAAAAAAGAATGCCTCTTCCCTGAGAACCCACCTTCTGCACCAGTCCTTATAGATAACATTCATTTGCTGACACTCACTTACCCTGTAGTTACGCTCCACAAGCGTAATTGTGGAAACCAGGGATAAGCAAATTGTACCTATCAGATTCTTGAGAATCTATTTTTTTAGCAACTTTCTCTCTCTTATTCTTGGAAAAGAAAGCATTAAAATGCTGCAGCAGTGTTTATCACTGTTTAATCAAACGTATTGAGACTAATGGATGGAACGGGTTGTTCTAAGGAGGGCAACAGAGCAAAGATGCACTATCTGCACTTGGCGGTTGTCTCCTTAAACAGGAGCGGTGCTCCCTCTGCTTGCACAGGGTGACCAAATACAATGACGGACAGAGTGCTTCAGCATTGTACAGACGACGGAATGTGCAGCTCAACATGGAGGGAATGTGATTCAGATTTCTTCTGAGAGGATACTGACATAAAAGAATATGCTCCTTGCTTCAGAATAATAGTTTTTATCCGTACGCAAGTGTGATTGATTGATTGATTGATTGATTGATTGGATTCATGTTTTTTTGAGTGAGACAGACACAGAGAGAGAGATGATGATGATGATGATCAGCTGTTGAATGCCTTCAGAGATTCAGTAGTGGCAAGTCCAGGTTCAAAAACTTTTACCTCTCTTGTTTTCCTTTGTGTTTCCATGTGACTCTTAAGAACAGTATTTACAATATTTTTTCTGGGTTTTATTGCACTGTAAATTGCTTTCTCTCCTTTAAAACAGGAATGCATACATTTCCGTGAACTGTGTGTTTGTGTGTGGGGGATTATAAACTAGCCTTGCCACAAATAGCTTTTTCAAAAATGACGGCAGTGCCTTTCCTTCAGTAATTCTTACAGTAATATAAAGTTAAATGCTCAGTTGGCTTATTTGTACTGAGGTTTTTGTCTTCGCACTGTTGCTTTTAAAAACCAATATTATAGCTTATAAAAAGACTACACCAGAATACCACCTGCCAGATAAAGTGTTCCTCTGTGGGAAATTTAACAAATTGTCACAAATAACCAAGTCAAACAGGGGTGCTTCCTAGTATAGCCCCAACTCTATTTATTCATCAGTGATCTGGCCCCCTTTTTGGTGGATGTGGACAGGCACTGCCCAAGACTGGGAACCGTTCGGCTCCCAGTCCTCCTGTATGCAGATGACACTGTGATACTGTCTCGCACGCGTCTGGGTCTAAAACGTCTTCTGAATGTACTGAGTTCCTGACCGCAAATAGACTACAGCTAAATTGTGATAAATGTAAAATACTGGTGTTCTCCAGAACATGGAAGCCGCTTACTTGGCACCTAAATGGCCATCAGCTACAACAAGTCAAACAGTTTAAATACCTCGGTCTAACCCTATGCTACAACTCCCCCTGGGCTACCCACCGGAAAATGGCCATCAATGCAGCTAACATAACTGCCCAATCCATAGTGCGTTTTTAATTTGCGAGGGGTAATCATTACGTCCCTGCAGCCTTGAAAACCTTTAATGCCAAGGTAATCCCTCAATTACTGTACGGTTGCCCTCTCTGGATTGGGGCTTCAAATAAAGCTCTCAAGTGCATTCAGGGTGAATTTTTACGAAAAATCCTAGGCCTACCTACCTGTGTAACTTATGTGGCCGTGTGCCTTGAAACGGGTCAATCTTTGCTGGAAACAAGGGCCTGGCTGATGGCTATCAAATATTGGATGCGGCTATATTACAACTATGATCCATGCAGCTTACTTTACCAGATGCTTCTCGAACTTAATCAGTCATCTCCTATAGATATGACAGGTATCCTGGACAAGAAAATCAAATCCCTTGGGCTCTCTCTGGAGACCCTAGGTGTACTCCCGAGAGGCATTTCAGTGTGTTAAACACAGACTCTTAGACATTGAAAGGCAAGATCATTTTAGTGCAGCGAACAGAGCCGGCTTTCCCCAAAGCTTGAAGATCCCAGTAGTCTATGGACAAGTCGCTCCATATTTTTACTTGCTGCACTGCCATCAGAAACGGAGAGCTTTTTCTCTAGACAGATTTGATGCCCTGCCATCTGCTGTTCTTTATGGGAAATTCCATAAGATTCTCCATGCAGATAGATGCTGCCCTTGTGGACAGGAGCATATCGAGACAATCCCCCATTCTCTTCTCTACTGCTCTTTCTATGTTGAGATCCGCCAAAGTTTCCTAGTCCACATTCTGAGAACAAGCCAGGGGCTTTCTGATGTGGCTGAATTATGCTATCTCTTATCGGATTCTTCGGTTGAAATAACTGAAAGAGTGGCAACCTTCCTGCATAAGTTAACTGATCTGCGCATTCGAAAAGCTGAATTATGCCCTGGATGATTTAATGTGTGTGTTTGCTTTTGTTTTGTTTTTTGTCCTATGTTATGCCTGTCTTATGCCAATAAAGGATCTATATTATAGCTTTGCAAATAAGTCTGAACCAGTATCTGCCGTTCCACGGTTTCTACTAGTCTGGCTTTCCTGTGCAGTCCAGCCCATGCTGATCATTTGTAGGCAGAGAGAGAAAGAGAGAAATGTATTGGGAAGCATCGTAGTGGTGTCCTCACTTGCCACAGGCAACCAGGACAGCTTCTGTTCACATGCCGCTTTCAGAGGCTTTAAAAAAAAATTCTTCCCCTGTGTCCCTTTTTTTTATCATTACCAAATTAACTCTTGGTCCAATACTAGCTCCCCATATGGTAATGAAGCAGCAGTGTGGCCTCTGTTGTTTCCTATGGGGCATTTGGGCTGCTGGACGTCTCCCTGGAGTACAGGGGACATTAGTCCCCTTGCCCCAGCGTAAGCCCCAGGATTTGCTATGGATCAACGCAGACTTGCTCCATGCAATCTATGAAGGTGAATCAGGCCTGGCGGGAGCCCCCTGATTTGGATTGGGGCTGCAAAGGAAAGAGGTCCTGCTCCAACTGAATACATCTGTTTCTTTCTGCGCTTCCATCTGCAGTGTCTCCTGGCCAAGACAGTCATGCCAACATGGACCTCCCACCGGTGTCTGAACAGATCATGCAAACCCTCGCTGAGCTAGCCAGATCATTCCAAGAGATGGCTGACCGCTGCTTGCTGGTTCTGCACTTAGAAGTCAGGTACGGTGTACAAACAGCTGCGTGGGAGCCGCTGTGTGGCTCATAGCTAGTTCAAATGTCACAAATTGGTTTGGTATCTACCTCCAGACATTAGAGCTGCATCTTGCTCCTGTGTCCAAACTGTGGGACCACTGCATGTGAAAAAAGCGCTTCCCGTTCCATGCGGTGTTCTATGCTGCTGCTGCCAGCCAATCTCTGCAGAACGTTTCTCCAGCCAGCCGTTTCCACCCAGTAATCCAGGGGCGACGGAATGGCTGCCCAGCACAACTTTCTGCAGCGATCGGCCCGCAAGATCAGCAGCAGAGTGCCGTGCACAACAGGGAAGGGTATCTGCAGGTGATGGCTGGATCCAGGGTTTGGTGCCTGCTGCTTTAGAGTATCCTTATCCAGTGAGACCTTCCCAAAGCCCACCCATGATTATGTCTGAGCAAACACTGAGCTAGAAGCATCCCCCCACCCTCTGAATGAGTTGTAGCAACACAGAGGGAAGAAACTGAGCCCCATGGGCATGTAGGGCTGGGGCTGGGATGAGATTGTGAAGGAGAGCAAATACGAAAAAAATGTGCAGTGCCGGGCAGCTGGTCAGGGTGGTGACCTGCTAATTGTTGCTTCCTGTCCAACAGCTCTTGTTTGCCTGGGTGTCACTCCAGACCCTGGTGTTGCCAGGTGTGTGTGTGTGTGGGGGGGGGGGTGTTCGGAAATGCATCCAGAGACACATTTGCTGAACCTGCATGCCCTATTCGGCAAGCCAAAGGGAAGCGTGTTTCGTATTTTACCTATAATAGCACACACCAGATCTAATCAGCACAGGCCTGTATGTGCATTTTCCCTTCAGGGGGTAAAATGATAGAAACAGTGGTTACATTTAAAGCAGAAATCACGAACCAGTTTTTTTTTATATTATTATTATTATTTTCCACCTATTTGAACTTTAAAGGGAAAATAGTAAGTTGTCATTTTAGTTCATGAATGTCACCTTTATCAGGCAGTTTCGTTAAATAATAGGTCTACCCTTCAGGGGGGCTTTTAGTGATTTGGCACCAGCAACAGATCACAGTTAACAGCCCCGAAAAACGCACTTTGCAAAAATCAGCCTTCCTGCTGTGCAATCAGCAATGTTTTCAGGAAACCTTAATGCCAAAGTTGCTTCAAGGTCAGCGCAAACATGTCAGCCCGTACACAAGGCAGCCCTCTGCAATTCGCCGTTCGTGCTTTTGTGTATTGGGCTGGCAGAAGTGCAACTCTGGCTCTCTGTTAACTGCGGTTAAGAATCAGGAGCGTGTCCCCTGGCCTCAGGAAGCGGGCTAAGTAGATTGTCTCCTTGATCATTAACTGCGGGTGAGGCCAGGGAAGATGCCTCTTTCACTAGGATCTGAAACTACAGATTTCTTCTCTCCGGATTAAGGGAGGCCCCAGTTTAACCTTAACCATGATTATTGGTGGTGCCACTGATTTATCCAAACCTATTATAGTGGGCAGCTTGCTTTTATTTTTCATATTTTAATAATAATAACAATAACAATAACAATAAATAATGCTCGTATTTATATACCACCTTTCTTAAGATCACTAGATTACCCTAATGACTGTAACTCAAGGCGGTTTACATAGGCAGACTTTTTATTCACAAACCCGAAGGTTTTTACAATTTTACAGAAACGTTCTATCTTACAAGAACAACACTCATACAGATGGATCTTTCTGGATTTAGTCTTCTTTCTTAGCTGCCTGTTTGTCTTCTGCTGGCTGATAAGAGGCTTCCCTGCTCCCACCAGAGACGCAGCTGACCAGCACACTCCCCCTCTCACGAGGCAGCCGGAACTCAGCTTTTAATCAGCCGCAGTTTGCAAGGTCTGCCGCTCACAGAGACTTCCAGTAGTCCCGAGCTGGCGACCTTCAGATCTTCAACTCTTATCTTCGGGCAAACAGAGGCATTAACCCTTCCTCCAAGGAGCTCAGGGTGGTGTATATAGTTCCTTACCCTCCTTTTGTCTGTACATCCACCCTGTGAGGTAGGTGCAGCTGAGATACTGAGAAATAACACAGGGTGACCCAGGAAGCTTCATGGCTGAGCAGGGATTTGAACCTGCATCTTCCAGATCTCTAAGTCTAACTCCAAAACCACTAATATCATCCTGGCTCTCCTGGAGAGTAGGCAACCCTACTCATGCTTCAGGGCTGAACTAGATGGAATACAGTGACTGGAGCTCAAGATGTCGTCGTCCCCCAAAAATGTAGCTGTCAGGATGGCTGGTTTGGATTGAGGATGCTGGGATAGGGGAGTTGGTTTAATCCTTTTGCTCCAGCACTTACTTCCCAACTTGAATCTCCCCCAAATCTCACTCTTGCCAGGGATGGGCCACTGCAGCTTCCTCCCAGTTTGCCATTTGTTTTCCCCTTCCAGATAAATGTCCTTACTTTACTTCAGAGCTGCCTCATTCAGGCAATCAAGATACAGCCACAAGCCCAGTAATCTGCAGTTGGAATGCATTATGAAAATGGAACACACGGGCATAAAATGTATATGATTGACACACTTTGCGAAATTTGCCTCTTGCCCTGCTCAGTTCAAGCACATTTTGGATATTATCAGGAAGTTGCCAGCAAATTTCTCTCCCCCTTGCTAGCTTTCCAAAGGATGTGCATTTTCTCTTCTTTTGGGCAAGTTTATATATTTATTTATATCTTCAAATACAGTCCAGTGGAAAAGCTTTTCCTGGACTGTACCATTTCAGACTGCCAGTGAAAAGCCAGGGAGTTGGCTTGAAAAGTTTTTTGTTCAAGGACTAGTAAATAGTTCCAAGAAAGGTGGCAGGAGATCGAAAAGGCTGACCAGGGAACATAGTTAACAGCTCTGTTGAGCCCTGACCTAGTAAATCTCTATGCTTTCCAAGTTGTTTTGCACTGTAGAAACTGATAACACATGTTCAGGTTTTTCTGTTCAGCTATGAGGACTAGCAGGATGAAAGGCCAGACTAGTTGTTACAAAGAACACACAAGTGGGCCCTTGTATGCACACAAAAATGTATGGGAGAAACTGGTGGGTATAAGGTTTAGCTATTTGCCCCTGAAGATTCTGATCATTCTGATTCTGAAAAAAGTAGAAGGGTTTTATTTCTGCTTAACTAGCATGCTGGAAATGCACATTCAGGAAGTCAACAGCAGTTGGGCGAAGTGCTTGAACCCCTTTCCACACTTTTCCCCAATTTCCTCCATTTTGTAACTCCAAAATGCTATTTAAAGAAGAAGAAAGAAAAACACACCAACTTACCCATTTTTCATAAGACGTAATTTGGCTCTGAGAGTCTCAGAATTCTGACCTCTACCAGGCTAAAGTTCCAGCAGTGTAGATTTGCAGGCCACAGACTTGGAACAGTCTTGGGATGTCCACCCTGTCCTTCATCACACACACAGCAAAGTTAACAATGCATATTAAGTTCCATAATGTCAACTGCAGAACTTTATAGAGGGGAGACTTATAAATATTGTAAGTCTGCAGTTCTTACACTAGAGGTGAGTGTTTCTGCCTGCCTGGTAAATGTCTCAGGTGCCATTACCTAAATCTGAGCATTCACGGAGATGTGGTTGTGAGTCCCCCTTCTGGCCCAGATTTTAGTCTTTTCTTACCTTGGATCAACAAGTTTGTGCCAAGAGTAATTATCTTCTTGTTTGATACATGGTTTGTATCACAAACAAAACAAAATGTCCACCAGCCAAGCTTTATGAATGTCAGCATGGAATCTGGACTTCCATGTGCATAGAGGCTCTCTTGGTCTTTTCCTGTACTGAGAAACCCTCGGTGCATGCCAGAGATTTTGCATGCATGAATGAAATATTCCAAAAGAGGACAAAGTATTATGCACAGAGTTCCACTTGCCTCTGGGATACCTCCCCACCCCACAAATACGCCAAAACAATTGGATCTTGGCAGCTCTTGGGTTAGCCGTTTTCTCTGGAGAAATGTGAAACTGTTGCACAACTATGATGGTCCTTCTGTTTGCTTTCCAGGGTGCATTGCTTCTACTACCTGATCCCCTTGGCTAAGCAAGGGAATTATGCCATTGTTGCTAATGTTGAGAGCATGGATTATGACCCCCTTGTGGTGCGCCTGAATAAGGACATAAGTGCCATTGAGGAAGCCATGAGTGCCAGTCTTCAGCAGCACAAGTTCCAGTACATTTTTGAAGGTCAGTTGCTTTCCAATTCCAGTTGTTTTGGGGAAGATGGGCCAATGGGAAAGACATAGTCTGAGTGACAGCCAGAGGTGTATTTACCCTGTAGCCCGGGGTGGCGTGAGCCATGGGCGCCTGGCAGTGGCGGGGCGCCATTACGCGGAGTCCGCAGAAGAAACCGCATGCTTTTTGGCCCGCCCACCCTCCCTCGCCTCCGTTACGCTCCAAAATGGAGCTATTCCAGGCACAGGGAGGCGTGCATGGATGACGCACAGTGACGGGGCGACATCCTGGGGGCGTGGTTTTGTCGCCTGCCATGGGCGCGCTCGGGCCTCTGTTCGTCCCTGGTGACAGTAGGCCTTGCTATGGGATTGAGGCATGGAATTAACAGCCAGCTCAGACAGGTTAAAAAAAAAAACACTTGAGTTGTCAGTGGCTGCCCTACAGCTGGGCTAGTTTTCTTAGACTTTCCAGTCCTGTGTCTGGGAAGCACCACTTCTGACTGTAGGTGGGAACTTACATGATTGAAAGTTTCCCTCCCCCCCCGCCCAAAAAAAGTCCCTGCACATAGAGAGAGTTCTCTGGCCTGGTCTCTCTATTATCTGTGTATGGATGTTTATTCACTCATACCCATCCAGAGTTTGAAGCGATACAGTCCAGATTCAGAATTACCTCCTCGGTGAGAACTAAGCCCCTGTGTGATATCTAGATACCTTGTTGAAGGCCTCGGTATCTTTCAGACAGGAGTTTATTGATTTAATTTGCTTTGAAATCCCTTCCTGCCCCAAAGACTCATCATATGTCATAGCATATGGAGAATACTAAAACCCTTCCACAAATAAAATGTATGCAGCATTTCTCTTAGAGAGTAAATTCTTCTTGGGAACGTATTGAAACTGCTCAGGGTCCATTGCTTGAGATGTAGGATTTCTTTGCTGCCTGGGAAAATCTGTTGGTTGGATGCTTGGCATTTGCTGATTCTGTCTTGGGAGTGGTCCTGCCTGTGATAGGGTTTCCATCCTATTAATCTCTCGTAACCTGTGAATTTTAAAAGCAAGCACCATACTTAGATAGTTGCTTTGCTGATCCTGTCCAGCATCAAACATAGCTAGTACCTTCACAGTCAGTGGCATAGCTAACTATGGGGTGGAAGTGGGGCGCCCTGGGTGCCGCCCTCGGGGGGGTGTAACCACTAGGGACCCAAATTGTTAAAATCACAATTTTAAGGAATAATACCATTGTGTTATATACCATTCAATATGGAATTTCACGAGGAATTCAAGGAAAGAAACCAGAGTGTAATATCTTCATTCTGTCAAATGTTATGGCCAAAAAAACATCAACTGTCTCATATAATAATAATAATAATAATAATAATAATAATAATAATAATAATAATAATAATGATGATGATGATGATGATGATGATGATGATGATGATGATGCAAGTATTTATATACCGCCCTTCTTTGGCCATTAGATTGCTCCTCTGGCTTTAATTCAAGGCGGTTTACATGGGCAGACTTTATCTCTAAACCCACAAGGGTTTTTTACAAATTACAAAGAAGTTCTATCTTTCAAGAACTACGAACAACATACAGATGGAACTTTCGTGGTTTAGTCCTTCTTTCTGGCCACACGCTTGCCTTCCTGCTCGCTGATAAAGGGCTTCTCTGCTCCCACCAAAGAAACAGCTGGCCCAGCACAACTCCTCTCTCACAGGCAGCTGGAGACAAGATAAGAGCTGGAGACAGCTCTTATCAGTCGCAATTCTCAAGGTCTGCCGCTCACGGAGGCTTCCGGTGTTGTCGAACTGGCGACCTTCGGATCTTATCTTTGGGAAAACGGAGGCTTTAACCCTCTCAACTAAACCTTCTGCCGTACATAAACCTTCTTCATACATATACATTATGTATGATGCAGGGGCAATATGTCGTTGAGTACTATGTGCAGAGGCGCAATAGCAGGGGAGGATTCAGACGTTCATCCATTGCTTGTGGGGCAATATTGACTGCATTTATTTACTGACCATTATTGTTATTCATTTCATGTCAAGACTATCTCCCAGCCTCACCTACTTCACAGGGTGGTTTTGAGGAGAAAAGAAGGAGCCATGCATAACACCCCAAGCTCCTTATATGTGAAAAATATAAATTACTAAATAAATAATTTTGTCACTGGAGTGTGTGTGTCAAAAATGTTTGGGCCCTGGCGCCAAATGACCCAGCTACACCACTGCTCGCGGTTGCTTAATTCCTACCTGCAACAACTCACACAGTGTTGCATTTTGTCAGGCAGGGCAGCCAAAGCTGGTTGTAAAATGTCCCCACTACAGACCCGTGTGCTGTGGAAAGCTTTCCCATTCATCCTAAGAGAAAGTGGTCCCAGAAAAGGTCATGCTTTTGATAAATTGGCGTGCCCCATTAAACCAAGCCAAATTCTTGTATAGCTTATTATTTTATTGAAACATTTTTTAAAAAAACCAGAACTAAAACCTTTTCCATGACTTGCTCAGATCCATGTTTCATCTTCCTTAGTTTTCTTTTTCTGTTCTGTTTCATAGGTTTGGGCCACTTGATCTCCTGTATTCTCATAAATGGGGCCCAGTACTTCAAGCGCATCAGCGAGTCAGGCATCAAGAAGATGTGTAGAAACATCTTCATCCTGCAGCAGAACCTGACCAACATCACCATGTCACGGGAGGCTGACCTAGACTTTGCAAGGTGAGATGGAAATGCTGCTTGTCTCACCATAATAGAGCCAAGGTGTTGGCGCCAAGCTCTTCGTTCAGGTCTCATTAGTAGGGGTGGGTTTTGGGGGTGATATTTTTTTCCAAAATTTCTTGGTTAAATTAGCAAATTGCGGTGCAATAGCAAATTTGGTTTTTATCCAAATTTTTATTGCACATTGTACAAACAGCCCAGTAAATAAGGGTGAATGGCCTTACAAAGGCAAACAATCACTGGCACACACACCCCATCCTGAAATAACCTGCTCAAAAATGCCTGAGATGCACTCTGGTTGCTGCTTGGAGCATCAGGAAATTGCTGCTCACTACTTCTGCATACTACTAAAGTTGCCCAGCATGCACTGTGAACGATGAACATGCATGTTCATGGTTTAATCAAGCTTCTTCCTGTTTCTGTCCCCTCCTCCTCCTGATCGCTTACAGAAAACTATTTGTGGATTCCTCAGAACTGTGTCAAAAGTAAGCACAAGTGGTGTTATTTTTGTGAAATTGATCTAAACTTGTGTCGAACTGTGTCAAAAACAAGCAAAAGCAGTGTTATTTCGCGTTTTGATCTAGATTTTGTTTTATGTAGCATTTTGAGTAGAAATTCTAAGTATTTAGCATTTTGTGTTGATCACCGAAAAAACCCATCCCTACTCATTAGTCTTGGGCCATTCAGCTTCTGCATTGACTCCTGTTTGTTGCCAGACCAAATTCAGTGGTTTGGCTTCAGTGTGGGACAATGTGAGCAGCTCAGCACCAGAATCTTCAGGGTGTTCCTCCTCCCATGGCACGCCTGTCCCTCTGCATTCAGATCCTGGTCAGAGGCCTTTCTGAACGGCCCCACCCCTGCCACTCTCTGAGGTGTGGCAAGCCAGCCAGTGACTCGGGATAGGACCTCCTCTGTTGCAGCACCCCATCTGTGCAGTGCTCTCTCCAGGGAGGGTTGCCCGCTGCTGTCTCTGCTACCCTTTTGGCTCCGGAGGAAGACTTCTGTGTTCACCCAGGCCTTTTAGGGAGTGTGAACATAAAATGACAGTTTGATCTGATGCTTACTTTTTTCCCCCTGAGATTTATTTTTGCCTTTTATAATATACTGACAGTTGCCATTTTACAATGTAATTAAGCGGTGAGGATGTGTGAAGAAGTCTGACCTGAGCAGATTTAGGGAGAGAAGGTCTGCTGGCGAGCTTCAGTGATTTGGATCCTCATATGGGGACTGATCTCATTATGGAGTCAGCTATTCATAATAGCATTGACACGGGGAAATTACAGCTCCCCACCCCAGGCGGAGTGAGGGAAGGGGGCTCCGTTACCAATCCTCTTCGGAATACAATTCTCAAATTCAATCGCTTCCTATGTAAATCTTTTTTTATCTTGAAATGTTAACTAAATTAGCCGAGGCTTTTGGCAGATATCGCAGGATTTGAACATGTGCTGACAGCAACTGGCACCCAAATCAGAGGCCCAAGTGCAAGGGAAGGTTGGCATCGTTGAAGCAGGAGGAGGAGTTGGGGAAATAAGTGCCATGTGTTGGGAGCCCAGAGGTCCAGGCTTCCCTGCCTCATTAGGGATGGGAAGGCTGTGCCTTCAGGCCTACATTGGCAGCAGGCATCTTCTCTTGGGGCCATTGTGAGTAGCCTTCCTGGCTGCTCCGGACATAATGAAGACTGCTGCAGGAACGTGTTCCAGCATGTTCAGGCTGCAACAACACAGAAGCTTCTTGAGGATTAGAGCATCCCCCCATTCCTAAACAAGGAAATAGAGGGGGAAACAGAGTATTCATCTCAGTTGGCCATCTTACCCATTAGGGTCATTAGGAAAAGGGTCAGGAGATTGACAATAAGACTGCTAATATCGTATTGCCCTACAGAAATCTATGGTGCAGCCACATTTGGAATACTGTGGACAGTTCTGGTCACCACATCTCAAGAAGAATGCCAAAGAGGGCAACCCAAGTGATCAGAGGGCTGGAGCACCTTCCTTATGAAGAAAGGCTACAGCTTTACAGTCTCAAGCTTTTTAGCTTAGGGGAAGATAGGCGGTTAAGGGGGAACAGGTTTAAAAGTATGCATGGTGGAGAGAGAAAGAGAGAGAAGTTTTTCTCCCTCTTTCACAATACTAGAACCATTGCACATAATACTAGAATTCATCGCAACTGATTGGCAGGAGAGGATGGCAAAAGGAGATGCTTCTTTCATACAGTGCATAATCAATTTGTGAAATTGAGATGTGATGATGTGGTGATAGTCACTGTGCGTGGACAAATTCACAGAGGACAGGTCCATCAAGGGCTACATGCTTCCTCCAGATCCAGCAGTAGTCTGCCTCAGAATACCACTTTCAGGGGAAGAATGATGGGAGAGAAGGAAGGAATAGGGATCTGTGAAGAGGGTGCTGTGAGAAAGCCCTGTTCCTCTTGCTCATTGATCTGGCCTTCCAGAGTGTTGCAAGTTGAAGCAAGGTGTCATTCACTGAGAGCCCAATGCTATGGCCTGCCATGCTATAGCATGCAGCTGCACCAAAAAGGCATGTGCTGCATGCTATGTAGGGAGGGGTGATATGAAGACAGATCAGGTAAGTAAAAAAAAAACCTGTTTACTTACCTCCATGTAAGTAAGCCTCAGGCCACCTGTGGGTCTTTTCAAACATGTGCAACCTATATTGGTGGCATATAGTCAAGAAGAAAAAAGAGGCAGGGAGATTTTCAAAAGAAGGGACAAGATCCAGCATGCACAACTGCCACTGGATCAAACCCCTCCCTTGCCAACACACCTCTGGTTCCTCTCCTGAAATGCCCCATTCTTCTCCCTCTCTACCCACAGCTCACCCCACTCGCTGACTTACCAGCGCCAGTGGATCTGAGAGGGCCTCTGCCACGTGGCCAGCACCACTTGCCATTTACAGCAGTGGCCTGGTACAGCATCACACTTTGCAACGTCGTACGTTGGACCGCACTGCCAGAACATGAGTCTCAGTGATAGGATTGGGCTCTTGGTAGAGCAAAGTGCCCATTGCAATTCTCCCCTTCCTTATCCATCCATCTCCATGCCCTCCCATGCATGCCCAGGTGCATCAGACTCAACTTTCAGGTGTCTAAAGTGAAGCTGGCAGTGCTGCTTCCGTGTTGATTTGTGGTGTGTGTGTGAGTGTGTGTGTGTTTGGCAATTTTGGAAATACTGCTGATTCAGTTCCTGTCCAGTGTATAAGCAGCACCAAAGGAGTGCAGACTCTTTTTTGACTGGGGCCGCATAGTTAGGATAGAAGTGCGCCGCAAGCTTTTGAGTTTCTCGGAACTCTTTGGGCAACACAGTCTACCATTACAGGGCCAACCAGGGAGGTCAGGACTGCCAGTGACAGGTTCAGTCCCTGGTGCTGACAGTGAAGTCATTTCAGGTGGCAAAGTGCGGACCATCTTTGCCTGAGAGCTTGGAGAGCTGCCACCTGTCCACTCTGAGCCAGATGGACCAGTGGCTGGCTCGCCGTCAAGCAGTTCTGTAAGGTAATTGTGCGTGAGCTGATGGATAAATGAAGCCCTTTTCCCGGAGTGTTGCTGTTAAAATGGTTCTTTGGGTTGCGACGTGGCTCTTGCTAAGTGGGCAGCCTGACCTGCTGAAACGTTTGGGGGCCAGTTCAGCTCCCGCGGAAGCATTTGGCAACCAGCCTTTGATTTCGAAGAGGCTCAATTCAGCAATGAGCATTCAGGTGGAGGACAGCTCCGCCGTGCTGGTGCTGTGCAGCAAACAGTGCCACATTGCCAAGGCCCCCTTTTGCTGTCATTGTGTGGTGGCATTATTTTCTGTTCCAAGCCGCAGAGATTTTCCACTGGAGGCTAATTGGGATGTGTCTGTCCGGGCGATGGAAATTGGTAATATCATGCTGCCATCTACTGGCACTTTCTGGCAGTAACTTGGCATTTCCTTATTTTTTAGTGATAGGTGAACTTGCATCAGTGGCTTGCATCAGGTTATCTTAGATTAGAAAATAAATTGAGCTACTTCCTCCCCTCCTTGCTCGGGCCTTGAAGAGCCACAGCCTGTCAGAGTCGGCAGCACTGGGCTAGATGGAGCAGTGGTCTGACTTTGGGTGGAGGGCAGTTTCCTGCCTTTCATAACTTCATTGCTGAGCGTGGACTGAACTACAGGGCCCTCCATTCCAGCTGCAATATTCCCGCCTCCACATTGCGCTGGCACACTAGCAGGCAGTTCTATAAGGACCCCTCGGCCTTCTTCCTGCAAGACAAATGTGCTGGATTTGTGCAGCCTCAGACCCAGCCCACTATCTGCAATGAAGATAGTAGCACTGACCTGCTGTAAGGACTAATGGCTCATAATGAGGGATATTGTGTGTGACGCACTTTGGCCATCAGCAACCACTGTCCAGGTACAAAAACTTACTCTTACTGCATTTTGCAAACAGTATGGCAGAGGATTTATGGTACTTTTGCTGTACAGTTTTCATTTTGAATGCTTTACTGATGCATTTTTGCATCCTGGTATTGTTTGTAATGGTTTGCAATAGTGTGTTCTGAATGTTCCTCCATACTGGTGACATTGGAAAGGTGTGGAATCAAAGGGAACTCTCGTTCTTCCAGTCCTTGTCCAGGAAATGGTAACTCCACTGCAACTGAGGGCATAGTCTCAAGAAACATTTACTATGCAAAACTGATAGGTAAAGAGATCCACGTGGTGACTTTCCTGTTGCCAAAACTGACATGAGAATGAGGCCTTTAGCAAAACCTTAGAGCTCCAGTGCAGCCCAATCCTATTGACATTCCTCTGCGTCGTTGCACAGGGGCCAGCATAGCTTGGGTTTTATCGTGCGGGGGAATTTTGCAGCCTGAAGGTCTCCTTGACATTTGGCCCCTGACCCCAGGGAAAGCCGCAGCAACTGTCTACTCGGACCTGCGTCTGCTACATTGCTGATGCAAGTCCAGATGGATCCGAGTCAGCAGATCTGGCGCGCGCTAGCTCTACCTATCCCACCCCTCCCAGGATCCAATCCACCCACTCCTTCCTCCCCCACCCCTTCACTGCTTGGTGTGAAGTTCACCTGCTCTGGTGCATGCTGGGTCCTGCGCCAGCAGGACAGCACAGGCCTTTCCACCCGCGCTACTAATTCCAACTTTGTCACAACATGCTTTATGGCACGTTTGCGAGCTTTTGCTCCAGCCGAGTGCTTGGTCCACCAGTGAAGAGGCACAAGAGGAGTGTGCTAGTTCTTTTAACAATGTCTGTATCTCACCTTCCTTTGTAATAGCAAAACACATTTAAATAATCTCAGATGCACGAACAATATAAGCAAGTACCAGAAACAAAGTACCATACAAGCAGCAATCACAAAGCCTTGTATCCACGGCCACAAGCGCACCTACGCAGCAGCCACCCATCACCAAGAGCCTGTCTTGGGCCTCACCAGAGTGGTAAAACGCAAGCAGAGATGGAGCCAGGCAGGCTTCTGTAGGTAGTACACTACACAACAATTGCACAACAATGGAGAAGGCATCAGCCAAGCCCCAGCTGCTGGAGGGACACCATGGCACCTCAGGTGTTGAATGGAACAAACTGGAAGTGGTAGTTCTTAAACATGAGAACTAGCACCTTGAATTGGACCCAGAATAAAAAGGTCAC
The DNA here is from genome assembly GCA_029204185.1 of Lerista edwardsae. Lineage (NCBI taxonomy): Eukaryota > Metazoa > Chordata > Lepidosauria > Squamata > Scincidae > Lerista > Lerista edwardsae. The sequence goes on from JAJKFI010000010.1 coordinate 6,235,809, forward strand.
TGGTGAAGGCAGAATGATCCCTAAGTGGTCTGCTCCAGCAAGCAAGCCCCTTTCAGTATTCAGGTCTTCCCTTGTCTATGGATGTGGAACTGGAATTTTATTTATTTATTTATTTATTTATTTATTTATTTATTTATTTATTTATTTATTAGATTTTTACCCCGCCTTTATGCCCGAAGGCGGCATTACATAAAAATATAAAATTTAACATTAAAAAACAATATAAAGAATATTAAAACAATATAGTAAGCAAAATTAAAACACAACAATAAAGTTTAAAAAGCCAAAAACCCTGTGGATCATAAATACAAAATATAACACACCAGCCAGACAGACAGAATATGGAACTGTTAGTGCGGGGGGAGGACATTGGCTGCACACTGCCTGATTTCATGGAGCTTGTTTGTATTTTAAGACGACGTGGTACTTGTTTTCATTTAAGAACTTGGCTCCCAAAAAGAGCTCCTTTCCTTTTTAATTTTGTTTTCTCTTGTTTGTCATCTTCCCTGTAGTTTCTGCTGAGCTCTGATCTCAGCATAGCTTTAATTAGCTCTAATTAGCACTTGCGCTACATTGACAAAAAAACAAAACAATCCCAACTATGGTGGATGAAGCCTGAATCCCCTCTGCTTTGCTGTGCTTTTGCTCATTTGAGTGGGGTGATCAAAGACTGGGCTTTCCTCACTTGTCCCTAGATGTGGGAAAGAGACCGGAGTTGCCATTTCCAGTCCACGAACAGGAGCAGGGAGCTGCTTGTACAGAGTCCTTGGTCCATCTAGCTCAGTCCTGTCCACGCTGGCCAGCAGGGTCTCTCTGGCTCTTAGAGGGGTCTGCCTGGAGATGCTGCCAGGGATTGCACCCAGGACCTCCAGAGTGCAAAGCAGTGGCTTGACCCCTGAGCAGGGAGCCCTCCCTTTACTGCAGAGGGTTCCACTGCCTTTAACTTCCCTCAAAGGGAAATCTCCAACAGGTACCGCTCCTCTGCTCTTCGTGATGCAATAGTGGAGAAGTGGTTGCTTCTGCAATATGTCTTCAGAGCAGCTGTTTCAATGCTCAGTTTGTCTGCCCCATATACTTGATTCAGACAAAACTGCACACTTGGGCACTGCTGCATTTCTTCTTCCCTGGCAGTGTGTTGCCCTGCTCCAGCCATGCCTGTGTGCCAGGCTCAGGCAGACACCCCCTCACACACACACGCACACACACACACACTGAGCAAGAGAGAGAGTCCCCATTGGATTCAAGAGGGGTTGTCCATAGCTGCTGTTCAGCCGCATAAACAGATCTCCTACTGTCACATCTAGTTGTGCCCTTAGTGTTTCCCGTATTGCAGCTGGAGGGACTGAAACTGAGAGGTGGTGGCAGCTCCCGAGGGCCCCCAAATGAGGTCGCAGCAAAGGGGAAATGTGACGCTGTGACGCTGTGGCTCAGTTCCTTGGCCACTCCACTGCGCCAGCTATCCTGAAGTCATCAAGGCCGTTGTTATTGTTCACGTTTCTGCCAGCTAATTCAGAAGTGTAGCGCGTCTGGCAGCCAGTCAGGCATTTTAAAAGATCAGCCCGTCACTCTGATTTTCCGTCCAACGTGGCTTTCCCTGTTCTGCAAAGGTTTTATTTTGATCAGTCACCTGAACAGTTCCTGAAGGCACTTTTAATCTCTGTGCTCTAACCTTTAAAGATATAGGTTTTCATGGCCTCGGTAATGATTTTCACTGCTTGAATATGGATGCTTTTGGGTTATGCTGAGAACTCAGGGGAATTCCATTTTCCTAAACTTAAAAAATATATATGTTAAAGAGAAAAGGGGGGGCTTTTCTCACCTGGCAGCAAGGGGGGGGGTGTTGCATCCGTGATGCAGATTTTTCAGATATTTTGTAGAAAACCTGCTTTCACTCTCTTGGAGAGGAGCCAAATGGAACACTTGATTCAATTAACAGCTATGCTAGCATCATAGGAGGAAATGTGTAGGGCCAGCCATGGAAAGCCTCAATCCAGGCTCAACCCAGAAATAAAACAGGAATGTAGAGGGGGTGATGATTATGGGAACTGGACTCGCTCACCCTCCTAACCTCAGAGCAGCCTTCCAGGCACAGTATTATTTAACACATTTTTATAGCGCCCTTCCTCCAAAGGTACTATATATAGTTCTTCCCCTCCTTTTGTCCTCACAACAACCCTGTGAGGTAGGTGGGGCTAAGCCATAGTGACTGTCCCAAGGTCACCTTGGAGGCTTCATGGCTATGCAGAGAAGATGACCTCACCGCTGACACAATGCCAGGCAATTATGCTCACCCCTTCCAACCAGAGAATCACAGCTGCATCTTCTTAGGCTAATTGGAGATCTTGGTGCCGGCGCCAGCCGGGTCACTTACCCCGCCTCTGAGCTCAGCCATTGCAAAGAGGACTGATAAGGGATCTTACAGGTCACTCTTCGCCAAATGATCCAGAGATTGAACTTTTGGGATATGTTAAAGAACTGATGGGACGTGGTGGCGCTGCAGGTTAAACCGCTGAGCTGTTGAGCTTGCTGACCGGAAGGTTGGCAGTTCGAGACCACACAACAGAGTGAGCTCCCGTCGCTTGTCCCAGCTCCTGCCAACCTAGCAGTTCGAAAGCACATAAAAATGCAAGTAGATAAATAGGTACCACTTCAGTGAGAAGGTAACAGCATTCCGTGCCCCTTGGCATATAGTCATGCCAGCTACATGACCACGGAAACTTGTACTTCGACAAATGCCAGCTCCGGCTGAGAAACGGAGATGAGCACCACCCCCTAGAGTCAGTCACGACTAGACCGTTTGGTTGCAGGGATACCTTTACCTTTTTAAAGAACTGATAGAAGGTGGGAGACTCTTCCAGTGTCAACCTTGATGACCTTGTAGGACCCTTTCAGCTTCTGTGATACTTTTCAAGAGAATGTGCAGTCTTTTGCATTCTTCTCCCTTTAACTGGGAAGGTTATTCTTACAATAGATTGATGCTTGGTGACCATTTATCTTACGCATTTTCGTTAGGCCATATAGGCCCGTCTAAATTAGGAACCGTATAGATCCAAATTTTTTTTGTATAAAATGAGCACATGCATTTTATTGTATTGATGTTATGCTATATATTGATACATAAAAGTAAGGAAAAGAACAACAGCACCACCACAGTGGCTGCTGTCCCCAGGAAAGCATGGACCAGTCCGCACAAACAGCAGATTGCTGGGGGGGGGGGGAAACTGCACCTCCTGGGATTGCTATCTCAGACTGTACGTGCGGGAATCAATTCTCAGATTTTTCTCTGTGGGGATGCACTGGATGAAGCTTTGCATGCTGCAGCCTTTTCAAACAATCTCCACTTGGGCAGTCTGCATTCTGGGCAAAGAGAAGCTGAATTCAGAGGTCTGTCTAAATTATTGTTCATATTGGGCAAAGTTGCATTTCTTTGTTTATTCTACATAATTATTTTTATTTTATTCATTCTGTTCTTTAAACTAAGATAGCACCAGCACAATCCTAAGCATGTCTACTCAGAAGTAAGCCCTGTTGAGTTCAGTGGGACTTATTCCCAAGCACGTGTGCCTAGGATTGCAGGCTAATGCGTTCAACCCTGTTCTATGTCTGTTTACTTAAGATACATTTAGATGAATCAATTATGCATCTTTTAATTAGCTAAAAACATGCCTCTGATTCATTGAGCCCCAGATGCTGTAAAATGGTTGGTTTTAAAAGTCATCTTCCAGTGATACCTTTATTAGGCCCAATCAAAACGATGACACAAAATTAAGAGCAGCTGGTTTTTGTGTACTTTGAAACTCTTTATCAGGCTGAATGGTAACAAAGTCTATAAATTGTAGACATTGTGTTGGAAGAGGCATTCCCTCTTTGTCCACACCAGGCCGGTCTTAAGCCAACGTGACCAATGCCATCACATCGGGCTCCGCGTTTTGGGGGCCCCCGCACCAGTGCAGTGAGCATATTGTTTGCTGCTGCAGTCAGGATCTCTTAGGATTGTAGGTCAGTGGGGCCAGCAGAGCAGCTTTACCTTGGGATCTCTCAGCTGCCCCAGCTTCTGAAGTGCCCAAAATGGGCTTCCTGGAGGCAACTAGCAGTGACGTCATCCTGTCACCACCAACTACTTCCAGGTGCCACACTTCGTGTGTGGCACCACAAGTGCTCTTGAAGAGTGGGGGACCCTGTGGGGAGTGTGGGGGCCCCCACAGGAATGCCCCACATTGGGCCCCCACCATTCCTAGAGCCGATCCTGGCACACACACATGGGAATACCTCTTCCAGGGTGGTGCCTGCTGCAAAACACACACGCATCATATGAAATAGCATAGAAAGCTGCTTTCTATGGAGTCAGATCATTGTTCCAACAAACTAGGTATTTAATTGTCTGCCCTAGCTGGCAGCAGCTCTCCAGAGTTCCAGACAGGCCTTTCCCAGCCCTACAAGGTTGAATCTGGGACCTTCTGTGCAAAGAGCCAGTGCTCCACTCCAGCCCCATTTTTAGCCCCATTTTTTTCTTCAGAATTATTGTTTTATTCATACACAAATTTATGTGGGTTTAATCAAAGCATGAATGATTAAATGACATGTGGTGCATCCATAGCTCTGCCCACTAGTTACTCGCCAATGGTCCTTTCTGTACCACTAAGAGTGCAATCCTAACCTGGAGTTCCGCCGGCACAGTTAGGCCAGCAAAGTTTGGCCAGCACAAGGAACACCATAAAGCGTGTTTGGACCACGTTCTGAGTCAGGGAGGATGGTGCATCTGTGTGCTGGCTTCTCTGACTCTGAGAGTGGTCCAAACATACTTCACAGTGGCCCTTGTGCCGGCCAAACTTTGCTGGCCTAACTGTGCCAGCTTAACTCCAGGTTAGGTTTGCATTCTGCGTCTGTGTATTTATGTTGTGCAGAAGGAATGGCTTTGGTGGTTTCTATGCCATGGCAGCTTCTGCCTCAGAACACATTCCATTCTTTAGAAACAGAAAATAAAATAAATTGAGCTCTGTGTGGAGTCGTCAGTGGCATATTCCACACTTGTCTCTAAACCCAGAGAAAATGCTCCTCCTTCGTGTTCCAAGAGAGCTGGGAAAACAGAGTTAAGAAGGTGGATTCTTGATATTTGTCCCCAAATTAGCATATTCGGCAGATGGAGGCTGTCTGACTGGTTCAGAGTGACATCTGTGGGCTGCCTGATGGGAACCCCTGAACTTCACACATCAGATGTGGAATTTCAGCTCTCTCTCTCTCTCTCTCTCTCTCTCTCTCTCTCTCTCTCTCTCTCATGTGGCAGTCTGACCCACCCTACTGTCAACCCAGCTCCATGCAGCCAAGAATATACGGTAGTAGCTAGTCGAGATTTAACAACTTGTTTAATTCTTGCCAGGGAAGGGTGCAGGGGTCAGGGAGGATTGAAGCTCTCTAGATCCTGCCATAGGCAAACTTGACTCAACAGAACCAGGAAGAGAACTCTCGATGCATATCTTGTCTGTTTGACAGACAGGCATGCTGTGACTATATTAACTTAAATTTAATCACTGAGTGAATGTAAGGCAGATAAGCCTCCAAGTGTCAGATAAAGCCTGGTCCATAATCCAGGTAACTGGCTCATTCCAGTGAACTCCCCTGGGCACCTCCAAAATCCTTCTTTGCTTCAGTGGTGCTTGGCAGCTTCCGCCCCCTTCCCCCCAGCATATATGAAGACTTTCGCAGAGAACTGCACCCGGAAGATTGGCCACTGATGTTCCTCTGTCTTAAAGAAGGTGTCAGTGTAGCTAAAACTGGGCTAGGTGGACACTGGTGGAAACTGGTACAAGACAGCTTCATACGTTCGTGCTGTGCGACAAGTCCCCAAGCTAGCTTTCCACCTCAACTTTCCAACTGTACAATGGAAAGACGCTTCTTCTGAAGGCAGTGGCAACCCAGGGAGTGAAGTGCCTGCGACTGACTGTTCTGTGCACATGGTGAATTGCAGTCGCCGTAAAGCCCTTTGGTTTCGGCGCCAGGCTTCCAGGTGCCATTCCAAAGCACTGTGCTTTCTTCACGGCAGGCTTCTCGCTCCTGTGTTTGCTATTCCCAGCGGGCAGCTAAAATTGTATTATATTTTGTGCTGACTGGCGCACTCTTGGTGTTGCCTTTTTCCACCAAAGTGCTGACTCTCTCCTTCCTCTTCTGCGGGGTGTCACTTCATTTCCACCCCGCTCGTCGTTTGCAGGGAGGGAAGTCGCTTAATATTCTTTATAAACTGACATCCAGTTCAGATAATTTTTGTACTCCATGCAGTAAAAATGCAAATCCATCTGACTTACGTGCAATGGCAGGCATTAATAAGTGGTGTTTAAATAGACCGGATTAGCAGTTTCACTGATATATGAACAAGATCCCAGCCCTTCCCCCCCCCTAAATAATTTGCACATGCAAAATCAATTTGAATACAACACACTAAATGGAATTTAGTTTTTGTATGGGAAATGGCACTTATCAGCCTGAACCATTAAATTTACTGTTTAATATGTACTTTCCAGCTCACTTGGTTAGAATTTCATTGCCCTTTATCTGTATAAATTTAATTAGGCCTGATATCATCAGTATATTATAGAACTAATTAAAGATTGAGATAAGTGTCGAGGGGTGTTTCTTCAATGCCCTGTAAAGTTCCACTTGGAAAATTGGGAAATCCTCTTCTCGGCTTTGTGGCAGCGCTGCGTGTGCGAGCTAAGCTGTCCCATGCGTTGTTTTGGAAACAATATTCAGTAGTTTTGAGCGGGCTCCTCCTGTTTGCTGAATTGAAGTCCGTGTTCTCTTGATCAGTTGCTTGTGAACTATCCTGAGTTTCGCATGGAGGTGACACGCGAGGCATGACTGTTTTCTTATGTGACAGTTTGCTGACTCATGAGGATTCCCACCCCCAGGATGTCACACGTCCGTCACGGCGGCATGCTTGGTTAGGCGACCTCCCAAGGCCAAGCGTTTCCTGGCTGTTGCACTGACTTCATTTTTTGCAGTCACAAGCCTGAGTACTCTGAGAGTGGGAGAAAGTTGACGAGCTGGTCATGAAAGCTCTACAAGTAGGAGAAAGGAAGTGGGCTGAACATGGCAAGTCCACTCCTCAAGCCTGTCGGTCTAGGAGAAGGGAGAACGACAGACAACAATAGACCTGGCTGTGCAGGAGGAAGAAAGCAGCTTTGTTACCTACTGGTCTGTTCTGTGTTGAGATACTAACACTGTGTCAACGATCCAACATGAATGGAGGAAGCAGAGGGCTCTCATTCTGTTAGGAGGGGGGCACGGCAGACTCCTTAGAAGAGCCTTGCTGGATCAGTCCTAAGGGCCCCTCTGGCCTAGCTTCCTGTATCTTACAGTCGCCCTCCGGATACCTCTGAAAGTATGCAAAACAACAAGATGCCTGCATCCTGTTGCCGCTCCCTTGTTTCTAGCATTCAGAGATAGGTTACCTCTGAAACACAGAGGCTGCATATATAGTCATCATGACTTGTAACCTGTGATGGACTCTTCCTCCATAAAACTATCCGGTCTCCCTTTTAAAGGCATCTAGGCCAGATGTCATCACCACATCCTTGGCAAGGAGTTCCACAGCTTAATTAAATGCTGGGTAATGAAATATGTCCTTTTGTCTGTTCTGACTCTCCAGCCCGTCTATAATATAGGCTCTATGAACAGTTATTTTTTACCATTACAATTCATTATCTTAATATTAAGTGCAGGTATATTTTAGGCTTGCCTGCAATTGACTATTGATCTTGACTATTGTGCAATGATTCTTTGCCCCCTTGAGCCACCTAACCACAAGATACCTGGTTACGAGGCAGGACTGACTGAAGGCCAATCCAAACCAACCCCTTGACAGTGCCAGACCTGTGACCTTGACAGACTTGACGAACATGTATCCTGCAACTGACACCTGGTTCTTTCTTCTATATTCAGAATCTGCCACCAAAGCCTCCAACCTTTTCTCCTTTTTTAAGACTGGTGCAAAATTTCATAGAATCATAGAGTTGGAAGGCACCTACAAGGTAATCTAGTGACACCCCCCCCCGTAGCCTCCTAGAGCCTCTCCAGCCGGTTCCTATCAAGCCTCACCTTGAAGATCTCCAGTGCAGGAGAATCCACCACCTCCCTTAGCAATTTGTTTCATTGTCAAACTGCCTTTACTATCAGGAATTTCTTCCTGATTTCCAACCGGAATCTCCTCTCTTGCCGTTTTTGCCCATTGGCCCTCGTTCTACTGCCAGAGGCTGGTGAGAACATACTTGCCCCTTCCTTCTTCCCTATGACATCCCTTCCGGTACTTGAAGAGTGCTATCGTATCCCCTCTCAGCCTTCTCCAGGCTTAAACATACCAAGTTCTGTCCACCTTTCCTCGTAGGATTGTTTTCCATCCCTCTGATCATCTTCGTTGCTCTTCTCCGAACCTGCTCCAGTTTGGCTGCATCTTTCTTGAGCTGAGGTGCCCCGAATCAGACCCCCTTTGCAAGCACCCTTCCAGAGGGAAAGCTTTGTGGGGAGAAACTGTCATATCCTAGAACTCCCTGCCTTGGAGGAAAGTTCCTGGATATTAAAGAAAATAATCATCTCAGTGGAAAGGCAAGCAAGATGAAACAATCTCCCTTGAGAGCCATCAATACTTCTCTCTATTTAAATGCTAATTTTCACCTCTAACCCAGGACTAGCCTGGATAAACAAGGAAATGTTTCAGAAAGTGGTCAGGGGGAAATCCTGATTGAATCCTGATCTGGCTAAAATTTGATTTCTTCTCAAGAGAAAAAAACAATCCTTGTGTTTAATGCCTGCACACTTTGGAAGTGCACCGTGCATAGTATTCCTATTGCATGACCCACAGTGCTGTGGTCTGACGGAAGCATGCCTAGAGTCACACTGTGTGGTACTATGCAGGACCCAAGAAGCACTGCAAAATTCCTCCGTGAGAGTATTTTGTATCCTTCATTGCCTATGACAGTTTTCCATCCCTCTATTGTCTGTCTCCCCCCACCACACACACACACACACACACACACCGTCAAAACTAAGATTGTAGGCTCCTGGGGGCACACTGCACTGTCTGTCTTTCTTCTGTTACTTTGTAAAACATGATGAACCTTGATAGTTCTGAATAAATAAGCCATACTAATAGGAACATGTCGGAATTGGCAGCCTACAATTGTGTAGACCACATATTTATTCTGTATAAGTCTAAGGCATTGCCAGAGTATTGGTCCATCTAGTTAACATTCAGCCATGCGGTGATGAAGTTGTATGTTTGTGTCCTGGAGGAGTTGAGGATGCATCGTTTTGGAAACCTCAAGCTCATTCTTTCCGCAGGGGGGATTTTTTGTGTGATTTTCTATCATGGAAACATTAAGAGAGAATGTTGACTAACTAAAGAAGAAGGTAGGGAATTAGCATGATCCACTTAGAAAGTCGGGCAGGTCTCAGCTGGAGGATAAATACCCAGGAGATTGGCATTCATATGGCACTGTTCAAGGAGTGATAAGTACAGTTCTCTGCCTGAGCTCTCCATCTAGAAAGCAGGCACAAGGAGACAGCAGAGGAAGATGGAGGCAGGGGAAATGGGGGGATAATATGCTCTCATTTCAGTTACACATCCCTTGGTATGGGGACTCGGAGGGTATGCCAAAGAATTCATCATTACATAGAAAAGGTGGGTTTTGAGAATGCATTGGAGGCCGTTCTGTGCCCGAACGGCAACATTAGCCCTGCATTGTCTGCTCTGATTGGCAGTGGCTATTCAGCCTTCAGGCAAAGGTATTTCTGCATTTTGCTACCAGAGATTTTTTGAACTGGTGATGTTGAGGATTGAACCTAGGACCTTCTCCATGTGCTCTACCACTGAACTATGGCCCTTCTTGCTATATGCATGGCAAAAGTAGACATGTAGATTACCATATTTTAATTTTCTACACAGGGGCATTGGCAGTGCGAGGAACTGTCATGCTTGGGCATAAGCCCTGCCGTATTATGCCAAAGGTCTTGCTAGTTCATCTTTCTGCATCTGATAGTGCCTGAACAGATGTCTCTGGGAAGTCCACAACCAGGAAATGAAGGCAGGCTCCTCCTCCACTGTTTCTCCCCTTCAAGTGATATTCAGTGGCAGCATACATATTTATTTTAAAGCATTTCTCCACCGACTTTCCCTTTTACAATAAAAAGCCCAAGGTGGCTGAACAGTAAAATATAATACAATATGATTAAAAAAATCAATAATAGAAAAAAAGATATTAGCAGTAGCAATATAAAAAACTACAGATCATGTAATATACTTGCAATGGGTTGCAATCAGGCTGCAATCAGGAAAATCATGTGGCACAGTTTCTCCTGGACTGAACCATTGAGATGGCAGGTGAAAGACTGCATGTTGACAGCACACAAAAAGAGCATATTAGGGAGCTGGTTAGGCTGAACCCCTTCTCCCTCGCATGTTTGTATATTCAGGCAGTTTCTATTTGGGGGAGAATTCAAACATTGGATTCCCCCCCCACCTACAATCTGAAATGGTGCGATCCAGAGGAAATCTCCCACTAGTGAGCTTCAATTGTGTAGTAGCAGGGAATGGAGCACGGTGGGAAGTGCAGTGGTTGGCTATTAGGGGAGGACCCTCTGTTTGTTTCATCAAGTTGCACCACCCTGCAGAAGGATTCTCCCTATCCTAAACCTCAAATCAAACATTTGTTTAATGACTGGAGGCAAAAGCTATGAAAGAGGGAAGAAGGCCAGCTAAAAGGCAAATTCCACCCTCTCGTTCATGTTTCATTATTTGATAACATCAGGAGGCTAGGCCCATCAGAATTGCTTTGGCAAAGGCAAACAGGAGGCACGTCTGATCAATATTTATTTCCAAGACAGGAGAGGCAAACGTGACACTGCTAATCGAATGAATAATTCCACACGTGCAGGTGCTGGCCAAAGGCAATGCCAGGCCAAAGGAGGCTCTGTTCTTAATAGCAGCCAATTAAACACCCCTATTTCTCCTTTACCCTTCATAGAATTCTGTATTTTAATTAAAAAATAGGCTAATCCTCGGAGTGGCAGATGAATCCTGAGCACAAAGGATTTTGGATTCAGGACAGCATGTTCTGTACCCTTGGTAACAATGGCAGCCATTCTCCACACTCTTGGGTGGGGCCTCCTAGTTCACACTATGCAGCACAACAGCAAGTCACAGGATGCAGTATACACCGTGCCCTCTTCTTGAGCAAATAGGCTGGATTGCACCCATTCGTTAGAGGAAGGGGGGCTTCCCCAGAGCAGATTTTTCAGCCCAACTCAGAATCAACTCCCAGACTCACCGTTAACCCTTTGAAGGTCCCCCTGCCCATTGACATACTTGGAGAAGGCTCTGCCTCTGTCCTGCCTTGAGAGGTGCAATGCTTGGGGGCTGTTTCAGGGCACAATCCTAATCTGGAGTTAGGCCGGCACTGTTAGGCCAGCAAACTTTGGCCGGCACAAGGGACACCATAAAACGCGTTGGGACCACTCCCGGAGTCAGGGAGGATGGTGCATGTCTGTGTGCTGGTCTCTCTGACTGCAAGACGGGTCCAAACACACTTTAAGGTGGCCCTTGTGTCAGCCAAGCTTTGCTGGCCTAACTGTGGCAGCCTAACTCCAGATTAGGATTGCGCCCTCAGTGGAAGCACCAAACTACAGAGCTCCTTCCCCAAAGGTGCTCAGTTCACCCCTAGCAAAGATCATCTTCTTAGATAGATCTTCAGAAGCCTTCACTGGTTCCCAAACTGTGAGCTGTGGCTCCCTGGGAAGTGGCAGAATCCTTGTGAAAACCTATATAATGCCTAGGATTGTACCCCTAATGGAGAGCTGCGGCCAATGGCCCAGTAGGTCAAGGGAGATGCCAGTCGAAAACATTTGGGAACCACTGCTTTAAATTGTGTGTGTGTCCCCCAGTGTTGCATATGATAACTGGTGAGATGGATTGGCGGCTGCCCATTTTTACTTCTGTTTTTGTGTTACTTTAAATGTGATTGCTGCGGCAAACGTTTGTTTTGCTTGACTAATTTTGTTTAAAAAGACCACTGCATTGATTAGTTTTGAGTACATATTAATTCTTTTGCTACACCCCTTAGGGCACTTTTTAGGACAGAAAAGCACCTTTCAATTTGAATATAAATGTAAAATCCTAACCATTGACGTGGGCCCCCATTTAATGGTTAATCTAAGGTGATAATTTATATCTGCATGTATAAAAAGAGCACGGAGCACTCTGTCTTTTTTCCTTCCTTTCTCCTCCTCTGTACACCAAAAGACACTCTTAACTCCAGTGATCAGGTCACAGGCTACCCATGGCAGACCTGGATTAACCCCTGCTAACTGGACAAGAGGCACAAGTGGTGTTCCTCTTATATTTAACAGGAGGAGAGTAATTGCCCCTATTCAGCTCTGCACAGTGTCTTTTATATTGGCTGTTGCTGTTCAGTATTTTTTAGATTATGAGCCCTTTTGGCACAGGAAGCCATTTAACTTTATTATTATCTGTCTGTAAACCACTTCCAAGTGGTGTTCCTCTTATATTTAGCAGGGGGAGAGTAATTGTCCCTATTCACCCCTGCACAGTGTCTTTTCTAGTGGCTGTTGCGGGTTGTGTTCTATATTTTTTTTAGATTGTGAGCCCTTTTGGGACAGGGAGCCATTTAACTTTATTATTGTTATTTGCCTGTATACCACTTTGTGAACCTTGTGTTGAAAAGCAGTATATAAATATTGATTGATTGATTGATTGATTGATTGATTGATTGATTGATTGATT
>JAJKFI010000010.1:6248605-6316954 GCA_029204185.1 Lerista edwardsae
ATTGATTGATTGATTGATTGATTGATTGATTGATTGATTGATTGATTGATTGATTGTGATGACAATCTCATGGAGAATCAATTTGTTGTGTGGAATACAACAAATACCCTGCAAATAGAGAATACCCTGTGGAATGCCCTGCAAATAGAGAGATTCCCTAGTGTCCCTGTCTCTTTAAGAAAAGAGACAGAAACTTGCCAAGTTGTGGTTTCGTTTCCCAGGTGTTCATCTTTCTCCTGTTAAAGTTAAAGGAGAATCTTCTCAATTCCAAACCCTTCCCCAAAGCAAGCGATTTCCTCCCCAAGAGCTCGCCCAAAATGGAGGTTGACAAAAGAATGCCAGCTGGACTTCGATGTTGCAGAAAAAGAAATACACTTTAGGGCATTAATAAAGGGGCACAAGAGCAAATACGCTTCCGCTGTCACCACAGAACTTGTGTAATTTGTGTGCATTTAGGATCAGATATTTATATAGTTTAGTATGTAAATGGGGATACAAATAACCAATAAAATACATTTAACAGTTTGATGACTGATTATTGGTGAACCTGGGGTTTTGCAGATATCTGATTGGTTCTTTGGGGCATTATGATATTTGGTTGGTTATTGACTGATTCCGCCCCCCCCCAGTCCAGGTGGTCCCCATCCATGGTGAGAGGTTGAGCAAGGGGTGATCACTGGGATGTAGGCATGGTGCCAGAGTGATAAGGGGTTAATTAAGGAGACAAAACAGCAGAGACAGGGTGATATCAGGATGGGGAAGGGTATTCAGGGGACAAAGGATACAGTGCAATGAGTAGGACGCACCAAGTTCAGACTATGCAGATGTGAACCACAAAGCAATCAATGCAAATACGAAAGACAGTAGGGTACAGGAACACAAGGTAATAAAGGCATATAGAGTTCAACAGGGCAGGGAGGTTGGGAGATACAGATGGAAAGAATTACAAAGGATGACTATATACAATTCCATGGGAGACCTGGGCACTGGCCCCAGTTTCCTGAATGGATCTTCTAATCTCTTCTGGGGTGAAGACAGGTTGTAATCTGGTCTTCCTTCTTCACAGCCTTCCATCCACAAAATGGAGTGTTTCCCTTTTTGAGGCTCTAAGTCTCTTGCCCCCCTTGTGTGCCGGCTGATTTTGTTACCCACAGGCTCAGCTGCTCTCTGTTAAGCACACATAGTGGCTGCTTTTACATGGCAGGCTTGGGGTTCCAGTCCTGCCAGGCACAAAATTCATGATGGTTCCCAAGATGGAGGCAGGGTCAGGAGAGAGAGAGCAATCCGGGACTGGTAGTGCTCCACATCAGATTTGTAGTGGAAACCCATTACGTCAAAATTGGTTAGAAAATAGAGATGCCTGAAATGTGGATGAAATGGATATGGATCTTCTGCTTTGCTTTGCTTTCCAGGCAGTATTATGAGATGCTGTACAACACGGCGGATGAGCTTCTGAACCTGGTGGTGGATCAAGGAGTGAAGTACACTGAGCTGGAGTACATCTATGCCCTGAGCTTGCTGCACCGCAGCCAAACCGGCGTTGGGGACCAGACCACCCAAAACATGAGGCTGCAGCGCCTGAAAGAGATAATCTGTGAGCAGGCAGCTATCAAGCAGGCCACCAAGGACAAGAAAATCACCACTGTGTAATTCAGAGTGTGGGTGGTGTTTGGGGGGGGGGGGCTACTGCTTCATGCAAGCCCAGGTGGTTGCACCCTTGACTACAGCTGATGAGAATCACATTTATGTTGCGTGAGGAATGTCATTGTATCAGCATAAGGGGCAGCAGGGCTGTAGTCTGGCACTTGATCTTGGGCACTTTTCCTAAAAAGGCTTTTGACAGAGGCGGGATGGGTGGGTTGTTGGGTGGCAATTGCTTCTCTGGCAAGAATGAATTAATTCCCAAATGTTTGTGATCAAGGCGAAACCGAATGCAAATGTGTGCTGAGTTTGTTGCGGTGGATTTACTGTGGAATTCTAAAGGGCTTCCTTCACAAGTTGGAAGTTTTTGGACCAGTCCAAGTAAAGAAGAAATGCCTTTCATTCAGCTTGATGCAGTGTTTTGGTGTGGTTTATTTTTTATTTTATTTAAAAAAATTTATATTCTGCCTTTCCAAAAGCTCAAGGCACCTAACCAAAATGAAGACAGTCAGTAAAATTATAAGTACCCAGTATGAAATTCATGAATGTAAAATACCATAAAAAACCAATAGAAGTTCAAAACACCAGCATTTGGACTCTAACACAAACCTCACTCAACCCTGTAGCAAAATAAAGCAATGATAATTAAAACATAATTAATTAAATGATATTAATTAAATGATGATGATAAAACAGCAATATAATACTGTTATACTACAGTATAATACTACAGAAAGCTACTTCTGCAGCACTATACATGAACGGGGGGAAGAAAGAAGGTCTGCTGGAAAATATCTTTATGTATAGACTGTGCCAAAGTAACATCAGAGCATTTGCACATAGATACATTTGTTGCACAGCTTTTCAGCATTAACACATATTCACATCCTGCTTTGAGCTTGCCTTGGTCATCCAAGCCCATCCCAGATCTAAAGGTCTTTCAGATTTCTGAAAGAGTCTCAGGATCTGGAGGTTGTAAGAGAGTTCCACAACAGGCAAATGTTAACGTACACAATTGATACGTGGATTGTGACCAAGAAGGCTCTCTCCGTTGGCATTCTTTTCTAGACTGTCTAGAAATATGTGTTGTGCGACCCAGACTGTGACAAGCATACACCAACCTCATGCGACAAGAGGCAGCGTTTACTGTTTGCGCAATTTTCAGGTTCATCCAAGAACAAGCAAGGGCTACTTCCTAGCAGAGCAACTGATGATTTGCCAGAGATATTTTGCTGTACAGCTCAGAACAGGAAATTGCAAATGTTCGCATCCAAGGCCCTAACAAGCCAATCTTCCCCCTTGATTGCAGCTTGCTCCAGCGCCTAACAGAGTGAACTGTGAACACTGATGCAATGAACATCCTCATAAATTGCCACTGATGAAAAACAAATTTGATGATTACGGCTGGGCAACTAGCTGCCTGAATTGTGTTTATTACTGCCTCTTCCCCTTCCTCCCTCCCTCCCAGCTTGGCTTAGCTGGATATATCAAAGCAGCAAGAGGAGAGGAGAAGCAAAAGAGAGGAGAAGGAGCGGGTGCATTCATATTTGTATGGCCACCTCCACCTGGGGATCTGAGTCAGATTTTTGCTTGACCTTGAAGATATTGCTATTGCTCAGAGTGACCCCATTTTTATTGTACTTGGGAGGGTTCAATGAAGGAGGAAATGTTGGTCGCAAGGACCACTGTGGCCTGTTTTGGACACATAGATACATGCAGCGTGCTACACCTAATAGGTTTTACCATTAAATATGTTCATTTTTGCATTTATTTAAAACATTAATAAAGAAGTTGGATCCCCCTGCCCCTGTTCAAGTGTCCCCACCCCACCCGCTATTAACTTTCTGAAAATGCAGATTCTTATCATGGATCTCCTGTGGCCAGTGGTGTCCCCAAGGGGGGGAAGTGCTAAGCTTTTCAGGCACCTGAAATGCCATGTAAAGCGGCCCTCCCCCTCGCCTTCATAGCCATTCAGAGCTACAAGAGCAAAGTGGAAGCATCTCCTCCACTTTGCTCTCATAGCCATGAATAGTTCTGAAGCCAAGAGGAAGAGGCTGCTTTACACAGTGCTCTAGGCACCTGAATAAAACTTAGCACTTTGCCCTCCTTCTGCGAACGCTGCATCTGTGACACAGGTGATACAGAGAAGAGGGTGGAGGAAGGCAGTGTCAGGGTCTCGTTCCAAGAAGGTACTTAGAGGCCAAAGTAGACGATATGCAGATTGGGCCCGAGTCCAATCTGTGTAAACACCAATTGTGCAGGGAGCCATTTTGGATGGGGACCCCAGGAGGGAGAGGGCTTTAACCCTTTGCCCTGCCCCAGTCCAGATCAGGACTTCTTGGCTTTTCTCTGGCCCAGCAGGGAATCTCCCACTACAGAAGAGGAAGAAAAACATGGGCACAAAGAGTCTAATTTCCTGCTTTGTACCACATCCTGTGGCCACCTAGAAAAGCCCAGTCCAGCCCCCCTCTTACAGCAGTAAATTAGACCATAGTGCACCTCTTTCCACAAGAAGTGGCATCTGCCAGATTACATATTCTGGAAATGTTGACAGTGTGTGTGAGATCTGTACGTGCTGGACCAGGAACACAAGAGGTGCATCTGTGTGTGCACGCTGTATGTCTTTCTCTGGCCAGAAGAGTGCATTTGGACAGCCAGTTTCCTGAAAATGTACGTTTAATGCTACCTCCCTCTTGTCCTGTTTATAAAGCATCAAAAATTTCTAGGTGGTGTACAAGCATGACAAAGAACACAGGCTCTGTTCTCAATACTTACAATATGAAAGTAAAGCTACGACACATCAGGGAGTACAAGGGATGGAGAATCAATCGGGAAACCAGAATGAATAGCTGGCAAAACCGATCAATGGCAAAGTCCCCAGCAGAGAGAGTGGCTGGTAACTGCTTGGAGCCTGAGAAGCAATTGGGCTGGGTAAGTAGATCGAAAGAGCCACTAAGGGTGGGGGACTGCAGTCTCTTATGTATTGGGGGGGGGCCGTTTCCCGCCCCGCCTCCACCCCGGGGCCCCCACGGGGCCCCGCCCCCCTTACCCTCCCCCCCCCCCCCCGTTCCTTGAGGCAGTTGGGGGGGGCATAATTTGCCTGATGGTGGAGGAAGCATTGGGTGGGGCCTGTGAATCTCATTAAAGGCTATTTTACTTCTTCCGCCCCCACCCCAGGAATGTGAGTGTTGGTTGCAGCTTGAAGAAAGGATCAGCGAGCAGAACTCTGGTAGTCGAGCAGGGCTCCTTTAATAAGGAACAACCAGTGAGACAGAGCTGAAGATCATTTCACTGTGTGTAATTATGGCTCAGGCCTCTGTCCAGCAACATCACATGAACTGACAAGAAGCTTCAGCTCCCTGGCTATAACACAGAAAAGAGCAGTTCTCTGGTTAGAGCTGGGGAAAGAAGCAGCCTCCACCAGCTGTCACAATTCTGTTGTCATTCTATCATTGACATCATTCTATCATTGTATTGGGCAGGCTTTCTATTACACACACATCCCAAGAAGATACAGTTCATAAGCTTAAGGGAAGTTATTTTTGCCTCTTGCACAATGCCAGAACCAGGGGTCAGCCACTAACATTGACTGTTGGAGGGTCA
The DNA here is from genome assembly GCA_029204185.1 of Lerista edwardsae. Lineage (NCBI taxonomy): Eukaryota > Metazoa > Chordata > Lepidosauria > Squamata > Scincidae > Lerista > Lerista edwardsae. The sequence goes on from JAJKFI010000010.1 coordinate 6,253,850, forward strand.
GAATAGACAAAAGGAAATATGTCTTTACCCAGCGAGTAATGTGTGGAACTCCTTGCTACAGGATATAGTGATGGTATCTGGCCTAGGTGCCTTGAAAGGGGAATTGGCAGATTTATGGAGGAAAAGTCCATCAGAGGTTAAAACTCATGATCAGTGTGTGTAACCTCTGAGTTTAAGAGGTAGCCTGTCTCTGAATGCCAGATGCAAGGAATGGCAACTGGATGCAAGTATCTTGTCTTATGTGCTCCAGGGCAGCTGATGGGTCACTGTGAGAGACAGGAAGCTGGACTAGATTGACCCCAGGCCTGATCCAACAGGGCTCTTCCTATGTTCTTAACAAATAACCAAAGAGTTCATAGTACCAAAACATGTGGCTACAACCCTTCTCGAAGCTGGGGCCAGGATATCAATGAGTAACTGTCACATGAAAACAGCATTGTTTGGGTGACTATACCTTGTCTTGCTTCCAACTAATCTTCCTCTCAGGTTGCTATTGAGGATCAGAGCTGAGGAGGGGGACAACAACCACACGCACAACATTCCTCCAATCATTGGAGCAGCAATTTTCAACCTTTTTCATCTCATGGCACACTGAGAAGGTCACGGCACACCATCAGTGTTTAGACAATTGATATGGCCCGCCATGCTGCCAATGGGGAGGGAGGGCTCACACCCTCCATTTGCCCTACTAATAAATGGCTGTCCCCAAATTCCGATGACACACCTGTGGACCACTCACAGCACAATGGTTGGAAATGGTTGCATTGGAGGAATGGTGGGAGACAAAAAGTATGAAGCCACAATGGCGAGATGGAGCCTCTCTGGGCAGAGGCCATGTGACCCTGTGCACCAGATGCTGGGTTCAAACAGCAGGAGAAGGTTGCTGCTGCCTGGCCTTGTGAGCTTCCAGGGCTACCTGGTTGGCTGCTGTGTTGAATGGGAGTGCTTGCCTAGACTGCCCTTGGACTGATCCAGCCAGGCAATCAGTGTTTGTGTTTTTTCTGCACTGTCCCTATTGAAATCAATGGGAGCTGTGCAGGAGCACAGGGCAGCGCTCTTACACAGCTCTGCGCAGGACAAACTGCTGGATTGCGCTCTTTGCCAGCAACAAATGGCGAGAGATCTGGTTCCTTGGCTCGCAGCCTGGGCTTGCTGGAGCCTGGAGAGCGAACGGCCCTTGGCTCTGCGGTTGCAGTGACAGGGCAGCCCTTCAGCAGGCTTTTCCTTTCCGTTTTTATGAAGCAGAGGACTTGCCGCAGAGCCACAGTCTTGATTTTTCAATGGGGCAATTTGCACTCAAAGTTCCAGCCATTTGTCTGTGGCTTCCCAAGGGCTCTTAGAGGCCCTTTCCTGCAACATCGATGCTACTAGAATCTGAACTCGGTGCAGCGAACACCATCCAAATGGCTGTGAAACTCCATGGAGGAGCCGTTCCGCGGTGATGAGCAAGGAGGCAGCTATCCCCACTCTGCCAATGCTGAGCAGATGGGGAGCCGGGGCCCAGGCCTGAAGTTGTTAATAATCCCTTCTCTTGGCTAATATAAAGCCTTGAGCATCCCAGTGGAAAGCCAGGCATTTTTCAGCTGATAGGAAATAAACTCTGGAGCACTTCAGTGTGGAGAACTCATTAACTTGGGCTACTGAGAAGCCAAGCTGCATAGCCATCCATCGAGGCGGCCCTGGCCCCAACCACCTCTCTCTTCCGGATGCGCTCGCCAGGTCCGCCAGCTCAAGTCTTCCACAGATGATTTGTCAGCCTTGCTGTTAATCTGATTGGGCCAGGAGGGGGGAACTTTCACAGAGGGAGTTGGTGTCTCCTGCTGGAATTTTCAGCAGGGTTTTTTTAAGGGGCCAGTTGAGAAACAGCATTTATTTCCCGCTTCCCGCAGTGACTGGGCCTAAATTGGGACTTTTATCGATTAGACGGCCAATTGTAACCTAAACAAGCTCTGTTTGACAAAAAGGGTGAAGCAATTAAGCTTTGCTTGCAGCCAAGGCCGTTGTTAATTTTTCCGCTTCCTACTGCCGTAACACTCTAGTACTGAAATAATCTAAAAAAAATAAGCAAATGTGCTCTGAATTTTCAACCTTGCTGGTTTAAATTGGCTGTTGCCAATTTAATTTGTTGGGGATTTTGAGTTATGCGAACATGACATTTTGACAGTAGGACGTCACTTGTTATATAAGCCTGATTAAGGGCCCAATCCTATTTTTAATCATAGGAGAGTATTATCTCCCCACCCCCACAGCTTGAACTGTGCTCAGTTCAGCTCTGTTCTTCCAGGGCATTGCTGCCACTGCAGTCCCGTGGCATTTGGCTGAATGTGCAGCCCAGGGCCGGCTCCTAATAGAGACTTAGCAATCAGTCAGCAAAGATGTATGCAAGTTACGGCACTGTCCTCTGCATGCTTACTCCGAAATAAGTGCTGCTGATTTAAATGAGACTTACTTGAGAAGAAGGAAGCCCTGGGCGGCACATCCAGCCAAGTGCCAGGGGACTGCAGCGTGCAAAGAATTGCAGACTTGGCCTAAGCTTTACACATGGATGTGGAGATGCGTCTGCAGAATAAGTATATTGGAGAGACAGTACATAGTTGGTGCTCTTTTTGGTCTCTGTGCCATGGCACTTTTTAAATAAATTTTAAACAAATTCCAAGCATTACCCCTACTCTTCTGAAGTTCTTTTCCCTGTACTATTTCCCAGCATGCATTGGCTAGACATATATCTTATGGAGAAAAATCTTCCTAGGGCAACTTCTGCAGCGGAGTGCTTAGCTGGAAAAAAAAAGTCTCACTCATTAAAGGACTTTCACATTTATTGCCAGTGAGATAATAAAAGAAAGTCATTTGGGCAAATCTTATTGCCGTTGTTATAACATTTCCCTGAAGCGCACAGATAAAAGTCAGCGGTTGATGTCCATAAGCATTTTTTCTGAACTGACAGGAACCACAACCAAAAATTATTCTGACATTATAGTTGCTAGGTGGAGGGGAAATAGAGAGAATACACTTACTGAAAACACGGCTTGACGGTTGCAACCTGCAGTTGAAAAAAGTGATACACAGAGAGAGAGAGAGAGAGAGAGAGAGAGAGAGAACGAGAACAGCCCTAGGTAGAATTATGTGTATCCCAAAAGACCTGCTGTTGTAACATTGTTCTATTAGAGGTGGACTCAGGGTCAACTAGAAATGTATGTTGACCATGACGAGAAATGTATTGCTGCATTTCCATTTTTTTCCTTCTCCAAACAGTCATGGGGGTGGGTGGGTCCTGAGATAGGGGAAGAGCACTCCGCACTCCCCTGCAGCTGCTAGTTGTGTCCAAACATGTTTTCCTCTCAGAGTAAATGGCAGCTTGAAAGTTGCTTTCCGCCTGAAAACTGATGCAGGAGAAAGGGGTTAACCTCCCCTCCATGCTGTGAAATCGGGGGGGGGGGGACGACGACACTTGTACAGTAGCTGCTCTTTAAAACAACTTTTAAAAGGCCGCAATGCATTAACACATTTCTCATTACGGCTACTTTGACCCTCTGTTTTGCTGAGGGATGAAATAGGAAATGACTATGATACTTGCAAGTGGTTCAGATGTAGCAACAAAACAGAGCTTCCAAAGCCAAACCATGGTTTTTCATGATGTTGGACCCGGACCCAACACCTCCTAACAAACCAGTTTGTGAGCAGACACCAAACCAGGATCTATACCCACTGCCCAACATTTGTTTGCAAACCACCCTTTGGATGAATCGTGGTTTGGCATTACACTTGGCCCCCATAACCCTGGTTTGGGATGTTGCCCCACCCTCAAAAGCCACTGTTTGGGACAGCACCTGGAGATATCAGGGAAAGATGATGAAGGAAACAGCTGGCACGCAAATCATGATTTTGGAGTCTCACCTACCAGTATGTTTAGCACAAACCATAATTTGAAGTTGTGTCTGAACCAACTCTATCCATCTAGCATGCCTCTGAATCAGTGGCTGCCGTGTCACTGGGCACTCATTTCAGAAAATCTTCATTGGAAGCCAAATTCCACATGGAGCCTGAGCAATTCATAAAATCTGTATCAACAAGCACAATGACCACACCACTGTTTGCTGGCTCATTCCTTCAGGCAATTACATGCTGCAGCTATTAAAACTTTTTGAGAAAAATTTGCATTTCAAAGGGTTTTTGCATTGTGCAAAGGTTTAAGGGTGAAAGGGGGATTAATAGAAATTGATTGATTAATGGCCATTGATTACAGGAAAGCCAGGGTTAGTCACCTGAGTTGCAGAATTTTCTGCACGAAGGCCAAAGAGAAGCCCAGAATCAGTAAACCAACAGAACATGCTGGGGTTGGGAAGCTTCTTGCTGAAAAGCAATGGCACCTGCTACGGAATGCTACTGGAACTGTTTTGCTTGAGCTGAAAACATATAAAAAATGCTGGTGCACATATGATGAGAGAAAGAGAGCAAGCGAGAGCTGCTGAGTGGCATTCTGGCTCTCTTACTGGTGTCTAATGTTAGCTTCAATAATGAGTTAGTCTTGAGGCTGTCTCTTGCTAGTGATTGTTGTTTTCATGCTTCTTGTGGGCTTTTTGTCCACCACACCAGCAAACAGCATTAGGAAACTGCCAAGTGGAATCTGGTTCCTGAAGGGTTCTTGACACAGGCAGAGTGACCAGCTGCTAACATCAGGTCAAGCTCCTCCATGTCCTGGAAGCAGCTTCATCATAATAGACTTACACCACAAGCCTAGATGTGCCTACTGAGAAGTATGTCACACAGAGCGCATCCTAACCTAGAGTTATGCTGGCACAGTTAGGCCAGCCGAGTTTGGACTTCTCTCGGAGTATGTTTGGACCTCTCTCGGAGGGGCCAGCGTACAGACGTGTGCCATCCTCCCTAACTCCGAGAGTGGTCCAAATGCACTTTACAGTGGCTCTTTTGCCAGCCAAACTTTGCTGGCCTACTGTAACTGTGCCGGCTTAACTCCAAGTTAGGATTGCGCTCTCACTCAAGTCAATGAGCCTTATACCCAGGAACGTGTGTCTACAACTGCAGCCTTAACCCTTTGCAGGTATATGGTGCCTACTGAATCTTCCAGAAGCTTGCCATACATTCCCTCAGTAATCCTGACAACAATCTTGTGAGACAGGCCACGATTATTATCCCTGTAGTTCGGGAGAGACAGCTGCTTGTGGAAGAGCAGATGGCAAGTTTGTGACGGAGCAAGATTTGTCTTAGGGGCTTGCTGGTCAACAGCTCTGGCCCTTCGCCAAAGTGTTATGCTTTTTAGAAGGGCCCTGCTGGATCAGACTGAAAGCGCAATCCTAAACTGAGTTAGGCCGGCATAAACTAAGCCAGCAAAGTTTGGCCAGCACAAAGGCCACCGTAAAGTGTGTTTGGACTACTCTCGGAGTCAGGGAGTCTGTGTGCTGACCTCTCTGACTCCAAGAGTGGTCCAAGTATACTTTACCGTGTCCCTTGTGCTGGCCAAACTTTGCCGGCTTAGCTTATGCCGGCCTAACAGTTTAGAATTGCGCCCTGAGAGTTCATCTCATCCTGAATCTCCCACCAGAGCCAGTGGCAGGCTCAAAGGGACATAGATGATGTGACCACCACTGTGTGTTGACTTTCCATATGGCCTGTGTGTGCATTTGTAACAGCGGCAGGTAGTGAGAGCAGCACAAGTTCCACTCACGGCTGCTGTTGTCTTGCAAGGCTTACTGGATGGAAAATAGCTGCAGGTGGTCATCGTTCCCTTTAAGGAGCCTGCACCTTCTTCTCATCTGCAGCATTGTGACTGTGTCACGGTACTGTCCCTGGATGGTCGACCAAGACGTAATATGTCATCGCCAAAAAAGTTCAGCTTACCAAGTTCTGAGTGATGTATGAGAGATCTGAGTGATGGAACAGCCAGCAGCCAAAGGGGTGGTGACTGCAGTGGTGGTCTGGGTCGGCCAAAGGAAGACCGGCGATTGCAGCAGCAGCAGCAGCCTTTTGCTGGTCCAGTAGTACTGGTGGGCTTGAGGGCTTCAGTCTACCTCCCCACTGCTGGGTGGGACCTACCTAACTACTGATCCCAGACCTACACAAAGTTGCACACAAAGAAATGGCCAACTGCCCTGTGAAAGGGCATCGATAAGCTGGAGCAGGTTCAGAGGTTGGCAAGTCAGCTGGTGAGAGGTCTGGAAACCAAGTCCTATGAGGAATGCTTAAAGGAGCTTGGGATGCTTAACCTGGAGAAGAGAAGATGGCCCACCCCCACCCCTGAGGTCCAGGAAGCAACTTCTGTGGGCGAAGCACCTGCAAGGAGGGGGAGGCACCTGCGGGGGGGTCGCACTCGCACCTCTGGCGGTATTCCCCGGGGCGCTGACCCCGCCCCCCAAGCTCGCGCGCGGGGGGGGGGAGTCGGGGGACTCGTTGCACGCCGTCCCGTGGAGATAACCTGCGGTGGGGACTACATGTCCCATCATGCCGTGCGTCGCAGCCTCTCTTGTTGCTAGGCAACGGCCTGTCAACAAGATGGCGACGCGCGGGGTCTTGCAATCCCTTGAGGGATCCCCATAGGAAGCGTACCAACAATAACAGACCGGTCAGCCTAACCAAGCCCCCACCCCACCCCACCCACCCCACCCCGTCCCCGGCATGCAGCGGCAGTCCGGCGGGCTGTCGCGGAGGAGCCTGGGCCGGAGCTGCCATGGCTTCGAGGAGCTGCCCTCCCCGTCCTCCGCCTGGGCGTCCTCCCCGCTCCACGGCTTCGCCAGCCTCCTCAGCTGCCTGGAGGAGAGATTCCCGCGGGGCCTGGAGGGCGAGGCGGAGACGGAGACGCAGACGCTGCCCAGCGGCAGCCAGGAGGAAGAGCTCGAGGAGGAGTCCACCGAATCCGTGGTCGAGCCCGAGCCTGAACCCATGAAGGTGCTGGAGCTGAGCGGGGGCTGCTCGCGTTGCTTAGGAGGCGCCCCTACACGAGCAATTACGGCCCTGTTGGGGTTGGGGGGATTTCAGAGGGGCGCTACTCTGATAAGTACGGGAAGCGTTCAGGTGGCTATTAGTAGTATTACGGAGTCGCGCGGCTGGAGTGATTACGGGATTGGGGCGGGGGGGTGCCGCGCTTGGGAGGCGCATTTACGGGGACGGCGCTGACGCTGTCCTCGTGCTGAATGACAATGCCCGGGGGGAGGCTAGGCGGCTCGGGGTGGGAAAGAGGCGCAAACCTGTCCTGTGCGAGTTTACTCGGAAGTAAGAGCCCCCTGGCGTGCGCTGAGTGGGTCTCAATATACGTATAAGTATTTTTGCATGCATAGGAGTGGAGCCAAGGCGCTGCTCGGGGCGTCTGCTTCTCCAAGCTGCTGCCCGCCAGGAGGCGCGCGCTGTTCTGAGCACGGCGCCAGGAGGGGGCTCTTAAGCAAGGTGGGCGCGAGGAAATCCCGCTTCCTCCTGATGGAAGAATTCCTCGCGCCTGACTCCTCAGCCTCCCGTGACTCATGGAATCCTGCAGAGCAGTATAGTTTATAATAAAGGGTCTGCCCCCAGGCTCATCTCTGCTCAGAATGTTTTTCTTTTTCTTTTTGGCCTCCTAAGGAATTCTGTGAATTTGGAATTCGGTGTGGGTGTGAAAAATTGGAGAAGGGTTGCAATTCTGGATACACTTTCATCCTGGGACTTTCTCCCAGGAAAGTGTGCATAGGCTTGCAACTTGAGGGCTTCTCCAGTTTTTTACACCCACACTGAAGTAAATATTGATACATATCAATATTTGCGTATCTTAGTAAATATCAGTACGAACAAAATGGTAAGATGGGTTTTGCTGCTTCACAGATCTGGAGGAAGAAGAAGAGGGGGAAAAGACAACTGAACCATTTTTAAGTCTTCAGTGCAGCCAACATGCATGCAAAAATAAGGGACATGACTGCCCGAGTGGGAGGTAGCTTTCAGTGATTTTTAGGAAGAGCATTTGACGTGTTGCTTTGTGGTCAATCTAACAGGGGTGGGATAAGGATGAGGAAGAAGCTCCAGCCTATCAACTGGCTGCATCTACTTCAGGAGGTCTTCTTCCTGCTTTGATTATTTTAGTGCAACTGAATTGTGCCCCTCCCTCTTTCTCTGATTGTCAGGAAGAATTTGATGGTGTACTGACTGAAGATGCTATTGCCGAAACCCTCCACAACCTGGGACGTTCAGCCCCTGGTACAGAATATGTCTTCCTCAATCTGTCACTTTCGGTGAGTGACTACAAAGCTGTTTGGCATTTAGAACGTGGCACTGCAAATCTTAATCTGGCCCCATCCACAGGTGTGTCTCTTTTGATGCCTTATTGCTGCACTAAAGGTTCTGATTTGTGTACACCAACAGGGGATGTCTTTATTCAGAAAATGGGTTGTACAGGCATGCCCCGGTATCCACTGATTCTGTATCCACAGTTTCAGTTATCCACAGAAACCATGGATACTGGGGCACCTATTAAAAAGATAGGGAAACATTAAACACATCTCTTTTTTTCCCCTTGTTGCAACAAAACCACTGATGTTCCCCTATCTTTAAAAAGGCATCCCCAGTAAACATGGTTTCAAGTATCCATGGGGTGGGGTGGGGGTCCAGAACGGGACCCCAGCAGATACTGGGACATGTCTGTATTGACCAAGGAGCTCCTGTACCTACCGGAATTCAGTTGCTTGGACGACCAAGTTCCCTTAGAACCATACTTACTTTGAAATTAACTTTTTGTATGACTGGGAGAGTCCCAAATGCCATCTCGTCCATCTCAATGCATCTCAAATGTAGCTGCAGAGCAAATTATATGTGATGGTTTGACCAAGCCAGCCAGCAAGTGGCACCCCCCCCCTCTCTCTCTCTCTCTCTCTCTCTCACACACACACACACACACACACACACACACAATCAATCAATCAATCAATCAATCAATCAATCAATCAATCAATCACTAGTATTTATATACCGCTTTTCAACATAAAGTTCACAAAGCTGTTTACAAGCAAATAATAACATTAAAGTTAAATGGCTCCCTGTCCCAAAAGGGCTCACAATCTAAAGGAATGGAGAACACCACCAGCAACAGCCACGAGAAAGACACTGTGCTGGGGTGAAGAGGGACAATTGCTCTCCCCCTGCTAAATATAAGAGGACACCACTTGGAAAAGTGCCTCTTGCGCGCGCACACACACACACACACACACACACACACACACACACACACACACACACACACACACACACTCATGCATTTATAGTCCATTTGACATGTGCAGTATTTCATCTTTGCCTCAGTGATGGCTAAGATTCATATTCAAATATGATGCAAAACAAGTCTAACAGAATCTTCCAACACGGCATGAGAAAGTGCAATGCCGTCCAGCATCTTCATTATTTTCTGGGGTAAGGATGCCCAGAGAAAAGGAAACAAAACTCTTCTAAAGGCTTACCACTGACACCAGAATAGAAATTGGAGGTATCCATACAGTAAGAGCTGGGGTAGCCATGAGCCGGGTCGTTGCTGGTTCAAATGTTGGCTCAATCCTAAATTCAGATAACTTTGTTCTCCCATGGTCCCTGACCTGTCCAGAGATGAAAATATTGGCATGCTTTACAGGCTGCTTGTAAGACTACTTTGAAGATGCTGCAAAGTGCTTCTTCTGAAAACTGCATGGCGTATGCGATAGACCTACTAATGTGTGAATTCTTAGTCTCGGATTGTATCCAGGTGACTGGCGCATTGTAAAGTGTATGTGTATCTCACACGCAAACACACTCCCCCCTCCCTTTTCTTTTTGCATCATTGAATACTGTACATTACTTTCTGCTTTGATTAAAAAAAAAAACAAGATCTTTAAAGGCCTATGTGGCTGAGATCTGTAGGACTGCCTGCCCCAGTATGAAGTGGCCCTTAAGATCAGCTTGGGGGGCCCTCCTGTCAGTGCTGCAGGTATCTGAAGTTCAGTTGGTTGTGATGTAGGAGAGAATGCTGAGGCTGGCTCCCTTCCTGCAGGTCTTTCAGCAGTGATTGAAAACCTTTCTTATTCTGCACTCCTTTTTGGATTTCCTATAATTCATTTTTGCTGCTGGTTTTCTGTGTTGGATTTTTGTTTATGATGACAATTTTCAAGTTGTACGTTTCTTATATATTATAATCCACCATGAACCCTTCCCTTTCAGGGGAAAGGCAGGGTATAAATATTTTAAACAAAATAAGTAAATAGTTTGCTGTTACGTGCAACCTATTCATCCAAATTGCCCCTCTATGCAAGCTGCAAGTACAGGGGGCACACAAGCACAGCACAACTTCTTGATGCTCCGAACCATGATTTGGAGGCTCATCTGAATGCAGTCGCTGGTGATGTTGAAAACTTTGATGCTGCCTTGGGATAAAGGCCCCATGGGCACATGTACTGAATGTTCTTCTCCTTTTTTCTTAAAGGATCATGCCTTAAGTGACGTCACTGTTCTCTGCAAGTATGTCCACCTCCAGAAGCTGGATCTTTCCCATAATAAAATTAATGGTATGCAGTCACTGTTTTTCTAAATCTCTTGGACATAAACCATTACAGGTAAAAAGAAGAAAAACAATGCAGCTGATTGCACAACTCTTGTATTGCTCTGCTTGTGTGCCCAACAGAATGGTTGTATCTCCTTGAAAACGATGGGACACTCAAGTCTGCATAGCCAGCTATAATGCCATGTGCTTGGCGACTAGAACCTAATGATTATTGTCCAGTTTATTATCTTGAAATGCAAACAGCCGTGTTAGTCCTGAAGCTGGGGCTGAGATCAGACATTAGGAGCAGCTTCGTACTTAGGCAGATGAGTGGTCCGTGTGTCTCTACTGTTGGGCGGCTGCTCTCCCAGTTCATAGGCAGAGGTTTGCCTTAGCCCTGCTACCTGAAATAGTTTACTGTTAGGTTGTAGGCAACGTTCGATTATGTTTCTCCTAAATCTTCCAAGCTTGACCCACTTTTCTATTGATTAATGAATCATATAAGCTGCTTTAAAGACAATGCAAATAGTGAAAAGAACAAAAGAATGCTGAGATTTGGCACACTGATTTCTTGCTTGCAGTATAATAAAGTGCCCTAAGGTGGGACTATTAAATGTAGCCTGGTATGTTGCCCTGCTGACTCAACAAAGTGGCACCTCTTAAAATGCTCTTCTTCTTATATTTACAGTATATCTTATAAAGAGCACCTGTCCCTCTTTCCCCAAATATAGCGTATCTTCAAGTGGCTCTTGTGGGTGACTCTTTTGTGTCTGTTTTTGATTGTGAGTCTTTTTGATTGTGAGCCTTTTAGCTATGTAAACTGCTTTGTGAACTACTTTTTGTTGAAAAACAGTATATAAATATTCTTAATAATAATACTGTATATGTGTATGTACCATGGTGCATGGACTGTACATAGAGAGCCATTGTGGTTCAGCTGAAAGTCTGCTAAATCTGGATTTGGGAGATCTGCATTCAAGCAGCTGCTAAATGCCTTTGTGCAGAACACAATCTCTCAGTTTTAAACTGTAAAATGGGGATAATAACATGGCAGCATATTTTGGAAAGTAATAGTGCCTTTCCCCCCACCCCAGGGTATGTTAATGGGGAAGAAAATGGTGTTATGTCCCTTGAGCATTTAAGAATAGGGCACTCTATGCACATAGCTGAGAGTCTGTCATGGTTCTGTGAAAGTGCATAAAGCCCACCAAATATGAAACTAGCAACAGGGTTCAAAGAATTTCAGTTTTCATTTAAGAAGAGGTTTCTAGTACTTGTTTCTTGTTGCAAAGACCTGCTGAAATGCATGTAGCCCACATTTGGTAAAATGTCAGAAACCATTGAAATTGTTGAATAAGATTTCCCACAGTCGGAGAGTGGGATTATGGCATCCTTTGTGGCTCAGCCTTTCTTGCGGTTAGAAGCAAACAATATGTGAAATACTGACAACTGTAGGATAAACCAAGCAAAGTAACAGAAATTATGCAGACTTGTTCCATTTGCAGAATGTATACAGAATGCAGCATTTAGCTTTCTTGCTGCAGGGCCTCATTTGTAACGGGGTCCACACACAGAGTTCTCACCTTCCAATTAAGATCAATTCTGGCACTGTAGCCCATGTATTTTCCTTTATTCTTTCTCTCTTTTTATTCTTGTTTTCAGATCTTTCTTGTGTTAGTCACATGCCTTACTTGCTGGAACTGGATGTTTCCCATAATGAACTAACCACGTACTTTGACTTCATCCCACCTAAGAATCTCCAAGTAAGGAATAACATACAACACTGAGGCCACCTCAGTGTGGCCTGCTAGCCAGATAAAATTGAGTTTGTCTGAGAGATCTAAATAACAGTAGATGGCAAGGACCACGTTTTGCTCTTCTGCTGTTGTTTTTAAAATTATAATTTATTTGCTAGATACCTGCCAACAAAGATTTGGCTAGTTATTGGAAGTGAATCATTCCTCTTTACCTAGAGCTCCATCAGCACAGCTCCTCCTGTCTCTGTGCAGCCCCTTTCCTTATTCCTAAGCTTTATGTACCAGCATTTCCTTCTCTCTTGTCACCATCCTGGGGGTGAGATTTCACAGCTGAAACTTTTGAAGGAAGCTTCATAAAGTGTGTTTGACATCAACATGTGTTGTGAACAAACTAAATTGCATGTGGACTTTGCTGACAGCAGTTTGTTGGCATGTTGCCATCCTTCTCCAGCTGTCTACTTCTTGCTCTGCTTTCTCAGCCACCTAATGTTCTATTTCCTCCTTTGCTCACTGTACTCCAGCTCAAAGGCATCTTTCTAGCACTTCCCAAAGATGCTGAAGCTTTCAGGGAAAGGGACTTCTACAACCACGCAGAAAGACTAGATCTCAAGCTGCACTTAAGGTTCTGCAGTGCGCAGATCATATTGCTAAGAGGTTGCTCTTAGCCATGATAAGATATGGAAAAAGTGATATGCTTTTGGATCCGCTGGGCCCAAACTGTTAAGGACTTCGGAGGTCACACAGGTTTTAATACTCATGCCTTTAACATGAATGTCAATGTCTCGTCTGAGTGGTTAGGTTGGCATCAATTTCACTTTCAAGAACTTTGTTCAGAAAAATAACTTTATCTCAATTTGAGTCTTGTATGGAGGGACGTGGTGGCACTGCGGGTTAAACCGCTGCTGCTGGGCTTTCTGGCCAGAAGGTTGGGAGTTCAAGACTGCGTGACGGAGTGAGCTCCCATCGCTTGTCCCAGCTCCTGCCAACCTAGCAGTTCAAAAGCACCTAAAAATGCAAGTAGATAAATAGGGACCACTTCGGTGGGAAGGTAATGGTGTTCCATGTGCTATGACGTATAGTCACGCCGGTCACATGACCACGGAAGCTTGTCCTCGGACAAACGCTGGCTCTACAGGCTGAGAAACAGAGATGAGCACTGCCCCCTACAGTCGGCCACGACTAGACCATTCGGTCATGGGGAAACTTTTACCTTTTATGGAGGAGGTGGTGGTGGTGGTATTGCTGCACCTAAAAATTCTAAGCACTGTACGAAAGTAATAATCATAATAACGAACAGCAGTCCAGTCTATAGCTTGCAGAATAAAGAGAAGATGCATTAGAGAGGGAGGGAAAGGAATTTAAGAGGGCACAGATGTATTTTTAAAGAGGTGATTGAAAGGGAGACCAGGGAAAAAGTTGGCATCGGGTGCTAGAGAGCTGCTTGGGAAAAGAAACACAGCCATGGACTAGAGAGGGCAGCCTTAGGCTTAACTAGGAGATTGATGTCTATAGAGCAGGGGGGCTCAAGGCAAGTACATATAGAAAGAAGGATTGATACAGTGGAATAAGCCTGCAAAGACATGAAAGAAAAGAAATTGTTTGCCTACTAATGGTGATATGAAGACAAGACTCTTAAAAGTAGTATCTGGAATGGCCCTGAATGGCATTGAAAGCGCATTCCAGGCCTTTGTGACTGCTCCTTCCACCTTGAGTGCGTTTCTGTAACTTTCAGAGCATTCCATAGCATTGCGGTGAATAGGGTTGCTCCATTTGTCCAGAATGTGCGCATGTGTTCAGTGGTGCTTAGAGATGGAACACTGAATAACATGTGTGACTTTGGGGCTTGATTCACTCTCGGAGTCCTTTTGGTGCTTCTAAACACGAACATTAATTTATGCTCATGTTCCATCTTTGCACCCAAAGTGAAGAAAAGGGGCCTTAAATTTCCATGGTGCTGCAATGCCATCGCCCTGAAAAAGACAAACAAAACAAAAACCCAGCCAGACTAAAGTCTGTGGCATCTTCATGTGGTGTTTTCCCCCCACTCCTCCCTCTCCAGGTAGTGAATTTTTCATACAACATGATTTCGGAAATGAAGGATCTTTCTGCCTATCAAGCACTTACGACTCTTATATTGGATAGTATCCTTTTTGGAGAATGGAGTTTCTGGAGAAAAGAAGGATTCTGCAGAGAGCTAGTTCAACACAGTAATATTTAAAACTAGTTTAGCCTTATACCTATTAACTACTGATTTTGATTTAGGACGCAATCCTAAACTGAGTTAGGTCGGCATAAACGAAGCCAGCAAAGTTTGGCCAGCACAAGGGACACTGTAAAGTATGCTTGGACCACTCTCGGAGTCAGAGAGGCCAGCACACAGACATGAGCCATCCTCCCTGACTCCAAGAGTAGTCCAAACACGCTTTATGGTGGCTCTTGTGCTGGCCAAACTTTGCCATCTTATCTCATACCGGCCTAACTCCAGTTTAGGATTGCACTCTTAATCTGTAGCCTTCCCTATGCAGATCTCAGGTGTGTTTCAAAAAATCTACATTAAAATCAGCTTGAATGAAAGAGCATCATATGCTAAATGTCCCTTTCTGGTTTAACTACCCAGTTTTTACAGCCATTTCAAAAGGCAAGTGAGCATCCTTGTCATTATGGATTCAGTAGAAGAGGGCTGTGGTAACTTGATCTGCAGTTCAAGTACTGCAGTACTTGATCTGCAGTGGCTGGTGGGTTACTAGAGCTAAACATTCCTTAGGGAGATACTGCTGTGCCCACAGTGGGTCAGCCTAATTTTGTGGCAGTCCTGCCAACCAAGTTCTGCGGCTTTTGAACATACCCATTTGTCCGGACTTGCTGTAGATCTTTTTAGGCTCACACAGATTGCTTTTGATCTATCTTGGAGACTTGCATTGGACATAGGGGTGGAAACACTGCCTTGGGCATATGGGCAAAAAGGATGTAGTATGAATGGCAGCAAAAATTAATCTTCACTTGGAAAGTGTCAATATTCTTTATGTCAAGAGGTAGAATAACTTCCAGAATGGCTGCCTTATTAGTCTGCTAAGAGCAAAAACGACATAGTCTTATGGTACTTTAAAGGCAAACTCATTTGTTGTGCTTGAAAGATTATGCGACAAGGTGTTTGTCTCTTTGTCTTTAAGATTTCACATGATGAGCAATTAAAACAAATATTATTGTCCTATTGTTCCACTCAAGAAATTGCATGTCTTATGGAACAAGGTTGGTCCTGACTCAAGTCCCCTGAGAGGCTCAGAGAAAAAGGATAAACAAGCCTGCACGTCTCTCTGCATCACCTGGATACAAAGACTGGTGCTTTAACTCTTGTTTTCCCAGGCTTCTAGAGCCGGTTCAGTGGAGAAGATTTTTCCATGGTCCTTGGTCCAGCCTCTTGAGAATGAATTATGAAATCTAATAGGTTAAGAGCTATGATGTGAGAGAAATGCAGAGCCCTGTTGTCCCATCTCCTCCTGAAAGCAGGATCTTCCAACACCTCCTTCAGCAACCTCTACAAAAGAGTTCCACACAATAGTACTGCAGAAGGTGCCTGTGACTTCAGATGGCCTAAGCAAGTGAGCTGAGGAAGTGTGAAGGCAACTCTGCCTGTATCCCGAACTAGTGTGGCAGTTTGTGGCATGCATTTCATCACGGCTGCACTCATTGCAGGCCATATGCACCCCCTTGTTAATATATTATTCCTCAGCAAATAGATCAAACTTCCCTTCCCACTGCCTCTTGGAGGAGACCTATTCGTGTACACTTTCCATATAGATGGCAGCCCCATAGTTTAGACTGCAGGGTCTACTCCAGATAGAAATAGGCTCTGCTGGAGGGCTTGTGCCACTCAGTGCTAGCAGTCACTATGCTTTCCAGGCTGGGTGTGCTGGAAGGAAGCTTTGGCTTGCTTTATGCCCCATGGGCTGGATCAGAACATACCTAGCCACTCTCACCTTGCACACATGGGCATCTGTGAAGCCTCTCTTCTCTGTGAACGTTCAGCAATGGCAGAATTGTGCCTTTTATTTTTAGAAGAAGAAAAATCATATTCTAGTGCAAAATGGCCCTACTTAAGAAGAGCTCTGCTGGACCAGACCAAGGTGGGTCTTTCTCTTCCAGCATCCTGTTTCCAATGGTGGTTCCTTGGATGATTCTGAGAAGATCACAACAAGCATGGCCTCTCCCCTCCTCTTTGACCCCTGGCAATTGTCATACAAAGGAATTCTGCATCTCAGCACAGAGAGGCCATTTACTTTTATTTGTCCTGTTAATATTATGCTTTTCAACAGATTGCCACAGCACCAGTCAACACAAAAATACTGTACATATTCAAGAAATACCAAGTATAGCAAAACATACTGGCCAAAAATGCTAAATTTATGACTGGTGATTCCTTTCCTTCCAGCTGTAGAATTTTCCTCCCTAGTACCTATTGCCTGCCTTTGGTTTTTCCCCAAGAGGTCCCTTATTCTGCTAGCTCGGGGCTTAATGAAACCTGATGTCATGAGTGACAGATTCAGCTGGTTTTCTTGCTTGGCTGTAGTGAAGTCAGTCACTGGTGTTCAGGTCACATTACTCCCATGTTTTACAAGGTGTTGTGGGTGATGCTGTGCTTGTCGGCTTCTGGCCTGGCAATTCACTCCCTTTGCAATTATAATTTCTTGGTTTCAAAAGCAGAAATTATGTGACAGGCATGAAATAGGAGGCCAAGGCTGATTATTGCTCATGTGAGTAGAAAGGCATAAAAGGGGGGGGGAGGCTGAAAGCCAGCACTTCATTATCTGTACTTTGCTCATTTGCATCATTGCCAGCAGTAGGGCACAATCAACTGTGATGTGTGCAGAAGGTCTCAAATGGAAATTGTTCCTAGCCTAGTTACCAAAAAGCATTGCAGTTAAGATATCCAGGGTTCTGCATGCAAAGCATGAGCTATGGACCTTACCACAAGAGCAGGGAAGTAGCAGAAGTTACTTGCAAAAAATGTAGATTACAGCACTTAGCCAAAAATCTTTTCACTGTCTTAACATGGATTCCAGCTGTGAAAGCCTGAGAGCGCAATCCTAACCTGGAGTTAGTCTGGCACAGTTACACCATCAAAGTTTGGCTGGCACAAGGGCCACCGTAAAGTATGTTTGGACCAATCTTGGAGTCAGAGAGGCCAGCAGACGGACATCCATCTTCCCCCCGACTCCGAGAGTGCAATCCTAACCTGGAGTTAGGCTGGCACAGTTAGGCCAGCAAAGTTTGGCCTGTACAAGGGACACCATAAAGTATGTTTGGACCATTCTCGGAGAGAGAGGCCAGCACACAGATGTGCAGCATCCTCCCTGACTCAGAGAGTGGTCCAAATGTGCTTTATGGTAGCCCTTGTGCTGGTCAAACTTTGCTGGCCTAACTTTGCCAGCCTAACTCCAAGTTAGGATTGCACTCTTAGTGCACTAGAACCCAAATTTCTTGCTCCAAAGATCAACACTCCGATCATATTTGCCCCAAGAATAGATAAGTTGTGTAGTTCCTTTCCCTGGAGACTCACCTCAGTCATAGCCTGGTTATTTCCCAGAGGCAATGCAAAGTATTTTTGTGAAGGCTGTCTTTTAGTAAGAGTCAACAACTAGCCTGTGATGCCATTAGGTTGCTAAAGGTCTTATCCAGCCCCCTTCATTTTCTTGATGAACTCTGCACTTGACCACTAAATATTTTGCAGTGTAATTTTGTTCCTTAAGTCAGATATTGATGTGCAGATAATGATATTATGGAGATTCAAGGTCTAGAGAATTGTCACAGTCTGACATATCTTAGCTTGGCAAACAACAAAATTGGAGTCATCAGTGGCCTGCAAAACCTACCGATCAAAACTCTCTGCCTGGTGAGTCAAGTTTCTTTTCTAATAAAACATTTCCATGAAGGAATACTTGAAATGAGCTCCAGAACATGTGAATTTGTTCCCAGCAGCACCCAAAAGCAGAGTGTTCTTCTTTGTCCAAATGGAGTTGTGTTTACTGAATGTTTGCCCCAATTCTTAGAATAAGTTTGCAGTGCACCCATTTGGGAGCAAGTCCCATTGATCTTAGTGAGGCTTACTTCCAAAGGAATATGTATTGGATCAGAATGCAAGTCATATTTTTTATTTATCCATGCCTTTCTGTGAATAGTGGATTTGTTTTACTTTGCACCTGCTGTTTTATCATTTGATGTTTTACGCTGGTTTTGTTCTTTTATTAATGTTGTCGCTTCTTTTATTGTAACTGTTTTCTACTCTTTGAAAGTTAATTTGCTGAAAAGTGAGTTATAACTGTTGGAAATAATAAAACTACTTAGCATTGATACAGAGTTTTTGATGTACATGGTTGGCAAATACAAAATTATACAAACACAGCAAACACAAAATAGGTTTTCTTTCTCTGAAATAAAAGATCCTACCAAACTAGAACCTGGATTGCTTCAAGCTGGCATACAAGTTATTCTGGCACAGAATTTTGATTGAGGGCGCAATCCTAACCTAGAATTAGGCCGGCACAGTTTGGCCAGCAAAGTTTGGCTGGCAGAAGGAACACCGTAAAGCGTATTTGGACCACTCTCGCAGTCAGGGAGGATGGTGCATGTCTGTGTGCTGGCCTCTCTGACTCCAAGAGTGGTCCAAATGTGCTTGACCGTGGCCCTGGTGCCAACCAAACTTTGCTGGCCTAACTGTGCCTGCCTAACTCCAGGTTAGGATTGCGATATCTCTAGAAAACTCTGACATTTCTAGAGATCTCCTCATGAGGGATGGAGAGGAAGCAACAATGGATGGGCAAATGTGCAAAGGATGTGTGTGTTTATCTCCACATTTTATAGCTCATGGGCATTGACACAGCTATCTGTGGGGTTGTATATCTTGGGCTCCCTGTGCACCTGCATTTCCTGCTCTTAGTTCAATGAACTGACTCAAAATCACATTTCTTTGTTTACCAGTGAATAAAGGGTAAGATTAAGATACTCAAACATCCTGGGCAGCACCCCAGGATTGTGGCTATGACATTGGGATTATTCCTCAACCTCTGTGGAGATACAGGCTACAAAATAGGGGAAGATGGGGGGAAATGAAGAATTTTTGCCGCAAGAGTTTTCTTGTTTAGGAGTCAAGAAAGCCATGAATATAACCTGATTAAATATGTAAAAACCAGGAAGAGTTTTTTTTAAAGAACATTTCCCCCTGATGTCTTGTCTTCCTAAATATTACCAGAATATGAAGGTCCCAGAACATTTCAGTACCAAATGAAAGAGAAATGTGGCAGGCAAGTTTATACTTACATATGCACAGAGAGGCTGGTTATTCTGCTTTAAGAGTAGTAATAAATGTATTTACTGAATCATGCATTTGTGCGGCATTTTAGCAAGATTGACTAAGACCTGATCTAACCTAGCAACCTAATCCACTCTTCTGGCCAGGACAGGGGTTGCAGGATCTACAGACTGGCAGGTGATTTGTAAATTATATAGCTGCTGCTGCTGCTGCTGCTGGCACAGGTAGAGGTGTGCCAAAAAACTGCTCAAATGTGGGGTTCTGGGGCAGAAAAAAAGGTATCACAAAACTGTGCCCTCTCACCTTTGTCACATCTTCCTGTTGCTGGCAGTGATTGCTACCCCTGTTGCTAGATAGCACCACTTTTCAACCCTACACGTCTTTGGAGTGAGGGCAGAAAGCTTTGCCCTCACTCTGATTTGGCTTCATGGTGATGCTGCAGCATCACAGGTTGTCATCCTGATACAACTAAGAGGAGATGGAGAAGCAATCTTTGTCTGTTTTGTACAGGGGACCTAAGAAAAGCCTTGCTGGATCAGGCCAGGGGTCCATCCAGTCCCGCTTTCTGTATCTCAAATGTGGCCCTCCAGATGCCTCCAGGGGCCCTTTGAGATAAAAAAATCCCATTTTTATGCACTGATATTACAGGCTAAAGTATATGCTGTTTTAGTGCTGAACAGAAACCAATAGAAATATAGCTCTAGCTATAATAATAGAAGTACCTACATTTAGTTCTTAGAGTGCATTCTACTATCATATTTAATTTAAATCTAAATAATCTTCAGCCTTCCAATCCAAAGGAGGTAAGCTGGAAAACTTAGACATCCATAGAGTGGTGGGTCATGCTTGGGTCCAGGGGGGCTAGCCCCATCCCTGGCCTACAGGGGTGCCAGCTGGTGGATAAGTTACCCAACAGAAGAGCCGACAATGATAGCTCTATAACAATGAGGTTTTTATTACCAGGACCACATTCCAAGCCCCTGCTCCCAATACAGGGGGGCTATAGCCATTTTTCCCTCCCTCCCCCCAGAGTCCCATCAATCTGTCATAGGGAAGCTGTTTACTCCACCCACACAAATCCCCTCAGTCCAGCATGGAGAGTACAGGCACTCCACCCATACAAATGCCATCAGGCCAATGAGGGGAGCATGCCCGCCCTGGCCCACTTGAATCCCCCACAGTCCAACACAGTCAGCATCTCTCACGGATTCTGAGCAGTCCATCTCCAGTCAAGGCAGAAGCAGCCAGGCAATCCTTTCATCCTCCTGTCTTGGCCGCCTTCATTCTCTAGCCTCAGGGCGTTTCCTCTTTTAATGATGGGGAAATCAAGCTGGGCCCGGTACCTGAGTGCTGGCAGGACCCCTACCCTTCCTCCCTTGGAGACCAGGGATGCGACAGGGTGTTTCTTTAAACAGGGTTAGGTTAAAAAGAGCTAGACACAAGTCATATCCATTTTATTTATATGTGCATGTGTGTATTTATTATATTTGTTCTATTAGCCTGTAGTTAAGCATCTAAAGCTTCATTCACAAATTTACGCCCGACATAGACTTACCAGCATGGGAATGGGCCATGGTAATAAGAATTTTCACTGAACCTGGCAGTTTTCAGTGGAGTTTGTTCATAATCAAGATGCAGTTCATTCACTCTCAAGGGCACAGAGGGTCTTGGTATGATGATCTAGTTGTCTTGTGTGCTCTCTGAGGCATCTGGTGGGCCACTGTGAGTTACAGGAAGCTGGACTAGATGTGCCTTTAGCCTGATCCAGTGGGGCTCTTCCTATGTTCTTAGGAGTACCCCTTTCCTTCCACAATGCAGATGATACAATATAAACTTTGCACACTGAACATCAGCGTCCTCCTAGGATACTTTCGCCTTTCCAGAAAGGATGTGAACCAGGCCCCCGTGTAGTGAAAACAAGTGGTGCACAAAACATATATTAATCCGATTGCACAGCCGGGTAAGAAGTGACTTGCCCAAGGGGATAATCATGTCATTCATTCCTACTTTCAAGGACTTTTCTTGCTTCATATTATTTTTGTAGAAGTCAAACCAGATAGAGAAGGCGATTGGCTTGGAAGATCTCAAAGTTCTCCGTGTCTTGGACCTGTCTGGCAATCAGATCAGTAGCTTAGAGGGTCTGGAAGAGCATAATCTGCTTGAGGAAATCAACTTAGAAGAGAATCAGGTGATATCTTGCACCCTGAGCAATTTTGTTATGTCAGCTGTCTCTCCTAAATACTGTCTCTTCTAAAAATTTAGGCAAATACCACCTCGTGACATAGCAACAGTGAAATAATAGTCGTGGACAATGCTAGAGATCAGCCATATCAGGCAGCACTGAGAACTGTGCCCTGAAGCCCCCAGTCCCACTGGGGAGTCATGTACTGCGGGAGTGATGCACTGGGGAGTGATGCATTGCTTCCTTCTCCCCACCCACAAATGGGAGGCCCTTGTGTTGACATTGGTGCTTTTAGAAAGCCAATTTGTAGATGCAAAGGTTGGGACACTGCTGGCTGCTCAGAGAACAGCAGCCAGACTGACTCCTTCCCCCTTCCCCAGGGATCTGGGGAAAGTAAAACTGGACGGGCTCGAGCTTGCCTCCCAGTGCTACAAGGATGGTGGGTTGTTGTTGTTTTTAACATCCACAGAACTACATTTCCTGGCCTGAGAAAGGTAACAGGAAACCAGTCTAAATGTTCCTCCCTCAGTGGCACAGAGGGACAAGCATCCAGACCATCTCCCTTTCCAGGGGAGGGGACCCTGGGCCCAACACAGGACTTTGGCATGGGACCCCCTTAGAAGCTGGTGCTGGGCCTGATAGCAATCAAATCATGTATACAATCACCAGAATCAAATGGTAGTGCTGGACCTGTTGTGCACACCCCTTGTTACAAACGTCCACCACCTTCTCCCATCTGTACCTTTGTTATCTGTGTTGCTGCCTTTTCAATCCTCTAGTGACAGTAACAATGAATACGGTTGTGACAGCAGACATGGAGAGAGTCCCTACAATTTTGCAAAAATAAATGCTGTGGTTTTTTTCCCTCCTGCATCTTAACTAGATCGCAGAACTGGGGGAGCTGGAATACATTGAAAATCTGCCTATCCTCAGAGTGTTTAATCTATTGAAAAATCCAGTGCAGGTAAGGGAGTCCCTGCTCCTGATAAAACGGTGTTGTCAGCTGAGTCCTGGTTTTGTCAAACGTACTGAAACTATTAACGTAGAACACCCTTTCACCCTTTCTAAAAATATCTCAAGATATTAAAGGAGAAACTGGTATGTGCAGCTGCTCTCCTTTGGAATCTGGATGCAATTTCTGTGAGATGGACTGGCTTCTCATTCAAAGCATTTTCAGGCACTCCTGATGAATGACCTGCAGCGTGCCGTTCATCAATGACAGCATCCTTTAAAGCAGAGTGAATCTCACGTATCAGCCTGCTACAGCACATGTCTCTAACTTGTCCTGAACAGTATAGAAAATTAACAGCACCAGCATCTTGATTTCAACCATGTTGAGATACGCTTTGAAGTGATTTGGGGAGTCCAGGGAAGAAGCATATGTTTCACCATTGTCCTGCTTGGTCTGTGCCATTGGCCATAATCTGTGGGGCAAAGTGCAACTCTTTAATTCGGACAGAACTCACATGGGAAACATGCCTGAATGATGAGACCTTGGTCAGCTTCTGTGTGCTGCTCTATGAAAGCAATATAAATTGCCAGAGCTGTGCTTATTCCTTACCAACAGCCCCCAAACCTTGGCTGAAGATGCACAAGTGTTCTTCGAATACATGTTGCGAGCTCAGGCTTACTGTGTTGTGTCTTTGTGGATGCAGATCCATGATATTGTTTCAATGGCCCTTGCCTCAAGGTTATGTCAGTGCTGGAAAGCTGGTTAGGATTATGCCCTGAGTCTCACTAGATGAAGCTTCTCAGATCAGCAACCTGGTCCAATTTAACATCTCTCCAATTAATCTGTAGGGGCTTTTGGCTTATTTTGCAAACCAAAGTGGCAATTATGTTAAGGCAGCATTGACTCGGTTTAACTGTCAGTGATTCCCATGTGCTTTTTTGACATGTGAGGCATCTAATCAGGCTGCCAACATGTTAACTTTTTCCTTGACAGTTATTGTTCCTCTTAAAGTTACACTTCAGACATCTTAACTTTATTTTCATTCGTTTACAATCCCTTTGAGTGCCTACATTTTGTATTCTCTCTTTTTTTGTCCTTAAAGTTCCTGTGACACTTTTAGCCACAATTAAGGGATCGTTATACTGCTATTCTCACCAATTTTTAGTACGGGTAATTAAACCGCATCCACTACATTTTTCTGAGAGCAAAGAATTGGTGCTGGCTTTTCAGACTTCTTTCTACAATCAGTTGCTTTCAGATAACAACCCCTGAATTAATTCAGCCTCAGTTTGGTTTACACATTCAAGAAGTGATACCTCAATAAGAGACTGAAATTTAAAAAGAACCAGTGAAAAGCCGAACACATCAACGACGTGATCAATGTGTGTTAAAGTTTTCCTTGCCACTTGCTAGGGATAATAGAGGTGGCCAAGCTATTCTGAGATTTTAAAAAGCTGACTCTAGGGTAGTTTGGTCATTAACTGTTCAGTGTTTGGCACACATCAAGGGTACTTGATTTTTTTTCTTGAATTTCAGTGTTTTTTAAAAGTTAGAGGTGCAGAAAGTGGTGTGCATTTTTATTCAAAATTTACATTATAATTATAAATTATAATCACTTTTACTAGATAGGTGATATAGATGTATAGTATCAGCAGATGAACCCATGTACCCTCCATTAGATAATAAATAGGAACCAAATAAAA
Source organism: Lerista edwardsae (assembly GCA_029204185.1). Lineage (NCBI taxonomy): Eukaryota > Metazoa > Chordata > Lepidosauria > Squamata > Scincidae > Lerista > Lerista edwardsae. Next base: position 6,278,224 of record JAJKFI010000010.1, read on the forward strand.
TGTGTGTGTGTGTGTATTGGCAGATTTTGGGTTGTTTGTTTTTATGAGAAATGAGAAGAAACAAAAATGAGAAATCCAGAAAGCAGTGTTATATGTTTTTATTTTGTTAACACTGTTTTCTCCAACCCCTATTGGTACGTCTTTCTTTTATCCCAGGGTAAGCAATCATGTAGCCATGTGACAGTTATGATAATCATGCTTGAGCTTGCAGTTCTCTAGATAAATATTGTAACCAGTCAGCGACCCCAGCTGACCAATGGTACCCCATCTCCAATACTTGGCTCTCAAGTACTTGGGGGGGGGGAAACGCCACTTGGAAATGGTGTTCTCAGGAAGGTCAATTCTCAGGAAGGAGTTGAAGGAACAAAGTTTTGATTTTCTGAGGAGGAACTTCAGACATAAGGGGCAGCCAGGGAGGATGTAACTGCAGGTGGCTGAGAATGATGGAGGAGTGAAGGTTCTGGAGAAAAGAGAAGAAAGACTGTGTGGAGCAAGCTGTAGCTTAGTGGTTTGGGTAGTAACACTCCTGTTTAGTTTTGCATGCCAAAAGTCTCGATTTAGTCTGGCATCTCCAGTTAAAGGATTTCAGTAGCAGACTGAGAAGACCTTTCTCTGCTTTGGGCCTTGTACAACCACTGCCAGTCATAGACAGTAGAGGGCTACATGGACCAATAGCCTGACTCTGTAGAAGGCAGGCTCACAAACCTAAGGAAGGCTTTAAGATAAGGAGGTTTGTACTGGTTGCAGAAGAGGAATGATTTGAGGGAGAGGCATCACCTGCTTGAAATGTTTCATTTTCCAGAGAATTTTAACAGTCACATTGCACTTCTCACTACCTTTCTACGCTCTGCTTCTTCTCCCATTTGGGAGAAGGAGTGATGAAGATGATGGCCAAGCAGTAGATCTGTATGGATTCTTTAATTTTCACTGAACTGTACTGCTTTCCTAATATCTGGTGTCAAATTATGATGACATGGCCTTGAGGTATTAGACTGAAGAGTTTAAAGATTTGTTATGTAGATGAAATTAAAACCAATTTGTCACTCCTCTCTCAGGAACACAAAGATTATTGGCTCCTGGTTATTTTCATGCTACTTCGACTATCAGAGTTGGATCACAAGAAAATCACAGTCCAAGAAAAAGTAAGTGCCCCATCTTAGCTACAAGGCAAGAGTAGATGCTACACGCTCCTTTCATAAGTATTCGGACCCGAGAGGAAGAAAGCCTTTAATGTTCCATCCTATACCCAGATGGCACACTCCTCATTGGTTTCAGTGGGATTTGTGTCCAGATAACTGGGTGGTGGTGGTAGGATTGCACCCTGTTTCTGCTTTCAGCAGGTGGGCAGCATCAGTATATTGATGGTGCTTCCCACTACTTCTAAATACCATTTTCTGCACGATAAACACCAGGAGAGTGTGGCTGCCACACGGCTTTCTAAAGGCGTCTGGTTGGCCAGTGTTGGGAACATGATATAGTCGCATCAGTATATCGATACAGTATATCAATACAATTATACCCTTGAATTTTCATAACCAGTGGCAGCAGATGTGGGTACGATGGGACCCCAGAGCCTCCAAAAACCTGGCACCAACACGACTTCAGTTCTGATGTGGCAGGGCTCTTCTTGTGTTTGTTGTGAGTTATGGAACATCTTCTGCTCACATTAAATTGCTTTTCATTACAGGCAATGGAATTTGGCTGGGTGTTCATTACTCTGTGGCTCATAGCAATGAACTACACCAAAACAGAGGAGTCCCAGGCATGTTGATTTATTAGTTCTCTGGATCATCGGTCAAAGCCAAAGGCAGTCCACCAGGGACCCATTAAATCTCCAATCTTTGCTACCTGCCTGGAATTGCAAAAAGTAGAAAGGGGGGTGTCCCGTACCTAGGTGACTACAAGTGCATCTGTCGGTCCAGAGGCATAGTGTGACAGTGGCGGATAGGTATCATTATTTGTTCTCGCCATCTTGCACCCACTGGTGCACTGATTCCAGATGTGGAGGTTTCATTCAACTACTCATAACTAACAACTTAAAGTAGAGCCATTCTCTATGAATAATGATGGGCAGTTAGTTGAATTAACTAACTAATTAATTAATTAACGCAGGAGGAGTGGGTTAAAGTAATGTCCCTAGAAACATACCCACTGTATGGCCATCAATTCCCAATGTCAAGATTGAGATCGCTGAATAGCTTCCTTAGGACTGTGCCCCCCCACCAATAACCAGTTGCCACAGACTGCTTTGGAACTATGGAAAGAGAGCAAGGAGCTGCTGAGTGAATGGGCACAAACATATGTATGCCCGCCGCCAGGCCAAGAACAACCGCAGCCTGTATGGAAATCCTTAAATCGACTGCGTGCTGGGTCGGAAGATTTAAAGACAATCTGAGGAAATGGGGTTTCCCCATAAAAGACATGCTGTGTGAAGGCGGAGAAGAAAAAACCATCTCACATATGCTACAGTGCACACGGTGCCCCGCTACATGCACAATGGAAGATCTTATGTTGAAGTGGCCCAGTATTGGGCAAATGATATCTAGTTTTAACTTTGCATTTTATTCTAAAAACATAGTTTGATGTATGTGCACATTTATATTAATGTAGATGCTTCTGACACGAACAAAGAAAGAAAGTTGAATTACGAGGAAATTCTTACCGACATATTCAATTGCTCTCCTTTAGATCAAGGCATTAACAAATACTTTTTAACCACCAGGTTGCAGCTGTGAACAAGTACGACCCTCCACCCGAAGTGGTGGCTGCCCAAGATCACATGACCCATATTATGTATAGCATGATGCAGCCTCAGCGGATCTTTGATAGGTAACTTCGTCTCCTGCTCTCCATCAGCCCTGTAGGTGGCGCTCAAGTAAAGCTATTGCTAGCATGGGGCACCTTGTCCTCTCTCTTCTCTCACCCCTCCATTTCAGGCTTTGAAGAATTTATTTTTCAAAGCGGGCTGTGTAGACACGCTATGACTGTCAGGATGGAAATTAAACAAATCCTGCTTGGCTGAGCAGATTATGAAATGAAGTTAGTCACTCACCTCGAAGCTCCAAGACAGATTGCCCACCGCTCCATTTCTTTTAAACAATCTGTCAGAGCAGATGGTCATTCACACCATAAATGAGAGACGCAGAAAACTCTATCAATATCCAGTGATGATTAGGAACTCTCTAGAGGGTGACGGGTGCTTGGAATTGTAACTTCGACGGGCTGTCTTTAACTCTCTCCCTTCAGACCGTTGGCATTTTGTGGTGAACAAAATGGCCATTTGTGCCTTTGGCTCTCACCGCATGGTTTGCAGAGGCTCAAACAAAGCAGACCACAAGCGAGCCCTTACTAGGAAAGAGCTATGCCCCAATGCGGTTCTCTTTCCTAAATAAGCTCCACATATCCTGAAGGGAATTGTTCCCTTCCGCCAGGGCCGGCTTGAGGAGCAGTGGGGCCCAATGCGGGGCATTCCTGAAGGGCTCCACACCCTCCCAGCAGGGCCCCCACAAGCCAAGAAGAGCGCCTGTGGGGCCACATGCAAAAGTGCGGCACCTAGAAATAGGTGGTGGTGACATTTTGGGCTGTTTGGAGGCAGGGACAGGTGAGAGGGCTCAAGGTAGTTTCTCTGCTCGCTCCACTGGCTTACAGCCCATAGAGATCCCGGCTGCAGCAGCAGGCAATATGGGTCTGGGGTCCCCCAAAGCGTGGGGCCCAATGTGACGACATCAGTCACATTGGCTTAAGGCTGGCCCTACTTTCAGCTGTCTTTTAACCTGACTTCTCATGTCTGAGACATTTTCTCTTTTAAGTTTTCTAGGAACACTCAGTGTTTTATAAATGAATGAATAAGATTTAAATGGATAAATAAGTTTTACTTCACATAATTCAAGAAACATCAGATAATTACAAAAATGAAAAACAAGTAAAACGCACTCAGTAGTTGTCGTGTGTTGGTGAATGCTGGCTTGTCACCCAAAGTATTGAGGCGTGTCACTTTTGACCTGCGTGTCATGGGTTTGCCATCACTTGTCTAAACAGGTTTAGGGGCTATCTGCCACTGACTACCAGTTGTTGGGGACAACAGTGGGAAAAGGCTGATTCCCAGAGGCACCTGGCTGCCCCACTTGGAATTCAGGAGACAGACCTCCAGAGATGGACCTTTATTTTGAATTCCAAGTGGGGCAGCCAGGTGCCTCTGGGAAGCAGCATTTTCCCGCTGTTGTCCCCAACAACTCATAGCCAGCTGTATACAGCCTGTAAGCCTGGAGGTCCCTTTGAGCTTTCATGGCCGATAGCTGTGGATAGATCTCCATAGATACGTCTAATTGTCTTTTAAATTCATCGTGGCAGTGGCCATCTCATATCTTGTTGCAGCAAATTCTGTACTTCGATCATGCACTGCAGGAAGAAATCTTTTCTTTGGTCTGTCCAGAGTTTCTTGCTGGCTGATTTCATTGGATGAACCTGAGTTCTGGTATTTTGAGAGAGGGAGAAAAGCTCTCTCCACACCATGCAGGATATTATGAACCTCAATCATGTCTAAGGGCCCAGTCCTATCTAATTTTCCAGCACTGATGCAACTGTGCCAATGGGGCATGCGTTGTATCTTGCAGTCACATGGGGGGGCAGTCACAGAGGCCTCCTCACTTATTCCCTTACCTCGGGGCTGCATCAGTGATGGAAAATTGGATAGAATTGGGCCCTAAATGTGCCAATGTGCAGTAACATGTCTAACTTCACTGAAGAGTAGCAGTCTTATAAAATCAGTCTTATAAAATCATAAAATGCCTTATGCATTATGCTACGCTCCTTAGTCTCTATGCTATTTTCCACTAATAATTATCTCTACAAAGTAGCTATTTAAGCCTGAAGGGACCAATGGCACCTTGGAGAGAGTACTTTCAGTGGGACAACAACACAAAGTAAAGGGTTAAGTATACCTCAGTAAATGTCCTTAGCCAAATTGCAGCTCCACACAGCTCCTGCTCTTGAGTGAACTTGAACTACATATTGATGCATTTAACTGCCTGTGTTGCTTGGCTTCAAGTCCATCATCTAAACTACAATGCTCAGCATGGCTTACATTTCGTGCCAGATCCTGGGCATTGCTTTGCATGAAATCAACAGGTGCTAGTCCTTTCTGGGTGATTCCTCTGACATTTGAAAATGCATATTTGCCTGTAAGCTTGCATGTTATGATAGTTGGGATGTCTCAGCCATGTGACTTTGTTTTGAAAGAGCACAGTAGCGCATTCTCTGGCAGCTTGATGTATATATAAAAGTGTGCTTCCAGCTCTGCTAGTATAATAGTTGTCTTTTGCTTTGCTTCATGTATTTTCTGAGACCCAGAAGAAACTAGGGATGGGGGACTACCTGTGGGAGGCTGGCACACCTGTGCACATGCTGTGTTCCTGGTATTTATGTGAGAAGCCTCATGAAGCTTGGCGTTTCCTTCTCTCCATGCAGCACCCTGCCAAGCCTTGATGCCCCTTACCCCATGTTGGTCCTGACAGGTCCCCTGGCCAGTTGGAAACGAGAACTTTGCCACAGGCTCTGCCGAAAGTTCAACAACTACTTCAGATACAGGTACATCTTCAGGTACAGTTACAGGTACAGATTTACAGACATCTGGTCTGTAAACGTTTAGGAGTCCTTGCAGTATTGCTGGAAACAAAACCATTGCAAAAGGCAATTGTACTGCTCCTGTGTTCTGCCTGTTCTAGTTTCTTCCCCCTCCCATTAAGGTTAAGCTACATACTGTGCTTAATAATCAGCACAGCTTGTTCAATTTTTGGTGTGTTTTTTTTTTAATACAAGCTGCAAGGAGCTCAATCCAGATTGGGACCACAGTTTGGGGATGGGATGGCGTAGTCCTAGGATGAGAGGTTCATTTAAGTTCGGAGATTCAATCTGGATCTTATTTATTTTATTTTATTTTAGTTTATAAACTTGCAAGCTTATAAAATATTATATCACTGGGATGCTAGTCAAAGGGAAAGGCCAAAGTTCTGGTACAAAAAAAATGTTGACAATTTCACTTGAAATTGCAATGTGTCTTTTACATAAATATGATTGCATTGCTTTCTAAATTGTTTTCTAGAAAATGATGGATCCCTGCCAATCAGCCTTGGGTAGGCATCCTTCCAGGCCAAACTACACATGACATGGGAGATCTGTGAATAATCTCCCCTTAATTTTTTTAGAGGTGAAACAACTGCGAGGGAGTTGAATTGAATTGTAGCCATGACTCTGGGGAAGGTGGGTTTAACCTACTGTTTTCCCAATTAAGAATGTTCCTGTCCCTAAACTATTGTTTGATCCCCCAAGTGGTTTCTGGAAATACAGGACCTCTTTCTCCTCGAGAACCTAGAAGTTGGCCATTCATAGTCTAAATGGTACTGATTGTACCTGGTTGTACGAAAGCTGAAATATTGACTGACTGTAGGTCTTTGTGTATTGTATTGGATTTTTTACTAGCTCAGTTTTTACAACAGACATGCAAAGTTGTATTTTATTCAATGGGCAGTTTTCAGTAGTTCAGTGGTCATACCTTAAACTTTCAAATGTGCCACTTGTTAAAAATGCATTGGATGGAACATACTGGATGAGTAGAAATGCAAACATGACCTTGCTGTTAAAAGGAGGTTGTATGATGTTTTAAATGTCCTATTTCAACACATCCTTTTTTTTTCTTAAACATTTAAAACATCTGTTCAAAGCCCAGAAACAACCTTTCAAGATGCATGTAGCATGTAATCACTAAGGAAAATCAAGCCTTTGAAGTTTTAAGTTGTATGCAGTCCACATGCCTCATACGGTTCTCATTTGACACTGCCTAGAATAAGATGGTACCTGAATCTCTTTCCCCCAAAAATCATTGTTGCAGGAGCTGAAGAGCTTTCATGCCTAACTGTCAAGCACTGGAACAGTCCTTTCCCTGTCCTGTAAAATCAGGCTAAGGCTTCCACGGTCCCAACAGCTTGGTTGGCCTTGATAGCCAGTTAGAATTGTAGATAGAACAGATAGATACAATTGATAGAATTGTACACACCAGCACCCTGCCCTAGACTGTGACTGTGACATCATGTTGAGCTTCAGAGGTGCCACTTTGTGCCTCTGGAGACCCACCATGTCTCTGCAGGAATGTGCCTACCTTCTTGGGGAGGAGGGCAGTGCTTTGTCCCTGTTACACTGAACATCAAAGAAAGCAACAAGAACTTGCACTGTGTTCTAAATTTCTCTGCGGCACAGTGTGAGGTCAGTGTTGGAATAGGGCTAATCTCAGCAAAGCAAATACCAAGGTTGCTCTTCTATTCAGGCTGCTTGCAGCTAATGAGGTACAAAAGAAAAACAATGGAGGCAAAAAGCTTCAAAGTTAAAAGAAGAGGTTATTCACCATTCCATGGAAGCTCATGTACACAACACTTGGCTAGATCAGGAGTTCCTAACCTTCAGAAGACCACAAGCCCTACACAGCTGCTCCTGAATGCATGCAAGTACAATAAAATAACAGCTGAGAGCAAAGAACTGAGAAACACACATCTACACAGTAGACAGGTCAGGAAGCAAAAGAATATATACTCTAAAAGGAGGAGGAAATGGTCAAGGACAAACCCCCTGCAATAACCACAAAAGGAGACCGGTGGAGATATTAATGAAACTCATATTAATGCGTCAGCTCTCATTTCCATGTATGAGAGCTAATACTAGAACTCTTATTCAGCTGTGTGATTGTCATCAAGCTGACCACTGGTGTTTTGTGGATTACTGATTTGTTGAGTGACCTAACCTGTACCTATATTAAAATACAGTAAATCAAATTAATGGGGGTTGTACCAACTCTAGTGATGCTACTGCTTTTAGGCTGTGTGTGTGTGTGTGTGTGTGTGTGTGTGTTCTATATAATTTGGTATGGGAAGAGGTCCATCATGGGGGTGATGCAGTGAACTTGTACTGGGTGATGCAAACCCTAGTGACTCCTCTGGTGAGGCATGATTGTAGGCAATTTTCTGCTCTGTCTCCCAAACTTTGAGTCCGAAGTTCTTCCTGGCTCAGCTGTCACAATTTTTCTCTCCACCCGATTCAAAATTTCATGAACTTCTGTCACGTAGACATTCACCATTCCAGCTTGCTTTGCCAGAAACATGTTCCACTGAGAACAATGGGATTTCCTTCCAAGTCAGTGTGCCCCAACTGTAGTCACCTGCTCCACGTTCTTCCGTGTCTGAAAACAGTGTCGTCGCTTTCTACGTTGCTTACTTTTCAGCCCCTGCCACACCACAAGGGATCCTTATTTTGGAGAAGAAAACCGATTGGATTACTATTTTGTGTCAGAGGAAGAGTTTGACAAAATGGTGCATGCGGTAAGGAATTTATGAATTTCCTTTCTGGCTAAAGGAGAAGATGCCTGGGAGGCCATAACATTACATTATGGGGTGCAAAATCTGGGACTTGAGATGTCTTGCTTGCATGGATGATAAATGATAAACCAGTGTATTAAATAGCTTTTCATCTGTCTCACAATTTGTTAATTGGTTTGGTACCTTCAGCTCTCATTAAGGATGTTTTGTTCTCTACCACTCTTGTTTTATTGTCTACTATGCATAAACCTGTACATAAGCTATAATCTTGTCATTTTGTTCTATTACCATTAAACTCTGGATGGAGCTGGGATGCTACTCAAACTCTGGGATGCTACTCAAGTTACCTGATTGGAGAAGTGGAATCTATCTGGTCACTCAGTCCCGCCCTAGTCCCATCCCAGTGTGCTATGAGTGGAATAGCTATGAGTGGAATAGCTGTTTAGGATTGGGTGCTAAACAGACAAGAAGATGGATGCTGAATCGACATCTAGTACACATCTGGGGGACCCTGGAATTTCCAGACAAAGGCTGCTTGCAAAGGACGCCCCAGCAGCTTTTTAGGCTGCTAATCTGCACAGGAGCTTCTGGGGAGCTAGAGGTGTCCAAAAAGAAGACCAAAGCAGGGTCAGAAAATATCAGTGGTGGGGAATGAGATAATATCAGTGTTATGTTAGAATCCAAATTTGCAAGTTGTTTCCTTTGCTTTTCATATCAGCCAAGCTTTATGTTTTTCATTTCAGGGAAAATTTATTGCTACTTTTAAATACAGTGGCTACTACTATGGATTGGGCCGAGACACTATTGAGTCCATCGCTCGGGAGGGCCTTGCGACCTGTGTTCATTTGGAAATAGAGGTGAGAAGCATTTCAGGTGATGCAAGTTGGCCTCGTTTGATGCTTTCATCCCCAGATGGTCTACGTTTTGTGTCATGGTATAAGCACTGGGCCTGTGGTGAGGAGGAACAGAGTTCAGGTCTGGTGGATCAGAATCGGGGAAACCCTAGAGAGCAGGTCAGGGAGCCAATGCCCTGCTGCAAGTCCAAGAGTCAGTCTGTAGAGAAGAGCTGCTGGCTCCTATCTTCAGGTTCTCTGATGTCTTGGTCTGACCTGATGATGGTTGAAACTGGTGATAAGGCCTTACTGCTGGTGCTGGGCCAGATAGGATTGGGCCCTTAAGCTTTATGGTAAACAGGGTTTACCATCCTTTGGTTTGGGGTACTAAACGTGATTCAACTACCTATGTCAGTTGAGACCACAAATTATGGATGCAATGCCGACTAAGCCCCTTTTCTCTCAAAGGGGGTGAGAAGCCTGAAGAATTCCTACTTTGAACCTCGCTACATCCTCTTGATTCCGATAAACAAAGACAAATATGAGGGTCACCTGCGGAGGACGGGTCTGTTCAGTAGGCCGGAGATCGAAGAAGCGGTCCAGAGAGTGGACATGTATGTCAGTGTGAATCAGGATTTTCCAGGGTTCTTTGATGCGGTCATCAATGTTGGTGAGTCGGTTCCTTCTGTACAGGGGATTCAATTTCCAGGGTGTAGACAATGGAACCTTCTTGTGGGACTTAGAAGGGGAAGTGGAAGCTGCGATGAATAGCAAAGCAATCCCATAGGAAGCATCGCAATCTCTTTTACTATCCTTCGCAATATACTAGTGGGGTGGCAAGAGAGTTTTCAGGGTATGTACCTCTATCCAGATGCTGCTGCCAAAGTGTTCCTGGGCTTTGCTGGATCAGACTAATGAACCACTGAGCTTAACAATCTGTCTACTGGCAGTGCCAGGCACATACTTCAAGAAGTTTGCTGATCTGGACATTATATGGCAGTAGGATTCTTCAGAAGGTTCTGGCAGTGGGATTCAGGCACCTGATACTCTGTTCCATCTAAAAACCAACAGTTCCATACACTCGTGGTTCTGATTCCAGTTCTTAGAATCCTCCATTTGCATATCAGGAGTAGTGGAAGTATGTTGGAAAAATGTTGGGGGGAAAAAACCCCAGAAACCAGCCCTCCGCCCCAATATAACAAACAGGTTAGTTGCTGTTTTTCGTGGCAGTGCCATTAGCTGCTGGAATAGATCTCTGGAGAGCTTTAACAAGAAAATGTAGTTGGACTATTAGAGAGTATGGAAAACGGGATATGGCAAAAACAGTGAAAAGCTGGCATGCAAGTCTGTAAGTGCCTTTGGTTTGGTTTTTGAGTTAACCCATAGACCAGCAATTTTGGTGTGCCATAAATGGTCTGCAGGTGTGCCACAGATCATACAGTATATTAGCAGGGCCATTGGGGGATATGAATTCTCAGCTGACTGTGTGGTCTGCTTTGTTAATGCTTAAGAAACTGACGGTGTGCCTTGACAATTTTAGCACCAGTGTGACAAAAGATTTTAGCATCTTTGAGACAAAAAGATTGAAAATCACTGTCATAGACCATTTCGTCCCCCTCTTCCATATAATTGGCTGCCACGGCTGGGGGAGAGAGTCTGAGTGTGAGGATAACACGTCACACAGTGAGTCTCATTAGTGAAAAGTCTCATGAAGGGAAAGGGGAAGAGCTCTATGCAGGTCCCGTGTTGCAGCAATCCTGTGTTTTCAGAAACCGTGGAGAAAACCTCTATCGCTGGCTATTAGTCATGATGGCTGTGTTGAACTTCTATGTTCAGAGATAGTATGCCTCTGAATTCCAATTTCTGTGAGGGGGGAAAACAACAGGGGACATCTGTTGCCTTCAGAGGTATCTGCTTTGATCACCATGGAAAAGGAATGTTGGACTTGATGGATTTTTGGTCTGATCCAGCAAGCCTTTTCTTCTGTAAAGCACAGGTGCAATACAAGTTGGCAAAAGATGCATTAGCAAAGGAAGCTGGGACACTGAGCACCAATGTGTGAGGCTGTGGTTTCACCCTGGAAAGTGACCCTTATTGTGTGTGTGTGTCTTTCTTTGCTGCTTCTCTTCATCCCCCTTTTGATTAGACGATTATAATGAAGCGTTCACCGAACTGAGCCGCCTTATTGAAGAATTCTTGGGACTGAGACAGCCGTCAGAATCTGAGACTCCAGTGTCTGTATCCAATAGTAATCTGCTTTCAGGTAAATTGCAGATCTGCCATAAACTCCTTAAAAGTCTTTGTATTCTTCATTGAAAGAGGCAACTCATGTGGTGGTTGGACTTCCCAGTTATCTGCCTTGCATAGCACCCACAGAAGAGGTTGGGAAGAGTATGCATGTATTGGATGCAGGGGTAGCGCTGGGTTGGCCAGGTCAGACACTGGCTAAAGACTCGCCCATCAGAAGACCCACTTGGCCAGGCCAACTCCTGAACCTCAGTACCAGTGGCAGTGCCAATGAACCTCCAGGAAGTGGGGAGTGGTTGCCATGGGGTCCCAGTGCAGAGCTTTTCCTCAGAGACCTCAGCAACCTGGTGCCAGCTCTGATTGGATGCCACTTCTTCCTGCTAGTATCCAGCTAGTGATATAGTACAGTTATCTAAACTGCAAACTTTGGATGTAATTCACATTTTCCCTTCCCTGCCAGCTGCAGCAATTTATTTGGGGTAGGAAAATGCACAAGATGATGATGCCACAACATGGGTAAGTGTGCACTGGATCAGGTATCATCTTGGCAGGCCCCCAAAGCACTTGATTCTCATTTTGCTGAAGAATGCCAGGTGCCATTATTTTCCTACTAAAATACACTTCCTGGAGAGAGCCTGGCAAACTCTCTTTCTAGTTTTCCAGAGGGATGAACTGGCATCAAATGAAGGGCCAGAAGGGAAGACTTCAACCTTGATTCATGGATTATTAAATCTATACCATGGATTGCTGGCACTTCATCATGCCAGGATGGTATTTTAATTCGTCCGTTCTCAAGTACTGCATATAATTTTCACTTTCACAATGGATATTTCAGAAATTTGCTGCCTGTTTACTTTGAATCCAAAAGGGGAGTTTTTGGGAAGTGTAGAAAGTTGTGAAAACTGGGAGATGATGAAGGAGTTAGCAGCAGGTAAGAGCGTGAGGAAGACGGGCAGCAGCTGAGGGGGATAGCCTCAAAGAAGGAGGAGTGCAATGGAGGCCAGGATTGAAATGGATGTAATGGGTGGGTGGGGAACAGGCTGCACAGAAGACAGAGGGTCAAGGCAAGCAGGAAGAGGCACAAAGAATGTGAGGGGCCAGGAGAGTGACAGCCGGCTGTTGTGGGCGTTGTGTTTTCAGAATGTTTGGGCTCTGTCCCTCTTTCTGGGTAATGCTGCAATCTGCTTGATTGCTGCCAGCATGCACTGGGTTGAGGCCTGCAGCAAGGAGGCCACAGCAAAAGGGCATCTTCCAATACAAAATCTTCAGGCACAAAACCGCTCAAGTGTTTTTCGATGCATAACTGAGGAGAACAAAGGGAGAGAAACCCAAAGACGGCAGAGCTTTCGCTTCATCATCAAAACGAGCTGCATAAACCATCTGATATTTCTTGACGGGTCTTAGGTTACAGTCCTATAGACATGTACCTGAGGGCACAATCCTACCCAGCGCTGGAATAGCACGCCATATCCGACGCATGCGCTCCCTTACTGTAGGGGAGGCTCCAGCCTTCCCTATGTGCTCCTCGGATTTGCGCCCACTAAAGAGTGGGCGCAGATCCAAGGAGACCGCGTGGCCTGAATTGGGGCCATGTGGCCTCCCTGACAGGCTTAGGTCCTACAGCCACCTCCCAAGTCCCGCCCCTGACTCCCTCCCTCCGAACCAATCCCCGTGCCGCTTCCACACAGAGCCTCCCTTGTGCCAACCAGTTGGCGCAAGAGAGGCTCAGCACAGGCACAGGTGCAGCAGGGCCAGCCCTGCCTGCAGCGCCAGTCCTGTTGCCTTAGCGCCAATGTGGGGATGCCGATAGGCACTCCTGTGTCGGCGCTAAGGGTGCAGTGTCAGTGCAACCCCCTTGCGCAGATGCTGCACAGGCTTTAGGATTGCGCTGCCTGAGTAAGACCCAAGCTTGTGCGTGTCTACTAAGAAGTAAGTCCCATTATAGGCAATGGGGCTTACTCCCAGGTAAGTATGGATAGGGATGCAACCTAGGTCTCATTGAACAGGGTGGAATTTACTTCTGAGTAGGCATGCGTAGGATTGTACTGTGAATGACCTTCAATGTCTTGCTGTCCTGTCAGTTTCCACTTCTTTGCTAGTTGCAGCAGCCTCATTAAAGGCTTTTTCACTTAAGGCAGCTCTGTTGTCCATAAAAGCAACTTCAAAATTTACTGTGCTTCATTAAATTCATTTAGCGCTTCATTTGTAGGTGTTTCAAATAGATGTAATGATCCTATTTTAGGAGAGATTGTCTCTTCCCCAGTGGAGAAGGGATAATTTAAAAAGATCTTGCCTCAAGGTTGACTCTTAATATGAACGTTTGCAATAAGATTGCAATAGGGGCGAATTTGTTGTGTGATGTAATGGGAGGCTATTAAGAGCTTTTGTTAATGGACAGAACAAAGATATGTGTGTGCGTGAGTGCGCATGTGAGAGAGGGAGAGATCAAGGCTGAAGATGGTTTAGTAAAGAGTTGAAGGTGGTACAGCTGGTCATCCTTGCCGGCTGTTCAACCTAAGATATTATGATGAAATATCCTAATGGCACCCCCTCCCAATTAGTTGACAGGTATATAATCCACCAGGAGGTTTTCTATGGGAGTCTCACTGAAACGTGCAATGAGCTCCTGTTCACTTCGATGGGGCTTGTGCAAGAGAACTTCACAGACGGATTGTGCCTATGATGAGTCAGACCTCTTTTGCCTCCCAGGCCGCTGACCTTAACTGGTGCGGGGTGCTTCCCCAAAGAGACCTCCTTCCCCAGTCTTAGGTGATGGAAGCAAAAGCTGCCAGCTTTTCCGTCTAATCCTAGTTCACCCATTAAGAGGGAAGCAAAGAACAAGGGGTACAGGTATTATTGCTAACTGCCAAGCACATTTTGCCCTCTGGCTTCCCTTGCTGTGTGCCTGAAATCTTGTGCCTGTGAAATCTTGTGCCTGAAGTGACAGCTGCCACTTCTGCCCATAGTCTGCACACAATCATCATATGCCCCATTGTCATAAACAGGTCAATAAATTTGAAAGGCTTTTCAAATGTGACAAAAACATGCAAAACCTGTTAGACCAAGGCAGAAATGGGCAAAAGAAGCCAGCACATACACCCAAGGTAACCATCATACAAACTGTGCAAAACTCTCATCTGTCACCAACACAGTATTCACAATCTGTTAAGCGCTAGCCCTTACATCCGAAGACTAGGCCAACCAGATTCTGCTTTTCCCAGGTTCAGAGTATAGCCAAAGACTGCCAGACAATAAAGTGCATTGGAAAGAATGTATTGATCAACAGAAACAAGAGGAAACTTTTATATAGGAAGTACAATTGTTAAATGAATGGGCATTGGTCAAATAAGCTTACAACAACAACAGCATCCCTTCAGCCTGCTGGGGTGTCTGGACAATAGTGGATGAACTCCAGTAAGACTAATTCCAGGGTACGCCTGTGCAGCTCCTTATTTACCAGTGAAATTTCTTATTTTTACCATGTTGCAGCAAATCCATTGGAAGTTCCCGTATCTTTAAAAAGCCGTCTTCAGTATCCGTGTTTTCAGGTGTCCACGGTGGGTGGAGTCATCCCTTGCATTCATTCACATTGCTCCTTAATGGAGTAATTCCAGGCACAGGGAGGCGTGGCCAGGCGACACGTGGGGGCAGGGCAGCCACGCTAGGTGCAGGGTGACGTTGCCTGTCCTCAGGCGTGCTCAGAGCTGGGAACTACTCTGAGATGGTGTGCGACCATGAATTAGGCAACCTTGCGATTCAGGACCCCTGAGCAACTGTGACACCAGGATTATGATGGAATCAGCTCTTAGTGACCTCAGCGAGACACCTACGCATGGAAAGTGGAGAGTTGTGAAAAAGGTTACCAAAAAAGCCAACCAGGAAGGACAAAACGTGAAGCTCCTCAGATGGTCTCCCTCCTCCCCACATATTACCATAATGCAGCCAAAGGATAGGAGAGGTTTTGAAATGCAGCCTGGAGAGCAAAGTGGAAACTGGAGCCAAGGGGTCCTGCATGCCATGGACGTAGGGGGAAGAGGGGTGGAGGGAGGAATGAATGGCCTGAGTCGAGGCAGAAAATGAGTCTGGAGGCAGAAGGACTCTGAGAGGCCTGGGAATGGAGGAGGCAGGAAGCCAAGGGAAACCGGGCTGGAGGAGGCAGGGGGCAGAGAGGCAGGGGGTGAGCCAGCTCCACATCTGCCTGAATGAAATGTTGGAAACAAGACAGACTCCTCTTGATCACTTAAGACCTGAAAATTAAAAGAGAGTTTTAAAAAGAAAAAAATATGAAACAAAGGGAGGAAAAGATCATGTTTTCTTTTACTAGCTACAAAACTAACCCAGATCAGCCTAGGGCAAGTTCATGTTTGGGAGGGAGGGGGGGAAAGAGGGTGTGGATGATAGTTGGAGCCTTTCAAAAGATAAACATAGGATAAAATGGTCAGAGAGAATTCAATGAGAGGTGAGTGAGAATTGTCCTTTGAGCTGCTGCAGCCTGGTTCTAATATAACACGGGGACAGGGGGCAACTGCCTCCAAATTTGTGACTCAGCAGTGAGTGGGCTACACTTATCAAACGGGCCAGTGAACACATTAATCTTAATCATTATCTTCTCTTCTTTTAGCTCCTAGCCAGACATCCTCAGTTAAGAAAGCAGCAAGTATCATCAAAGGAACTGATGGAGTAGCTCCGTCACCCACCCCCAATGAATTCTTGGACTCTTCTGCCCGAAATTATTCTTCCAGAATATCAGCTAAACTTGAAGCACAGAAAACACCAGTGGTAAGAAGCGGGGAAAGTGGTCCTATGATTAATCATAGTCCTGGTATCCCAAATGCAGCCCAATGAACACCTGAAGACACCATGTATGATTTTCTCCATACGTGGCAGAAGGGGAGCTTAGAGAACAATGACATAGTACCCATTTGTACAGCACTTGCTGAGTCTGTAAGGCCCTCTCTAAGGCCCTCTCTTGCTGTACTCCCTACAACCCTGTAGAGCAGGGGTGTCAAACTCATTTCATACAGTGGGCCAAATAGCATTCACGATGCCTGCTGAGGCTGGAAGCGATGTCATTAAGCAGCTGATGACCAGAAATAAGCACTTTTCTCACTTAGGAACTCATTAGCTGCAAAATGACCGAAGAGGAAATACACAAATCATATCTTCAAGATATGGAAGAGCCCAAATATCATGGGACTGAGCTGCCCTTTCGGCAGTGATACCCCAGCACAGCTCAGCAGCTGATGGTGGTGCTGGGAGAGCCCAAGGGCTGAATAAAGAGCTTCTGGGGGCCATATCCAGCCCCATGGGCCTTACATTTTACACTCCTTATATATTTCTTATACTATATAGGATATAAATATGAGTATACCAACAAATCAGATAGTTAACAGTGCATGTTGACTTGACAGATGTGCTGGAGTGATCTGCTTTCCGCAGCTTTTGTGTTCTCTGTCACATATTCTCTCAATCTTTGACTTGGCTCATAGTCTTAAGAATTGTACGCAGCATGAATTTTGAGTGATCTGCAATATGCTCTCCTTTCTGCCGAACTATTGTAAAATTGGTAGATCTCCCCTAGCTGAGCTCTATGCTTTTTAGTTTTTTTTTTCTTGTGCTTATGACACAGCTGGTGTCTGAATTGTGTAAGGATGACCACTATTAGTTTGAGTGGTCTTGTGAGTATTGCAGGGAATCTGTGAGTACATGGAGTAGCTGAAAACCTTAAACAAGCTTCTTTCTGAGACCTCTTCACTCCATGGGTTTTGCTAGCGACTGCACGGAGCCCTTGCAGGTGTGTTCCCTATTTCAGGTTTAGGGTTGAGGTGGGTCCCTCCCAGCTACTGACAAGTTGGAGGGCCCTGCAATGGGTCATCCACCTGATGGAAACTTCCTCAGAACTCTTCCAGCCCAGTTGCCTATTTCCTTTAAGTGAAGCTGGAGAATGAACCAGACTTGAGACCTCCAGATGCTCTTCCACTGTGCTAGGACCTCTTGCAAGTATTCTCTTGCAGATAACGTGATTGCTTCCTCCTTCTTGGCCTCTGCTGCCTGGGCCTGGGGTGGGGAAAAAGGTCCCCTTAGATGCCGAGAAGCAGAATTGTTCTGTAAAATGCAACCTCTCTTCTGCCAAGCCTCTTGAGGAGGCAAATGAAACGTTTGTGAGGGGCAAAACTTAGAATGTATGGGGTTTTTCTGTGACCAAATACAGGGCCTTTTTGGCCCCATCCTGCTCCCCTGGGCTGATCTTCTCTGGGTGATATGGTGGAAGGAGGAAAAAATTGAATGGAAGCTTTAGGAGGGAAAAAAAAACAATTCTAGGTGTTCTAGAATTGTGGTGTCATAATGCTGAATTTCAGCTCAGCAAGCCTAGCTGTAGAGTTATCATCATTATGCGTTATAGTTAAGGAAATTAAGTCCTGTTTTCTGAGGTCTGGTTTTACGGGTCCAAATGGAGAAGAGAAGCCGAAAACCTGGCTGCCACCCATTGCTTAGCAAAAGGCTTTTCTTGATGTGGAAAGAGGTAGGGGAAGGAAGGCTGCTCTTCCAGGCCTTTAAGAGCATCCTGACATGCAGAAACTCAGTGGGATAGGTTTTTCCCCATCTTCTTCTCTTGTTATTCAGCCGCAGAGTCCATTAAAAGCTGGCAACTCTAAGTGATGTACAATAGATTATTGCACATAGACATTAAAGTTGCCCTGCCTCAGTTTTGCTCATGTGACTGCTTTTTCCTCTCTACCAAAAACCTCTACTGCTTCTAACAGAGAAAGTTAACCTGTCAGGAAGAAGCTCATCCCCCTCTCTCTGATATCTACATTTTTACATACAGCAAATATTGACTTGAAGAGCATTCAATGACATGGGTACCCATCTGTAGTATGAAGCGGTACAGACCAAACACAGGCTTGCCCCTTTGCACTTCTTCGAGTTTGAGGCAGTGAGGGTTGGTGTCTTTGCTGCTTTATAGCCTTGATCCTCCAGGCCAGCCCAAGACCTCTTAGCATCTGAAGCAGTGTGCCAAGTGCTGCCCCACCCATTACATGGAGATGCACCAGCCTCTGCTCCTTCCACAACCTGAACTGGGGAAGAGAGCAGGGGGACAGATCAAACACGGATGTGTGGAGGAGAGGAGAGTTGTGGGCTAGAGTGTCAGAGATGTTCTAGCATACCACTCTACTTTTCATTTCCTCTTCCAGGAGGAGGAACAGTGGAGGTAAGTGGGCAGACGAGGTGGGCACCCCTCACCATTGCTGCCTGAGACAGCCTTCTCAGTCAGCCTCATTGACTGTACAAACATCTTGAAATGTCAGGAGAATTTATTCTAACACACTGTTTGTGCTTCTTCAGGAAGAGGCTTCTCTGCAGAGACGGCAACAAACAGCTCGGCAGGGACTAGCAGGGAAGGCTGTAAGCTCATACTCCCAGCTGTTTCAAAGGTAAGACAGTTGCAGCAAAGGGGGTTGTGGTGGGAGAGAGAGAGGTGGGGGTGCTTTTGTCCCAAAGACCTGAGAAAGCAGAATAGCATCAGTGTTCCACAAGCCAGGTTTGGCATGGGGACTACCAGTTCCTGTTTACTGACATCTAAGTACAAAGTTCCATCATTTCAGCAATCAGGATTCTTGTCTTTTTCCAAATATGCCTTAGTAACCATGAGGGCCAGAAACGTGTACTTAAAAAATCTTCAGAGATCCATTATTTTGTCAAATGGCAGTAGCCTCTGTTTTATATTGACATTCTGATAACAGGGGAGAGGGAAGGAACCAAAGCCAGAGAGTAATGCACAACAGTACATCTATCATGAGAATTGCTTCTGGGACTTTGCAGCTCATAGCAACTATTCTAAGACAGTCATTCTGTTGAATTTTTCTTAATGGAAAGGTAAAAGACCAGCTAGTTGCATAGCACTTCAGAATCCAAGGCATATTCTGTTTATCTGATTTTATTTATGAACCACCTTTCAGCTGAGTTTTTAAGAGTGGTTTACAATTAAAAAAGAATTAAGATACAGGGGAAAAAAACATCTCAGCTGCAGCCGTGAAGATAAATAAAAGCTTAAACTGAAATGTACGTCAGATGTCAGCTTCCTTTGGAGCCCTTTTTATATAGCATTTCTCAGAAAGGCTTATAAAATGTTTTCTTGCCCAATTTGTCCTTCATAGCAATTTTCCTGCCTGCATTTCCCCTTCTGTTTGAAGCAAACGTGACCCAGTGATGTCTCTCTCTTTAGCCCATTAGCGTTTTTTACTAATCGGATGACACTGCATTTGTTCCACGCTGTGCCCTCGTAGGGAAAGGAAACTCAAAGCTTTGTCTCGATAGAAAGCGGTCTCTTGGCAACAGAGTGGCTGAACAGAGAAGCATGAAACTCACTTAGGTGCCACTGCTGAACCCAGAGACCAAAGAACAATTTTCCTGAAAGAGGCCATTCTATTCTAAATTAAAGTGGGTGATTTTTCAAGAATATAACTGAGAGAAGAAGAAAAAAAGACAGAAATCTATTGAAGGTTTTTGCAATTGCTTTTCAGAGAGCTGGACTTCTCCTCTGACCCAAACATTCACAAAAGGAGCATTTTAGTCAGCTGTATCTTGAAAAAAGCATATGCTGTATGCACAAAACAGATGTATTGGATCAGAAAGTTGAATGTATATTTTGTGCTCCCCAGATTCTAAATTTGTAGTGAAGAAACCAAATTTAGCAACTGGAGTAAGTCTGGTTAATTTGGATGTATGTATGTTGAGCAGTTGCATAAGGGCATGTCCTGATCATGATGCCGAACATGAAAAGAAATGTTTTCACAGTACTTACACATGTGATATTTACTGTTAGCATACAAGTGGTGCTTCCATTTGCACTAGTGTCCTGTCTGCTTCCACTAGAACTGAAATCCATTTGTGCATGCATGTGTACATCTCACAGTTTCAACTCTGACAAATTCTCTGCTGATTTTGATGGTGAATATTCTCAGCTGTTTTCAACCTTTTTCATCTCATGGCACACTGAGAAGTTGCTGAAATTGTCAAGGCACACTCAGTTTTTTTTGACAATTAACAAGGCACACTGCACCGCTGGAAGGGGACTCGCATCCCCCAATGGCCCTACTAATAAATGACCCTCCCCCAAACTTCCATGGCACACCTGCGAACCATTCACGGCACACCAATGTGTCATGTGGCTGAAAATCTCTAACTGTTCTCTGGCCAAGGCCCATTGGGGTGCAAGTGCAGGGGATAAATTGTACCCAGGTCCATGGTCAAAAAGGGGGCCAGCCAAAATTTCCTGGGATCTTACATTTTCCAATCTCACCAGGGCCCATGACTGTGGGGTGCAGGGGTTACATTGTACCTGAGCCTGGGGTAAAAAGAGGGCCTGGGAGCCAAAGGAGAGGAACCGGAAATTTCTCAGAAAATGTTTGCATATATTGTGTGAAGACTGGCATTCACATTTTGCATAAGCCTACCTAGTTTTATATATCATAATTCATAGAAATTTTGATCCAATGATCATATGAAATTATGATCCAATGGAGAAGGGAAGGGCCCCCCAAAAAATGTCATACACCCTGATTAAATTCCTCTCAGAGGCCCTGTGTTTGGCTATGTGAATATTTGTAAATACTTTGGGTTCAGCATTAGTATTTAACAGTAGACAATTTAGCAATGGCACCTAGTTTTTCCATAAAATGGGCCTTTGGTGATGCTTTAGTGGTGCACATTAAAATGGAATTGAATTAGATGGAAAAGAATTAAAAACAGAACTAAAATAGAGGTTCCATGTGGCAATCTGAAGCGCTCATTAAAACAGCAACCTTCTCAGCCAAGGTCAAGATTGTTGCATAACATTTACTCACAAGTCTGTCCAGCTCAGCAAAGTTCCCCTGCAACATTAATGAATAGTATAGGTACTAAGACTTCTATGGCCAGAATTACTACCTAGCGAGAATGTGGTTTTTAGGCCACATTCACACAGTTTAGAAAGTGTCTCGAAGTTTCACCCTAACTTTGCAGGGCTTTCTCTGCGTCTATGCCTGCATATCCCAGAAGGCTGTGCAGCAGGATACCAGGCATAGACACGCCTGCCCAAAGCATCCCTGCCAGCCAATTGGCTTCAAAATGGAGCAGTGCTTGCACAGAACGGTAAACGTCGCTCTGAACAGAGAAGCATTAGCAGGGAGGCAGCGATTGTGAGTTTGGAGACTGCTGGTAAAAATGATGAGTGACTGCAGCAGTATCCTTGCTGATGGCCTGACAACATCTTCAGCTGGCCTAGCACAAGGGAGAAAGGTCAATCTTGTTGAATGTGTGAGCTGCCTCCTTAGAACTGGAAAGTTGTAGGGGGGAAGCCTTTTCCCAAGTGACTGGCAAAACAGGATTTGGTTCCTAATCGACTTGTAAATCTGCAGGTAAAGGTGAAGGTTTCCCCACGACCAAATGGTCTAGTCGTGACTGACTGTAGGAGGCGGTGCTCATCTCTGTTTCTAAGCCGAAGAGCTGGCGTTTGTCCGAGGACAAGTTTCCGTGGTCATGTGACCAGCATGACTATATGCCAAGGCGCACAGAACGCTGTTAGATTCCCACCAAAGTGGTACCTATTTAACTACTTGCATTTTACATGCTTTTGAACTGCTAGGTTGGCAGAAGCTGGGACAAGTGATGGGAGCTCACTCCGTTGCATGGTCCTGAACTGCCAACCTTCTGGTCAGCAAGCTCAGCAGCAGCGGTTTAACACACAACCCAAGTTCAGAGGGAGGTACAAAAGGGCACAGTTTTCTGTGACATCCTGAAGAATCTTTTCTATGTGCAACGCTATTGGAGCCCTGCATACTTCTATGAGGCCTTTTCTGCTGGTAAATCTCTATTGCTCCAGGCATGTCTGCTTCCCAGGTGTAAATGCACACCTGCACATTCACCTCCTGAAAGTAATTTAAGCAGTGTAGCATTACTTAATTGAAGATTGCACCATGGCATCATGGCCGTCATGCCACTGACATGAGCAGAGACTCTTCAAGGACAATTAGAATCTCAAATGCTGGGATGTGTGTAAAGCCAGCCTAGAGAACCATCATCTCCAGAGAGAAAAGGGGGTGTTGGTTGGTTTGATGCAGAGCTACTGTGAACTATCTTTTACTTCTGCAGCAGGAAATTACAAAATACATTTTTTTATCATCCTTCGGAAAGATGTTTGTGTTACAAACCCAATACAAGCAGGTTGTGCCTTTGTTTAGCTGGCGACAAAAATCACCATGGGGAGGGTGGTCAGACAGACCGAGCCGTATGGCAGCTCCTCCCAGAGGAAAAAACTTTGCAGGTATGGGGAGAGCCCATGGTGAGTTTGACTTGGAATCTCTCCTTAAAACTCACCATGGGCTCTCTCTATCTCTGCAAAGTTTCCGTCCAAGAGCAGCTGCCATACCACTGTATCTGCTTGAGCACCCTCCCCACAGTGATTTCTGGGAGGATGCCCAGACTACAGGAGCTGTTGATTGGCACAGTTGATATCAAGCACACACCACCACTGCGGAAACAGCTCCATGTGTTTCCAGGCATGCTGCAAGGTGCTGATATTATCCCCAAAAGCCCTCTAACACTTGGAATGCATGTAGCTGCCTTACACCAGGTCAGCCCATGTGTTTTGTGAGGTTGTGTTTTTTTGGGGGGGGGGGGAGATGGTATCTAGTCTGAATGAGGAGGATGTATATAGTGCCATTGTGTGTACATGGCCCTTTTTCAGGTAATGAGAAGAACCCAAAAAGGGCTTATAATCTAAGAAAACCCCAAGGGAGATGAGAGGAAGAGGGGGAAGAATCTGCGGGTATTGCATGTTCATGTGCTTGAACTGAGTTACGTGGCGTGGTGTGGCGTGGTGTGACATGGCATGGTGTGATGGCTGGCTGAATAGGTGCTCCTCACAGGAGGAGACTCGCAGGGGGTGAGTAGGTGATGCTATCTGTATGAAAGTACCTTGACTTTTTTTTGCGAACTCCTGCATTTCTCTGTGTAAGGTGCATATGCCAAAAACAGTTCTCACGGCCGTTTCTCGGTCATTTCAGGGATCTCGCTGGCACCCCAGTGCCAAGCATCGCGTCCCCTCGCTTTCTAGAACCCACATCTCACGGTGCCCCTGTGCTGTTGTCTGGACCCACTCTCAGCCCGGATCGTGGCTTCCAGTCTGCTAGCCCAGATCAAAGGTGAGTTCCACTCAGGACAAAAGTCATGAGGGGCAGAACCATACCTGGCTCTGAGCGCGGAGCCCCCCACCCTGTGCATTACCCAGCCTCGCCTCCTGGCGCCCGGAATAGCTCAATTAAGGAGCGATATGAGCGCAAGGGAGGGTGGGGGGGCAAAAACGTGCGGGTTGTTCCGCACAGCGTCACCCCCCGCTTGTACGTGTCACCCCCCCACTACACCCTCCCTCCTCCTCTGATGAGGAGTAGGATGAACAGGTTCTCCACTCCTTGAACTTCACTTGTTACGTATGCCTGGCACCTCACTGGCCCTCTGTCTGGCACCTTCCATTGAGTCCCTGAGATACATGTTAACGAGGTGAGAACTTAAAGCAAGAAGAGTGCAACCCCATCACCACCACATATATGTACACATCTTGATAGCTGAATTATGAACTCATCTGAGCTGCTGTGATGTCACAGAATGTTCACAAGCGTTCTAACAGCTGGGTGTATGTGAAGACTGTTCATAGAAGGTTGAAAACAGCTGCTGAGGGGGAAGCAGGATGCTGGTTTAGCTGGAGAGCAAATTCTTGGGTAAGCAGTGCCACATGCTGAAGGGTGTCAGGAGTGAGGCAGCGTAGCAGAGGGCTAGGAAGCAGAAGAGCCAGTGGAACCAAGGAAACAGGGATGGGCTGGACTTAGGGGTAAGAAGAGATGTGTGCTACAAGAGGACCAAGGAGGGATGGGAGGCAGGGGAGCAAAGGATGCTGAGGGAAGATCAGGAGATCTCTCCAGCAAAGCCTGCAGCCAGAAACTGCTGTATGTTTATTGTAATAAGGGGTGCAGAGAGCAGGGGATGGTTGAATATTGTATATTGATCTCAAATAACCAGCCAAATAACGTTAGTCAAGCCTTGAGAAATGCAATTAAGATTGTGATTCATGTCTTCCAGTGCTTCAGAGTCCTTGGTCCATTTGGTCTTTTGGCTAAAGCTTAAGAACCTTAATTAAGGTCAGGAACAATGTTCAGGGACTGTCCTGGAGATCCCCCCACATTTCCATGACAGGCCCCTACTCCCCGTCCCGACGCTGCCTGCTTTCCCCCATG
This sequence comes from Lerista edwardsae, assembly GCA_029204185.1. Classification (NCBI taxonomy): domain Eukaryota; kingdom Metazoa; phylum Chordata; class Lepidosauria; order Squamata; family Scincidae; genus Lerista; species Lerista edwardsae. The sequence continues at coordinate 6,302,935 of JAJKFI010000010.1, forward strand.
GATGCTATTTTAATTAGCCAGCTGTAAGATCTTGAAGGCCACAGCGGATGGGTTTGCATCTTCCCTGCTGGTGCTGGAAGGAGCAGAAATGTGTGACTGAATCGAGAGTGCTAATAGGGCTGCTGTGGAATTAGCTCTCAGCTGTCAAGGCTGCTAAAGAGGTGAGGCCTGTGTCAAGCAGGAGGCTGTGAAAGCCTGTGAAGTTTTCACACTCCTCCACATGCAGGAGAATAACGTTTCTCTCTTCACTTTGCCCCACATTAAGGAGTGTTAACTGCAGACACCTGCATTTAACACCCCTAATATCCTTGTGGGAAATCAACTGTGAGGCCACTATGCAAGAGACGCAAGCCGCTGATAGCATTTGTGCATGCCTGTGTGTGTTTGTGGGTGTGAGGGAGACGGGGTGGGGGAGGCACCAGAACTATACTGACCTTATGAGCTCCCCTGGTGTATAAGGTTGTGGAAGAAATGAAAAGGTGTAGTATAGGCCTTTTCGAAGAAGGAATGAAGGCCTCTGAAATAAATGTGATGGTTGCCAAGGGAGACGGGTGCTCCTTCTGGTCCTCCAGTTTGAGTGCAGGTTTTGTTTGCCACAGAAGACCAAAGGTAATCTTGTGACCAAAGGCGGGGACCAAATCACAAGACCAAATCTTGTGACCCAAGAGCATCCTGACCAGCTGCGTCATGCAGCCGGAACGCTGGGCAGGAGGAACGGGTGAGCGGCAGCCCGCCCGTTGCATTCCGGTCCGTTTTGCCATCTTCCGAAGACAGCGAAACGGACTGGAACGCAACGGGCGGGCTGCCGCTCACCGGTTCCTCCCGCCCAGCGTTCCGGCTGCATGACGCCGCTGGTCCTGACCCAGGAGAAAGACATTGTTAACAAAACGAAGGAAGGATCTCCCACCCTGGTTGTCCTCACCAACGTCATGGCTAAACAGTCAAGGGAGGCGTACTACTGAGAACCGCAGATCTCCCGAGCTAGCCCTGCAAAGACAAAAGGCAGCACCCATCAAAGGCCATCCCTAATGAAGGAAGAACCTTAGTTTAGGTCACCCCACCATACAAATCCATGGGCGAAAATCCTATAAAAATCCCTAGACCAGTGATGGCGAACCTTTTGGGCTCGGTGTGTCAAAACTCAGGAAAATGCTTAACTTGACTCTGCTGGCGTGTCAACACCCCCTCCCAAACAAGAGAGAAACATTTATATTCATTTATTTAAGCAAAAAATATAGTCCAATCATGTGTGATGTTATGTATTATAAAAACAAGCACCAAATAATTACAAAAATGAAAAATGAGTAAAACAAACGCAGTTTTTGTCAGGTATTGGTGATTGCAGGTGTGTCACCCCAAACGCTGCAGTGTGCCACCTTTGACACATGTGTCATAGGTTTGCCATCACTGCCCTAGACCCGCGTGTCCTCCTCCTGGCTCTCCTGCTTCATCCCTCCAGAACAAGGAAAATTCCTCCATCCCAGCCCCGTTCAGAGGCTTGTCTTATCAGTTGCGTGTTTATTTGGTGGTAGAGACGAGCTCCCCCACCACAAGTGAGTCAAGTGATCTCTCTGCAAACTGCAGTGCCTGCCCCTTGCCTGTGGCCCTGCAGACTGTGGACTGCAGAGAGCTATTCCCAGTCACGGCCTTTCACTGTGACACAAACCCCAGGGACTTTTCTTTCCTCTCCAGTGCCTTCGTTTCCCTCCTGCCCAAAAGTTCTCTTTCCTGAGCCCCAGGTCTCTTTGGGAAACCCACGTAATCTCCCTGTGTCCTCTTCCCCCTCCATGCTAAAGAGGTCCTTTACACAGCTGAAGGGGTCCTCCTTCCGTATTGCTCTTCTTAGAGCTTATGCTTCAGACTCAACTTAAAGCGAATGGCTGAAAGTGAAAGTGAAGGGCTAAAAATTACTGCAGTGTTAAGTATCCCCACAAGGAACCTGATTGTGTTGCACTTGCCACCCTCACCGCCGCCTCTTTAACCCACCTCAAATCATTGTGCCCTGTCCTTGGCCTTCAATAGATCCCTCCTCCCCTTCTGCACTTGTGACTTGCATGCAAAAACACGCCCCCCCCATAGCACCATCCCAGTGGGAGAGAAAAGGGGGGCCTGAAGTTGTCAAACCTTATTCCTGGTGGGGGAGTCATTGGGGATGGATGCAGAAGGCTGGATATGAAGCAAAAGGTGGCCCTCCTGCAAACCGCCTGAGAACGTAATATTTTAATTGTCCATTTCATGCTTCCATCACGTGGAATTGAAGAGCGGGTAAAATAAAAAGTCTTTCAAGGTAAGCATGTAGACAGCGGTGTGCATAGGCTTAACGCAAGTCTGCCTTGTGTGTGGGAAGGCTGTGCAGTTTATCGTTGCAGACCATCTTGCTTGGTGATTTGTGGGTCCAGCTAATACACCTGGTTTTGCCTTCACTCAGGCGTGGGGTGTCCTAGGGCAAAGTGTGGCAACAGGGTGTGGCACACCAGAGGCAGAGAGAAGGGTGGGCAAAGCCCAACGATGCCTAAGCAGGCACTGTGTCGCTTCTGCCCTGTTGCTGCTGAGTCCTGCTGAAGGGCCGTCCAGTGCAGGGCCCTGCTTCCCACGTGGGCCCACCAGCTTCCCCAACAGGGAGCAGGATTCCAGTAGGAACAAGCAGGGTGCAAAGGCAGTAGTGCCCCCTTGCTGCCTAGCAACTGAGTCCCATTCTGGCATGGTAGCTGGAGGTCCCAGAGAGAAGAGTGTGGTGGAAAAACCGAGAAGAGGCTCTTGAAACGTGGAAGGGGCAGGGGAAGGAGTGACCTGGTGTTGCTGGATCCCTCACTGCCATGGTTGTGGCTCCACATGTGGGGGATTCGGCAGTCCCTAGGCAATGGGTTGAGGGATGTGCAATTCAGGGAGCACACCATAGCCTCTCCTGCGATTGTTTCTGAGGGTGCTGGAGTTGCACCACTGGGATCAGCTGCATCCAAGAGCTTTGCGTGAACATCCCTTAGGAGATCCCTTAGGATCTCATGACACAGAGAGGCAGAGTGTCCTGAATAAGTCCCTAGGGTGATTGATTTGCTTCAGAACATTGCCATACTGCAGTCGGTGGTACTGGTGTTTGTTTAATGTCCGTTTACATATCCGTCCTTAGCAGCAAAGAGTCACGCACTACAACTGGGTTGTCGGTCTTATCGCCGGGAACATTTTCAACCAGCAGTTCATCTGGCCGGACGCCAGTGGCCTTCAGTATTCCATCAGCTGAGGACACCAGTGGTGAACAGACAGAGAGAAGAGGTGGGTGTGAATCAATGGATACGAGCGCTGGATTGGTCACAGGTTGTCCCTAAGGGAAGGCTGACCTCACATTTGCAGAGCAGCAGAGTTTCAACAGTTTGCATACACCATCACTATGTGCCAGATGTGCCTCGTCTTCTCCAACCTCCAACCTCGAGCTCTGAAGAAGTGGCCACGGCAACTGTGTGTGGGCAGCACTGACCTTTCATTGGTCAGGGCAATTTTACATTTTGCATCATTGCAAAAATGACAGATTCGGAGAATGTGTAGTGGCAATTCCGGTTCCTGGTCCAAAATGGCATGCTGAATCAGACAGCCCCACACATAGCCAGGTGCTGGACAACCAAAGTGTTGCTGACAGCTTCATTGTGCCTGTGATCCCTTGGGTTGGCTGAGCCCTCATTCTATCTGTTGGTTTGGGCACCTGCTACGCAAGGCTGGGCTCACAATCTGCCGCAGAACCCACTATTTCTGCTGTCTTCTTTTGTGACTTGATTGTTACATTCACAGCACAAACAGAACTTTTCTGGAACATTTCTGGTGACTGACTAATAGTGCAGTGTCTGGCTGATCCCTACTAGGAGACTGTGAATGCAATCCCAACATGGAGTTAGGCCGGCACAGTTAGGCCAGCAAAGTTTGGCCAGCTCAAGGGACACTGCAAAGTATGTTTGGACCACTCTGAGTCAGTGGGGCCAGCACTCAGATGTGTGCCATCCCTCCTGACTCTGAGAGTGGTCCAAATGTGCTTTACGGTGGCCTTGGCCTAACTCCGGGTTAGGATTGCGCCCTAAAAGCTCTTCCTTTTGTGTGAGCATGGCACTTCTGATAGTGTCACTATTGAAAAATGAACCCTGTAACGCATGAATGGTATGCAAGCTTCTTTTCAGCGCTCATGCACACATCCTGAGCTGATTTCATGCTAGGAGGATCTAGACTGTAGTTCTTGAATGCACAATGCCGCTTATAGTCTTGTAATACAAGTTGGAATTTCTGTCCCTTGGACGTCACCATCTCCTCTCCCCCTTTTCAAACTGCCCCAATTGGCTTCTTGCTTAGACTCTGACATTCTGTTCTGTGGCTTTATCTCATCCTGCAGGCTCTTACTTTTCAAAGGGATTCTTACAGGGGAGACATAAATGTTTGTACTAGCCATGATGAATCAGTGCTAGAGAGAGCATTTTACACATGCTCAGACATACCCTTTCCCTGTGTAGGGTATAACAGATCAGCAGACGACTAATAGCCCAAACTTGCTAATAGCTAATAGCTTCCAAGTTGGCTGCTCCCAGCTCTCCACAACCCACCTGACATCATGTCGCGATCCAAGTAGGTCTTGACCCACAGATTGAACAACACTGTTCTAGATGGTCATAATTGCCCTTTCCTCAGAACCGCTGCTAAATTTCATTTTTCTTTCTTGCAGAACTGGACCTTCCTGTTAAGAGTGCAGAGAAGAAACCATCCAAAGCCAAATCCAGTTCGCCTTCTATACACCACCACATCACAGTCCGTCCGGGTTCTAACACCAAACCTGTGCTCCCTCCCATCCCATCGGGGCTGAAAAAAACAAACCCTTAGCAGAGAGCAGTGGCTCTTCCTTGTTGCTTAGCCCAAAGCCTTAGTGGTCACTAGTTCCACCGCCTCCTCTTCAAAGGAATATCTGTGCAAGTATCCTCCACTTTTCAGTGCCTATGAATAGCTCATTTCAGCCGAAGTGCTTTCTGCAGCCCGCTAGGAATGTGTCGCTCTGTGTTGCAGTATGTAAGCCGGCTTCGCTGGTCTTGTACCGTAGACTAGAGCTGGCTCAAGTTGTTCTTGGGGTGCAGCGACCATTCATTATAACTACACTTTAGACATACATCACAGTTTGTCCCTGCAGCGTCAAATACACAACACTCCCCTGTGTTGTTTTCAGAAATGTGGGCATTTCCCCTCTTTAGCATTTTGCCATCTGACGGGGTTTTTTGTGTTCATTTTTTTAGTTGTAGACTTCACGGAAGGACTATTTGTATTCTATTAGTAATGATGCTATTTAGAGCTATATTTTTCTCTCCTCTTACAGACAAAATGCTTCTGGTTTCAGTATAAAATAACTGAAAGTTCCTATGACTATAGTGTTATTTCAGACATTCTACATGTTTTATTAACATTCGTATATTTCTTCGTACACACTAACCAAAAAATTAAGAGCTGACCCTGTAATATAATAGTGACACAAAACAAAAACAGCGACAAGAATTGCTAAAAAGCCTGATGGAGGAGGTTGGCCTGACTTTCCCTCTTCTGAAAAACCACCCAAAGGAAAGTTTTCCTCTCCTCCTCAGGACTGCGGGGCAGCCCCTGTGAAAGAAACTTGCTGCTGTCACATGTCTGCTGTCCAGAGACCCTGACACTTGTTGCCAACCTGCCTGATGGCTTCTTTGCTGGCCCAAGTCCAGTGATGTCATTCAGGGGGAACTGACCAGAACGGGCGTTCCGGATCCTAACGGGCTCTGTGGCTGCTTCCGGGTTTTTTTTTTTTTTCCAACATTTGAATTTGAACTCAAAAGTGAGTTCCTGTTCCTAAATCATTTGAATGACACCACTGCCCAAGTCCCTAGCTTGCCATGGACCCTGCCCTTCAGAACAGAGCCTTGTGAGTAGGGATGCTTCCATCTCCATTTCTTGGGCTCAGTGCAATAGCGTGGAACCTCAGTCAGGATCACTCCCAGCTGAAAAAACCATGTGAGGGCACAGAGGGAGGGACAGGACAAACTACTGCATTTCCCCATAGGAAGAATTGATCATAAAGAGAACATTACCCGCAGGCACCACTGCGCTAGAAGGACATGACAACCCAAGGCACAGCTGCACGGGCAGTAGAAATTATGCACCTCTGCTAAATTTGCATAGACTTTTTTTCAGAGCCAAGTCATATTGAGAAAGGAGAGGAGGATCTTATCAAGGAGAACACTCTGACAATACATCACAACTGTAGAGAGCACGAGGAATTAGCGAGGAATACTGAACACTGTCTGTTAAAATCATGTCAGGCCGTTTCCAGAAGGATGGATGGTAAAACCTTCCCCAGCATGGCAAACGGGTCCTGCTTTCCCAGCGTCTGCTAGAACCCCTTGTGCTACGACAGCACTTGACTTGTTGCCGACACAGAACAGATGTGCCAGGTTGAAATACACACATACCTCGGAACAAGGAATTCTCCCGGGATTTGCAATACACGTTGTCCAGAGATGTACATGGGAACTGAATCTACAAGGCATCTCATTTAATAAATAGGGGTGGGTTTTTTGGTTGAAAACCACTTTTTAAGTGTAAACAACCACCTTTTGTCAGTTAAAATATCTGAATAAAAACACAAAACACCGCATTTGGGTGTTAAAGATATTTTCCAGACATTAAAATAGACTACTTTTCCAATTGGAAATAATACTATGGCTGCATCTGCTGCCATTATATCAGATGTATCATCTACCTAGTACACTTTTAAAGCATTTAAAATTAATAAAAATGAGAACTTGAATTGAGAATGTAGACTAAAAACACACACCACCACAATTTGCTATTTTAATCAAGAAAATTGGAAAAAATATCACCAAAACACACACCCCTAATACTAAATGGTGCAATGTCCACTGAAAGGAAAGAAGGGCCAGTTCAATATACCAATTAAATTTTAGGCAAGCTTTTTGAGGCATCAGCATCACTTCCAACAAGACCCGGCGCTCCACACATCCATGATGAGTATTTGGACTCCAAAGACCAGTGTCACCTCTCTGGTAATGAAAGAGGCAGATTGGGAGAAGGAAGCTGCAGACCTCGGAGGAAATAAACACAGGAGACGACATCCCTGTAGAATTAATAGGAACCAAGTGAAGCCAGGGGGCAGGCTTAGCAGCCATGTTGGCACGTCCAAAACAATCCTTATTCCAAGCATTTCAGATTGCTTTTCTGGTACTGGTTAGGACTGAATAGTTTACTCCTCAAATAAAAACTTACGAAAATAAAAACGTGTGATCGTGGAGAAACATTACTGGTAACCTTATTATGAGTTAATATGCACTTACAAGGTGAAATTCCGCATATTTATATTACTGAAAATACCGGACGAAATGCTGTTTTAACTCAGATTGCACTATTTTGACAGACTTTATTTAAATCTACACAAGCAAAAATAAAGTGTGAACGGGAAGGAAAGAAAAAAAGGGGAGGGTGGGCAAAAAGTAGATAAATATGTGGGAAAATTACATTAAAATCTCTCAATGTATAACACAAGTAGCTGTCAATATGAGAGTAATTCTTTTTTACTTCTAGGCTATTAAGAGTATTTTTTAAAACTTTTTAAACTTCTACACTCACCCCCCCCCAATAAAACAAATTCTGTTAATGTTCAGAATTTTGAGAATATTACCGTAGAAAATGGAAGGCGGGGAAAAAAAGTGTAAACGGGAAGGGGGGAAAAGGAGGGGGGAAATATTTTTTTTTCCTTCTAGACCATTAACAGTGGGTGTCAGAAAATGGTGAATAAGACTGCTAGGAACAACAAGAAATTACACAGCTTCAAAAACAATGCACTATTTCAATGAATTGTAGCTTTATTGAACCGATGTGAGTACATGAATCTTTCCGTGGAAATTAAACCCCATTATTCGTTCAGCGATTCGCACACCCGTATGCAGAACACGCAGGCATGCTTAAAGACGTTGAGATTAACTTTTACACACGTGCAGGGAGATTTTTATTCGTGAATTCGCGGCAATCCTCCTTCGCGGCAATGATCTGAATCAGCCATTTTTGTAAGTCCTCGGCTTCAAGAATATGACGTCATGTTGTCTCCTGTCATTATAACTTCATGCTGCAGACAAACCAACTGGGAACCCCTGCTTTGGCTCGTTTCATATATATAGCACTCAGCAAATGGTGGAGAGCTTTCTCAATGCAAGCCCACTTGCTGTGCGCCTCTTACTCACAGCATCACCCTGATTTCAGGCTCTGGAGCTGCCTGCCAGCAGGCACCTGAAGTCGGGGGGGGGGGGGGGGGGAGGAGTTGCTACTAAAAGGAACAAAATGCTCCTTTTACGTATTCTGCTATGTGAAGCCCACTGGGTATTCACACATTTGTCATCCCAGTGTAAAGATAAGAGCTCAACGGGCATAGCAGCTCTGCAAGATGTTAAGGCATTAAGAGCCTTTCGTTGCATTAAAAGATAAATGCCACGCAGTACAATACAGCAGTGAGTGAACAACTACTAGCCCACAGCACCCATTTGCACATGACGTGTAACAATTGGTTTTGTGCCTGGACTTAAAGTGGAGGCCTGTGAACGTTTATGGATATAGTTTTGATTAGAATATCTGTGCTGTGGCTGGAGCCGTAATAGGGGCGGAGCCTGAGGGGCACCTGCCCCTGGAACTATGCCAAGCAGGGGATGCATGACAGCCCCAAGCTCCACCCTAGTTATGGAGGTGGTGCTAGCGGTTTTACCCACCACATTCCTCCTTCTGTGGAGGCTGGGAGCCACTGCAGCAAAGCTACAGTCATTGCCCTTGAGCAGATGCAAACATTCCCATTTCTAACAAGTGCAGAATGGAAGGTATTTTGGTGCATTCATTCTCTTATCATCATGTTGGTGAGTTGAGGAATTCATCTGCATATACTGTAATATGCCGCTGCAGTGAGTGCCCCTCCTCTGGGGAGAACCCAGAAGCGACTGCCTTGTGCCACAAGGAGAAAGGGCACTGGTGGTTTATGTGCCCCGTTCCTTCTCTTGTGGAGGCACACAACCCCCACGAAAAAGGAACAGGGTGCGCAGAGGCACTGCAGCGAGAACCCCCTTCTCTGGGGAAAACCCGGAAGTGACATCATGACATCACAGCCTTGGGCGCTGGGGCAATGTATTACAGCACTGGCCATGGCCAAGCCCATCACGTCCCTCCTTCACATGCACATACAATTGTTTTACTCACACATAATACACATACATTATGTGTGTACACATACACTACTCACCTCATTAATACACATACATTGCCCCACATTAACATACGATTCATACCCTCAGCCTAATGCTGCATTCCCCTTTACATTTCTGTAACCCTCCCAGACCTGTAACCAGAAGGTGTTTCCTTCTGTGGGGCCTCTGGCAATTTCTGCTGAGCCATCAGCTTGTTCAAACATTTCATGACATCACAGCAACTCAACCAATCACCCTTTACACTAAAGAGAGCCCAGCATTCTTGCAGTCAATAATTAATGACAATTCAAATTCTTTAGCTTGTATTTAATTCAGTTTTCTGTGATTTGATTTCTGTGAGTCAAAGGACCTAACCTATCCAACTTTCCAGCGCTGATGCAGCTGCAGTGCAGCCTGAGCCAAGGAAACAAAGGCTTTTATTAATGTTTATTATTACCATTATAGACAGTAATAAAGGGGAACATGATCACATTTTTTTAAAAAAGCAAAGACACATTGAAATATATGCAAATGAATACCTCAGAAGTCACCAACGTTGATTCAGTCTCTATGATCAAGAATATGTCATTCTACATTAGTTAGATTTGTTACATTTGTGCATCTGCTCATGTCCAATAGGCTCAAAAAACAAACTGTCTCCCCATCAGTTTTCAGAAAGAGTCTGGCTTCTTATCTGAGCCAGCCTGCCATTCAGAAGCACAACTCAGCTTTTTCAGACTGTCTCTCAAGCCCAACTAATTCAAAAACAAAATATTGAAGTATGCTAATTAAAACAGCAACCTAAAGTCAGTTTGATCCTTTGTTTCAGTGTGACTGAGACCAGGCTCAGGGCCAGAAATCCCAGCGCCCCTCACATAAGGCACAACTCTGTTTCCTACCCGTATTTCTTTTATCAGGCACTTGCTTCTTTTTGAGTGACCCTGGATTTTCTGGAGCCAATGATTTACACTTACTGTAAAGCAAAGAGCCAGAAGACCCAAAGGTCTCTGTGGCGGGAGGTGATTTATGAAGACATCTTTATAGCACCCTGAAGGCCCCCCTTTTCTGGCTAATTTAGTGCCAGAGGGCCCTTGTGCTCCTTGAAAGCAATGAGGATTCAATTAGGCTGCCAAGGGAACCTAAAAAAATCTACCCTCCAGGCTATAGTAGCAGAACTAGTTGCCTCTGCCCCCCCCTTTAACATTTTGCAATTTTTCAAGTGCATTTTTTCAAGCCAAATTGAGCAGGCCAAATGGTTTACCACAAAGGAACTAGAGAAGGTGTTGAAACCATTCATCTGCAGTCCCGGAGTGCGGCAGCCATTAAGCTGGTTTCTCAAGTTATACAACAGGCTGTGACTTTTCCCACAAACGCTTGCAAAGAATACTACCACCTAAATTGACAAATTTGCCAGATCTAGAATGTGAGGATCTGTTTTCAAAAGCCGAGTAATGCTACATGCCAGTTAATACTAATGCTGCAATCCCGCAACACTTTCCTGGGAGTAAGCTCAATTGAATATAATGGGACTTATACATCTCAGTAGACATGGGTAGGATTGTGCTGTAACTCAGACTGTATTTACTCTCATTATCTTGGTTGTCAAATGTATTGAATGTCCTAGAACGGTGGTTCCCACATTTTTTAGCACTGGGACCCACTTTTAAAAATGACACTCTATTGGGACCCACCTAGCTTTATGAGACTTTAAAAGAAGATGGTCTCAAATGAAATTACACACACACACACACACACACACACACACACACACCTTATATACAGTGCTGTCATTCAAATGATTTAGGAACAGGAACTCACTTTTGATTGGCACTTGTCGGGAACCCGGAACCAGCCATGGAGCCCGTTAGGATCTGGAACGCCCGTTCTGGTCCATTCCCCCTGAATGACATCACTGCTTATATAGATATTGATGTATTTGCAATAATATTTCATTTGTGAAAAAACAACACCTCTATCCACTGCTTGTAATGAGGCAACCCAAATGAATAGCTTCAAGGCTAGCAGGGCTTAGTTATGCGACCCAGCCTTCACCTGCTCCCACCACCTGTCGTGGATGGTCTTGGGGAAGATAAAAACCAGACAAAGTTGCTCGGACATCTTTCTCCCTTCACAGGCCTGCCCCAGTATCTGCTAGGTTCCGTTCCGTATCCCACTGTGGATACCTGAGACTGTGGATACTGGGGACAGCTTTTTAAAGATAGGGGAACGTCAGTGGTTTTGCTACAACAAGGTTAAAAAGGGATGTTTAACATTCCCCTATCTTTTTCATGGGAGTCCCAGTTTCCATGGATACCAGGGCACTCCTGTATTTATAGCACACAAGCTTGCAAACTGCAGGAGCTCAGCTCTCTGTAGGGCAGTTAGCAGTTATCTGATTTTTGAATAGACTCAGGGCTTGAGGCAGTTATCTGATCTTTCCATCACAGGTGTTTTCATTGCAGGCTCTGTGGGACCCACCCAAAATTGGGTCCCAACCACCACTTTGAGAAACGCTGCCCTAGAACATTCTCACAAAGAATTAGAGGCCCTTCCTCACGTCAGAGAATTCCACTCATGGCTGCCAACTTCATGGGTCATGGGTTTGAGAGAAAAATGGTATTCAGGGTCATGATCCAAAAAGTTTGGGAAACACTGCTTTACAAGTATGGTTTTCATTTATAGGCCAAATTCCGTTTATTAACATTCATGTGATTAACTAAGAATTCTTTTAACTCCATCCTCTGCTGAGAACAGGAAAAGGAAACAGAGACTGACAAATACTTGGTTTCATCCTTCCACTTCCTGCTGCCAAGTAGGCTTAGAGCCTTGGTTGCATCTTTGACTCTTTCGTTTTTGTTCCCCACATCATCACGAAAATATACTCACCTTCTCTCTCTCCCTTCAGCAAGTACAATGGTTTTGTGTAGAAAACGCCCAGCACCTTCTCTTCACAGGGCTTCCACTGCCTTCTCTGCAAAGCCCACTCCTTGCTGGCTTCCCATCTGCTCCAGGATCCAGAACAAGCTCCTGGCCTTGCCCCTCCTTACCTCTCATACCCACTTCTTGTCCTTGAGCATCATTCCCCCAGCTGCCCTGAGGTAATCTTCTCCCCCAGGTGTGTCTGCTCATTTTTTCTTGCTGTCCCTTATGCCTGTAACTCCCTCTCAGATCAGACTTCCTTCAAATTCCGCCTCAGATCCTTTCGTCAAGCCTTTGGCACGGCCCCCAGTATTCCACCACTTTACTGCGACTAACCCAACGTCACCAAAGACCCCGCCACTTTCCGGTGTCACCACCCTCTGAAGGGCCCTATGGGCAGCGGCATCATTCACCTGGTACGCTGGGCGGGACTTACCTTTGAGCGGCAGTCCGCCCGTTGCTTCACGCCGCGTTCCCGCCCGCCGGGGCGGAACGCAGCGGAACGCAGCGTGACGCAACGGGCGGATTGCCGCTCAAAGGTAAGTCCCGCCCAGCGTACCAGGTGAATGACGCCGCTGCCTATGGGTCTCTTGATTGGAAGCCCCTCCGAGCAGGAGCCTCTCTTCTACTACTAGGCTCACTGATGGGGGTAGATGAATAATGATCATAGTTGTATATAAATTCCTTAAGTGGCTCCTGGCTCAGGCTGAGTGACTAGGAGGGGTAGTAGCCTTGAGTGACAAATTTAGTCTCCCGGCTTCAAGTGCATGGAGGCACATTCCTCTTGCAAAGGGAATTAAGAGAAAAAGGAGAAACCGAAGCAACTTTTTGAAGTCACATTCTTCATTTAACTACATATATGCCTTGTTCTTTCCCCGTCAGTAAGTGGTATTCACATAACCTCCGGCTCTCTGTGTGCCCCCTGCCCGCACATGTTTGTTTCAAGTCATCAATAACCTTCCCAAGTGTCTCGTAAGTTGTTTCATCCTTAGCTGCTGGGCACAACTTCATTCCACTTCTAAAGCCATTAAACAAGAAGACTGCCCCAGCCCCAGCAACCACAGGAGTTACGTAAAGGACTTGTTAAAAGAAATATACAATATCTGAATTTCAAGAGAGTTCCTCCCCCCAAGGGGGAGGGGGGCATGAAAATGCCAACAGTTTAAAAAAAAAAACATTTTGTTGACACGCTCATTGCCCTTGCCAAGTAGTGGAGATCACAGGTCTGAGTGCTTTCCTCCCCACACAGCAGAACCAGGATGATCAGAGCGATGCTAAACCAAATGGCGGAGGCTTTTCCTTATCCTGTGCTGCTGCCGGTCACAGTGACTGCTAGCACGCAAACTGCAGCTAGTCCATGGCCTGGTGGTCCTGCACACGGCAGTGCATGCTGAGGACCGTCAGGAAGTGCGGCAGCTCCTCTTGTGGGATACAAGCAGCAGAGGCAGATTCCAGTGCAGGGTAGTCTGCAGACAAAGGAGTCCATTCTGGCAATACATGGAAACACCCTTTTTGCAAATTAGCAGTGCATGCGCCCATGTCTGTGAACTGCTAACAGGCCCGGGACACTCAAAAAGACTCCTCTGGTCTGTTAAGTAATTAGAGGTGCACACAATGCCGCAGCACACAAGACATTTCCCTAGTGTGGGGAGACGCTGGAACACTTCCTCCAGCATTTGCCAGAATTCAGCATGTGACCAGATGTTCAGTTGTACTTAACACTGGGAAGGAAAGCAAACTGCTGTTTTTATAGCACTAGTGAGAGACTGGCTTGTAAATACAGAATTTTATATAAATATGCATGAATATAGTGGAAAGTTTTTTTAAAAGCTCTCTCTCTCTCTCTCTCTCTCTCTCTCTCTCTCTCTCTCTCTCTC
>JAJKFI010000010.1:6323055-6359311 GCA_029204185.1 Lerista edwardsae
GAGAGAGAGAGAGAGAGAGAGAGAGAGAGAGAGAGAGAGAGAGAGAGAGAGAGATCACACAGATAAACTGCACAGGTTATTGGGAATTGGAGGAACAACCAGCCATTCTGATCATTTGTATACCCAAAAGCCGCTCAAGCTCAAGGAGTAGTCCTATACTAGAGAACAGCAAAGTTCTCTCCCAAGATTATACCGAAGGATGAGAGCAAGGTGAAGGAAACCTTCCTCCTAGTTCCAAGGAAGGCTGAACACAACTGCACTTCTAATCTGGATTATTCCTTACACTGGACACTAGGAAACACATTATGGCCAGGCTCGAGATACATGCAAGGACCAGAGTTCCTTGGCATGGCTTCCACAGTGTGGATTCTTGCACTAACACCCCCTCCCACCCCATTGTGTTTAAAACGGCTCTCAGTTTAAGGATGAAGGGCACACCCATTTGAGAACTGAGATGTTTACCTTCATGTCTGCCTCCGACAGAAAGTATCAGAGGGCATTAGGGCCACAGTAAAGCGCGTTTGGACCACTCTCGGAGGCAGGGAGGATGGCGCACGTCTGTGTGCTGCTGGCCTCTCTGAGAGTGGTTCAAACATACTTTATGGTGTTCCTTGTGCCAGCCAAACTTTGCTGGCCTAATGGTGCCGGCCTCACTCCAGGTTAGGATTGCACTCTCAAGGGGTATTTGGGTATCTCTCTGGCCAGCCAAGTGCACTGACAGCCGGTTAGCGTATTTAGTGGAACCAAGTGCTGGAGCCTTTCCTGCACTGCATCCTTTGCATATCGGAAGAACCCCCTCCCCACCACCGTGTTTCAAGACACCTTTTGCATACAACCGGTCAGAATTCAGCCTGGCCTTTTCAGCAGACAGTTTTGTTTTCCCCACTGAGGACCGTTCAAACATGCAACTTCCACCCTCACCTGCAGCTTCAAATGGTACAGTCCGGGAAGAACATTACCACTTCATTCCTATTCTGACATGCAGAATAGGCCCTGAGGCATCACACAGGCTTTAGCCACAGTTATTTCAATGGCAAATCTTAACCTTTTTCTCTGTTGCATCCCCATAGTGTACTGTACTATGTACCATATAATTTATTAAAAAAAAAATCCAGCTGCCACACTGGAAAGGATCCTGGCTGCTTACATTGTAGAAGAGGGCTTCCTTGGAATGCTTCCCAAACTGCTGATACAGGGTCTCCTGGAATATGCCCATCCGGGCTGACATGAGGAGGGCAAAGGTCAGCGCAGCAATACCTGAAATACAACAGCACGAACACGCTGAGCACATTAACTTCCATTGGCTGGGAAGAGCTCTGCAAAAGCTTTGCTCCCTCTTCCCATGGCTAGGACAGGCATAGACACGTCCACATCAGGAGAGCAGCCAAGTCACTATGGAAGCGACTCACTGCCTTTTCTACAGACAGGCAGTATCTGGGTACGTATTAAGGATGTCTCCTTGAGCAAAGTGGTGACCAAGCGTTTCAATCAACATGCAAAGTGTGAGAGGCAGGCAGACAGAGGGCGACACAGAAATGTCTCACGGGCTGCTCAATCCACACCGTGCTCAGCCAGCTTTTGTAGCAATTCTACAGAACCTGCTTCCCCCTCAGCTCATAAGAGAATTAACACCGTGACAGTTACAAACCTAGCAACCACCAAAGGAAAGCAGAGACACCGTTTTCATCTTCACTTGAGCTCGACAAAGAAGACTAGAGGGACAAAAGAAGAGGTTGGGGGAAGGGAGACAGAGAGAGAGAGAGAGAGAGAGAGAGAGAGAGAGAGAGAGAAATGTCAGTCTTTGCAAGTTTATGTTTAAGTAGGTAGAGGGGTCCTGCAAAAGCCTGCTTAGTTGAAGCCCACCTTGATATGAATGACTATATCAGAAAAATAATGCATGTATCTTGGGATAGCCAACTTTTTTATTCTTGGCGGGAGGAGGACCTCCAGGCAATGGGACAGGGACCTGAAGTGAATTTTCTTAACTGGCCATTTCATGGGCAGGCAGGCTCTATAAGACAATAGTCACCAACTGCCAGGAGGGAATCAACAAGAACTTCCTGTTGCCCTATTGTGTTTTTCTCAAATGCTCCGTCTGCCAGAGGAAGCACCCAAAGCGCTTATCATGCTTCGCCTAAAGGAGAAGTTGTCCCTGTAAGCGGGGCTTTTAACCATTTAATGGGCACAGGGGAGATTGTGCAGGGGGTGGGGTGCAGTTGCATGTGACCCCCCCCCCGCCCCCACGTGATCCCATGCACATTAAATCATTTTTAAGTTACCATGGCAAAAAACTGTTAAAATAAGCAGATTTTCGCTGCGGTAACTTTTTAAAATAATTTAATGAGCCCAGGTGCCTGCTGAGTGGGAAGGGCGCCCCTTATATCCGTGGATAACTGAAACCGCAGATACGGAATCCATGAAAATGGGGGGCTCCCCTGTAGTCTGGAGATGACCTCTGGACTGCCAGGCGCTCATCCCTCCTCTAGATACGAAATATCTTGTTTTTTAGGTCAGGGAACTGCATAGTTCTATTTTTAACATTGTGTTGCATGAGGGGCGGGGGAAGAGGGATGTGTCAGTGATTGACATCCTAGGAGGGAGGGGCACAGGGTGTCAGTTCTTACCACTTGCTTTGCAGACATGAAGGTGCAGGTGAAGATCCCCAAAGACACCAGAGCTATGGAGGTGTATTTGGAGACATTGTACCTGTGCAAAAGGAGAACAAGGAGTTGGTCAGCCGAAAACCACGCAGCAGTCCTACTGGATCCTAAACTTTGGGTGCCTGGGCCAGAGTACAGTAAGGAGGATGCAGGAATCTGCACTGCCCCAATCAATGAACCAAGTCAACCATCTGGCTTCCAGCGGCTGCTCTAGGAGTCTCATGACTCCGCCGTTAAGCAACAAGAATAGGGAGAAGCAGCAGCACCTTCCTAACCCTGGTCTCATACTAACAGAAGTGCTGCTAAACTAAAGGACTTTGATACTATTCCTGTCTTGCAACGGTGAGGCTTTCCTAAAACCGCTTAGAAAAATCATGTCAGAAGTGGTTAAAAATCAGAGAATTCCTAGTCTTATTCATTAAGGTATTTTCTTCTGCCTTCCTGTGTCCAAAAATTAAAAAAAAGAGCTAAAGGTGGTGTACAAATTAGATTTCTAAATCCAATAACAAGAAAGATTAAAACTGAATGGCAACTTAAAAGACATTGCATAAGAGAGCAAGCAGAATAAACTACCTCTGGTCAGGCTGAATGCCTGACAAAGAAAAACGTCTTTACGAGACAAGGAGATCAGCTAGATCTCCCAGGGCAGGGAATTCCAGAACAGAGAAAGGGTTGCAGGGGGGCAGGGGGTTACTTGCCAACAGACACTTGGCAGGTGACATGGACTGGCCTCATTTTGAATTGGATCCTTGGCCCATCTAGCCCAGGAAGCGTATATGTATTTTCCTAGCCCCGTTACTAGGGTTCCTTTCAAGTGGAGATGTCAGAAATGGAAGCGGAGATCTTTCACGGAGCCAACGTCCCTTCCCTTTCGCTGCACCAGCTCTTGTAGTTTCCGGTTCCTCTTCCTGGCTCTCAATTCTTGCTCAAAACTGGCCTTGCCACTGTCAGCCTTAGCTGGTTGCCTTGGGATGCCCTTGGAACTAAGCCGCCAACTCAAGGCCTCTGTGGCACAACGTATAGAGGTTGGAAACTAGAGGGCTGTGGGACTCATCTGGTCACCACCCACCTATGGTGTTTTAGAGGCTTAAAGTAAAAGGCTATCAAACCCCAGTCATCTTCCTAGGGGAAGAGGAGGAGGAAAATGCAAGATATGCACAAGGCCTAACTAGAACCAGGACTGAGCGCTGGACTCATTTTCTCTTCCGGGATTTAGCCACAGAACACGTCACGCAGAACACAGATAAGGAGTGGAACTCTTAGGTCATCAGGGGGGCCCTTCTAACAGGGGGATGGCAGCCAGGAACAAGGCCTTCTTGGTGGTGGCCCCTTATTTTTGGAACTCCTTTCTCCTTGAACTAAGAACGGCTTCCTCTTTGAACAGCTTCTTTTTTGAAAGGCATTTGCATGAATGTTTGACCGGCTTTTTTAATGTACGGTTTTTAATATTGGTGATCCTGGGTTTTGTGTTATTTTAATTATGTTTCTTTTTAGGTTTTTTTAAATTTTTCCATGTAGTTCTCCATTTAATTTAGTTTTTCCATTTTTGTAAGCCACCTTGCGTCTCCTCTTGGAGAAAAAGGCGGGGTAGAAACCTTTTAAATAAACAAACTGTGCAGGCACCTTTCTCTTGTTCCTGCCATGCCCTCCCTCCCCTCACCCCTAGCCCAGGTTAGCAGAAAAGAAATCCTGGGTCAGAGCATGTGAGTTCTAAGAGGACATCAACCTTCGCCCTGTCTGCTAATGAAGCTTCATTCCCTCCCCCGTACGCTCATGACCACAGACAGCCCAGCCACTAGCAGGGGACAGAGTTGCGCCTCTTGAATGCTGCAATGCACACATAACTGTGCCTTAACAAAGCCAAAACTTACCTTTTCTTCAAGATAACAATGCCCAGAGCCATGTTCGCTATCAAAGAGCCCTGGAAGGTCCGGGAAAGAAAAGCTGTGTTAGCAGTTACTCATCGCTAGGAAATTGCGCATCGCTAGACTAAGTGGTGAGAGGACTGCTGGGACGGTGATGCCACAGTGCATTGTGGGAACTCTATCCCAAGGACAAAGCCGCCCCACTGCCAGGAGTGGTGGGGAGGATTTTCCCTCACTACAGAGTGCCCCACCCCCCTTCAGTAGTTTGTTCCACAGCAGAGACCATTAGCCATGCACTGACACTGGAGAAAACACGTGGTCACTCAGAGTGCAATCCTAACCTGGAGTTAGGCCGGCACAGTTGGGCCAGCGAAGTTTGGCTGGTACAAGGGATGCCAGAAAGTATGTTTGGTCCACTCTCAGAGTCAGAGAGGCCGGCACTCAGACATGCGCCATTCTCCCTGACTCCGAGAATGATCCAAAGGTGCTTTATGGTGGCCCTTGTGCTGCCCAACCTTTGCTCCAGTGCCATCAGTGACATGACAACAGCTAGGGGGGGGGAGTCTGAACCTGCACCCTGCCCTTGGCAACTCCAGCTGCTGAGAATCAAGCCTGTTCCACCTTGTCTAGCATCACTGTAGCTATCTGTCTGCCTCAGCAGGGACACCAAGGAATTGACCTCCCTCCCCCAGGGCCTGGAGGTTTGCATCGTGTCCTCTGTGCTGCAGGCCTTGTCACTGGGCTACAGCCTCCCTATTTCAGCATATTCACAGCTGAGCTGTTTGCTGAAACATCTCGCTTTTTTGAGGCTATTTTATGCTACTTGAGTTTTTAGTTATGCAACGTTGGCTTTATCTAAACTGGAAGCTGCTTTGAAGGCCTGTTGATGAAAAAACAGCCTAGAGACATTACTATAAATACACAGGCTACTGTGCAAAGTGCCTTATGCTTCCTATTGGTCCTGTCTCTCACAAATCCAGGAGACACACTGCAGAAAATGACTTGCAACACCGGCCTGCAACATTCTCGACAACCACAATGACAACATGCTTGGTGGGCTTGTCCGACTATTTGACTGGAGACGAGGGTGACCTTCAGAAAGCTGGGTGCTCTGTGGCCACCGAGATATGCTGGCAAATGAAATGTGCCCTAACTTGGGGATGATCAGGCACACCTTTCACCTGCTGAGGAAGTGGCAGACAGACGGACGGAGAAGTTGGCTGACAAGCAAAGAAGAAGTGGCATGTAAGCTAACACGATCTTTTGGGAGAAAGGGGCAGATCAATTAATATGGGACTATGGGATGAACAGCTGTTACAAGAGAAGTGGACAAATTCACTGAAGAAGAGAGGCATATTGATGGCTACTAACCTCAACTGCTAAATGGAACCTCTGAATACCTCCTGCACGGCTTGCAAGGTTCCTATGCCATCTGACCGATAGGTGAAAAGCATAGGTGAAAATCATACAGCTCAATCAGGGTCCTAGAGCTTGCATTACAGCCGCCATTTTCCAATCACTGTGTCGTGGCACATTGGTGTGCCACAAGTGGTCCCCAGGTGTGCCACGGGAATTTGAGGTAAGGTCATTTATTAGTCGGGACAATGGGGGATGTGAGCTCCCCATTGGCAGCATGGTGTGCTTTGTCAATTGTCAAAAAACTGATGGTGTGCGTTGACCAATTTTAGTACCTTCTCAATGTGCCATGAGATGAAAAAGGAGGAAAACTGCTGCACTGCAGGGAGAACAGAGGTGGGCAGCCCAGCCTCTCTGTCTTTCATGATTCCTTCTGCTGAGCTACTATTTTTTAGAAAGCTTCAAAGGATTAAGAGCGCAATCCATACCTGGAGTTAGGCCGGCACAGTTAGGCCAGCAAAGTTTGGCCAGCACAAGGGACACCGTAAAGTATGTCTGGACCGCTCTCGAAGTCAGAGAGGCCAGCACACAGACGTGCGCCATCCTCCCTGACTCTGAGAGTGGTCCAAACACATTTTATGGTGCCCCTGGTGCCCGTCAAGCTTTGTTGGCCTAACAAGTTAGGAGTGTGCCCTAAGTCTGGACTGAAATGAAGTGGAAAGATCTGTGGACTCCATTAGGGCACCTTCTGATTTCCCTTTGTAATGTAAGCATTGCGTTGTCCCATCTTCCATCACAATTCCCAAGAGATGCCCAAAGAAAAGGCCCACAATGAAACTCACCGATCTAAATATCATATGCAATGGCATTGCTACATTCAGGTTGAGAGCGTAATTGTTCACCACACTGACCGTGAAGAACATGGCCACCATAATCAAGTAGTACCTGAAACAGAACCACATAGAGTTTGCCTATGAGGTCAACCTTAAAGGACGGGGGAGCATTTTATCAACATGAATTTTACCCATGGCGCAGGTGGATTTTTGAGCTATCCTCCAACACAGACAGCAGCTGCGTACATGGTGGCATCTGATGGCCTACAGATGAATGTCCCAGAGTTGGCCCATGGACCATATGAAGTCCTGAGGACAGCTGCCCACAAGGTCTGGCCTGGCCTTTTCCCTTCATCTCCCTACTGCCCTTCCAACTTTCCTGCTACTTACAGAGTTCTTGGAGGACTAGGGCTCAGGTTCCAGCAGCAACTGCTAACAGAAGGCATCAGCTCAGCCAAATAACTTGTAGTAGGGACTGGGAAGACAGAATTACAAACCAATCCCAAGGGACAATGCAACAGGGACCACGTTTGGGGGCATGGACTGATCAGCATCATCCAACAGGAGTTAGACTGAAGAACAGAAAGATTATTGCCCAATGTAAAAAGGCAAGAGTTTCAGTCCACTGCCCTTCTGCAAGGTGTGCACACGCACTCCAACTGACCCTATGCTACTGCCACCGTGTGCCATGATGGGACACCCATGGCCTGGCTCCTCCCCTCCCTCCCGTTGTGGCAATCACATGTTTAACAGTGCCTGTAGAGGGGCAACTGGGGGCAGTCTAACAGGGGAGGACACTTTTAGTGCCCTGCCAAGGAAGTGGTGAGACTTGCATGTCATGAGTGCGCATATCTACAATGGCATGGAGCTTGGGGGGGGGGAAGGAATATTATCCAAACTAGCTCCAGGTCACCTAAAGGAGTCCTATACCTGCACCCCTGAAAAAGACCCTCATGCAACCCAGTGGTTCCCAGTGGTTCCCAAACCTTTTTGACTAGCCCAGTAGGTCAAAAGAGTCACCAATAGCCTCAACTCCCCATTAGGGCTGCAATCCTATACATTGTAAAGGGCGACAGGTTTTCTGCAAGGATTCCCTTGGCTCGTTTCCAGTTCTCCAGGGCTCACAGTTTGGGAACTGCTGGTAATACTCTCTCCTGAATCCTGTTTCCCTGGGCTGGGATCGGCAGGGTTGCACCAGCCCCCTTCCTGCTGTGAGATGGTCACGTGCGATTTCCAATCCAATCATGTAATCAGGTGCCACGCCATCCCCACATCCAGGCCTTTGGACTTCTCTTTCCATTTCCAAGTTGCCCGCAGCCTAGCAGGACTTATGGGTGATGCACCCAGGCATCAGCCAAACCAAGCAGTCACTACAGCAAAGCAGGGGCTTCAGCTATATCCAGTCAAACAGAGTTCTGGGCTGTTGCACATGACCCTGCTCTCCACCCTCCAAGTCGGGAAACATCCGTTTAGATCCACTTTACCTGATTGGAATAGCAGGGCGTTTGCTTCCAAACTTTGCTTCGAAGATAAAACCCTCCATAGCTATAAATAAGAACTGTGCAAAGGTTATTATGTTCCCGCATCCTGGAAACTCTCTAGGTTGGGGGGACAAAAAGAAGAGAGAAATAAAAAAATAAGTATGCAGAAACTTTGCAACATCTCTAGAGGATATCAAACCAAGATCTTGGGTGCATATTGCAAATTAAAAAATAAAAGAGCAGAGTCGAAAGCGTATTCAAATTCCTAGCACCAATAATTCAGGAGCACAGCAGATCTATTATTTTGAATAAATCCACCCCCACAAACAGGAAAGAGGACCATTAAAGAGGGAGCCGGATAAATAAGAGATCCAGGGAGGGGCATGCAAGACAGATCTATCAAATTAAAACAAGAAAAGCAAATGAGTACAGCGTATTACTCAAATGCATGGCTTGAAAAGAGTTTATTGAGCATTCAACACAATTAAAAGTTATCTGTATTCAGGAGACAGAGGCTGGCAAGACAGCCAGGCACAAGTGTACTCTGCCTTTTAAATCCTGTTTCTATGTCCAAAACAAAAATGGAATCCCGAAAGCTCAGATTCAACAGGGACGCAATATTCATGGCAGGGTCCACTGGTTTGAGTGCTTCCCAGTGAAACTGTTCCAAATGCACCTAATGGGACATGTGTATCGTGCCATTCACATGCCGCGCGATCACCCTTGCAGCGCAGGCAGGTGTGATCTGACACATTGATACAGGAGTGGTCAGGTTTCAGGCAAGTGGTGGGTTTCACTGCTGGGAGTGGTGGCACCAAATCTGCCTTTTGGCCAATGTCCATGAACTTTGTTTTATCTCTCAGGCTGTTGATCCTGCTACCAGATGATGCAACTGCACTTACTTCTGATATCTAAACCAGCCTCAACTGCCTTAAGTCTAATTAATACAGTGCTTTCAACCAGTATGCCATGGAACACTGGTGTGCCGTGAATGGTCCACAGGTGTGCTGCGGGGGTTTGGGGGAGATTTATTAACAGGGCAACTGGGGGATGCGAGCCTCCCATTGCCAGCTTGGTGTGCCTTGTCCAAAAACTGATGGTGTTCCTCTGGCAATTATAGCACCTTGTCAAGTGGGCCGTGAGATGAAAAAGATTGAAAATCACTGCATTACTGTGTCATCATGCAACAAAGTGGACACTTAATGTTGTGGACACAAACATAGTGTGCTTGGGAAAAACATCTCCAGGACACAAGTGGACACTGCCAAGGGCAGAACATACAAAGCTGTTCTGAAGCCGCACGTATCCTAGAGAGCTGCAGTTCAAGAAAGGGGACCCTGGAATTCTGGCAACTGCTTGTCTGAAGGCTGCAACTTGGAAGCTATGGTTCTATTCATGCAACCTAAAATTGAACTCACCTCTTTGCCATTGGAAGGGGGTAAAGATTTGTTCTCTGTTGCCCCAGGAAGTAGGACTAGATTCAGAGTGCAATCCTTACCTGGAGTTAGGCCAGCACAGTTAAGCCAGCAAAGTTTGGCTACCACAAGGGCCACTGTGAAGCGTGTTTGGACCACTCTTGGAATCAGGGAGAATGGTGCACGTCTGTGTGCTGGCACCTCTGACTCAGAGTGGTCCAAACATACTTTACGGTGGCCCTTGTGCCTGCCACATTTTGCTGGTCTAACTGTGCCGGCCTAACTCCAAGTTAGGATTGCACCCCTAATGTGCTTAAGCTGCAGGAGCAAAGATTTCAGTTGGGTATCAGGAAGAAAATACTTAATGGTAAGAACAGTTCAACAATGAAACTGATTACCAAGGGAAGTGGTGGTCCTTCCTTGCTGGAGGTTTTCAAGCAGAGGGTTATCAGGCACCTTTTGGAAATGCACTAGGGAGGATTTTCCTGCTTCTAGCAGGAGACTGGACTAGATGGCCTTGAAGGCCCCTTCCAACTCTATGATTCTATGCTACCATTTTTATTGACATGGCGCCCTGTGGTTAAATTAATAACACTATTACTGTATTTTCAAGGGAGGAAGCCGAGAACAAATCTGGAGACTGGAATAAAAAAAAGTTTCGGAAGTCATGTGGTTACTGTGGCTAAGAATCAACAGACAACAGAAGCAGCAACCCCATCCCACACCAAGAGTAGAAACTAGCTCTGTCCCAGAGCCTTCTGACTAGCTCAGTGCAAACTACAAAACTGTGTCCATTACAGGCTGTCAACATTTTTCTTTGGAATAGTCACCCTTGCCTTGCGTCGTGAACGCACCACATGAGCGAGCTATGAAGAGCCCCACTTATAGACCACACAAAGAAGTCTGTGTACTCCAATTACCAGCAGACGTGATCAGTACTTTTATTGTCAGGTCAGACCATTACTTTTATTGTACCTGGTGATGCCACACCTCTTGGGTCTGGCAATAGAATTTATAGGACAACATGTTGCCCTGGAAAGTTCTAGGCTTCCACAGAATGACTTGTGCTTCTTTCTTCACTACCTCTATAGGATGCCTGTTCATGATTCTGCACTCTGTGTTTATAAACCCCCTTACTCCACAGGTGGGCTGAATGCAGCCTTGTGTGTTCTATTTTTTCCCCTGTAGAATCCCTGTGGCCCACCAATGCATTTGGAATGTACAAAGCAAGGGTGTGCACTGGAGGAATCTCTTCATATTTACTGCATAGCTAATCTGTGCAAAGGGATCCTGAATTGGCTTGTTCTTGCTTATGAACATGAGAAGTCCTTACTCAAGCCAAAGTCTCCCTAATCCAGCATTCTCGACAAGAATCCCTGCAACCAGGAGTGGCATGAGGTAGCCCAGCATCAACTGGTCAGTGGCTGCATTGGTGCAGGAAAGTTGGATAGGTAGCCTGATCTGGATGTTATGTGGCCTCAATAGTCTTATCTGGATGCTATGAAACCACAAAGAGACTCCCCAATTTCTCAGACACATGCTGGGAAGCCCTACCCCATCCTGCTCTGTGGCTCCACCCCCTCCCCTTTTGCATGATGTGTCTATACAAATGCTGCACAGTACAGGAGAGATTCTTTCTGCAATGAGACATGCTGGATGCCCACCCCCTCATCACAGAGAGCATCTCTCCCTATGTACAGCATTTACCTGGTATTCACAGCGTCCAGATAGGGCTCTATGCTTATTTGAACACAAGGGGTTGTTTTAAGGTTTCCATCAGTTTTAGTGCTGCTGCTGCTGCACAATTCTAGCTGGGTCTCATTTTAAAAAGTCTCATTTTATTCCACTCTCATTGGTTACCTGTGTGCTTTTGAGTTCAAGTCAAGGTAAAGTTTACAACCAATACTAATATTATAGAGTATAATATAATATATTATTAAACAATGTAACCAACTAACCAACAGTATTTATACAGTATACCGCTTTTCAACACAAAGCGGTTTACAAGCAAAAAATAATAAATGTAAATGGCTCTCTGTCCCCAAAGGGCCCACGATCTAAAATAACCAAGCCCTTAGCAGCCTGAGATCAAGTTATTTAAAATGAGTCTTCGCTCAATATGATAGTTCCTGCTTTGAGTTCTCCCCCGGAAGTTGGAGGGGGAAGAAAGAGCACAACAGATCTGTTTTGGACACAGCCCCCCAGGTGTTGAAACTCTCCCCCCCTTCCCCGGGAGTTGCAATGCCCCCTCTCCAGTATGTGGCTGCCAGGTAGGGCTTTCCGGGAGGGAAGCATTAATACTCCCATTTGTTTGCTTTGCTCTTCTGTCTTTCCTCCTGATCCTGTTGGTGTTGGGGGGTTAGCACTGTTCGGTGATTATTTTATTACTGCTTGATTTTTTGTGTGTCTGCCAGCCGCCGCCTTGAGGGCCTCCTAAGGGGCAAACAGGAGGGGTGTAAACCAACCCTCCTTTCCCCGGGATCTTTTTGGGCAGATCCTGGCACTGCCCTCTTCATTCATACCACTCACCTGATCAAGAGCTCCAGGAAGACCACGTTGCTGCAGCACCCGCCGAACACCAGCCCCACGGCGAACCCGGGGTGCATTCTACTAACTACGGGAAAGCGACCCCGCTTCCAGGCACCTCCGAGCACTACCCGCTGCGCGGAGCCGGCCGGCAGACCAGCCTTCCCCTCCGCTTCCTGCCTCAGTCGCCTCTCGGGCCCTTACGCCGCTGTAGTTCTCCGGCCTCTTTTCTCCCATACACTCTTACGGCTGCCTTGCATGCCACGAACTACGGCTCCCAGAAATCTCCAATTCTCGCGGCTTCTTCTCGCTGCAATGGTCACCCACCGCGTATGGTTTTCAGAGGGCTTCTGGGAGTTGTAGTTGTTCCGTGCAGGTCTGCCCGCTAACATCTTCGCTATGGGAACGGGTTGCATTAACAAACCGAGGGAGTGCGCCTTAAAGTCCCCTGGCGAGAAGATTTTAACTGAAGCAGGTAAATGGCTTTCTCGTCTCCCACTGTGTATATACAGCGTAGCAGGGATTTACGCTTTGAATTTTAGCCGCTTTATTTCATTTGGACAAAAGAAGTTCGAAGATACAGTGGAAACTGGTATTTATTCATTCCTAATATTTATTTCCTGCCTCCCGCCTTTAATCTCAACGTGGCTAGAAACTTAGCTAAGAAGATCCATAGGTAGGGTGGGTTTTTTTGGTTGAAAACTGCTTTTTGGCAATTAAAATATCTGAATAAAAACACAAAACACCGCATTTTGGTGTTTAAAGATATTTTCCAGACATTAAAATACATTAATTTAGGGGCATCCGCTAAAACTGAGGGTTGGGAGAGTTAAAACAGATAAAAGGAAGTACTTTTTTACCCAGCGGGTAGTTAATCTGGAACTCTTTGCCACAGGAGGTGGTGATGGCATCTGGTCTTGATGCCTTTAAGAGGGGATTGGACTGATTTCTGGAGGAAAGGTCCATCGTGGGCTATTATTTTATTTATTTATTTATTTATTTATTTATTTATTTGATTTTTACCCCGCCTTTTTGCCCAGAGGCACTCAAGGCGGCATTACAATATAAAAAGATACAATATAAAATTAACATTAAAAAGCAATTAAAAACAATGTTAAAAACAATACAATCAACAAAATTAAAACAAATACCATTTAAAAAACAACACGCCCAGTGGATCATAAAATCAACTATAAAAATACACCAACCAGCCAGCCAGCCAGCCTGTCAACAGTTAAAAGCTTTCTGGAATAAAAAGGTCTTCAGCCCCCGCCGAAATGTAACCAAAGAGGGAGCAGTTCTCAATTCTAAGGGGAGGGTGTTCCAGAGTTGGGGGGCCACCACCGAGAAGGCCCTCTTCCTGGCCGCCACCCCTCTCACTTCTCCTGGTGGCGGCACAGTCAGAAGGCCCCCCCCCAGATGATCTAAGAGTACGGGTTGGATTGTATGGAAGGAGGCGGTCCCTCAAATACCCTGGACCCGAGCCGTAAAGGGCTTTAAAAGTCAAAACCAGCATCTTGAATTGGGCCCGGAACAGAACCGGCAGCCAGTGCAGTCGCCGAAGCAGCGGCTCGACAGAGTCAAACCGACGTGCCCCAGCAACCACCCGAGCCACCGCGTTCTGTACTAGTTGTAATTTCCGGACCGTCTTCAAAGGCAGCCCCACGTAGAGTGCATTGCAATAATCTAATCTAGATGTCACTAGGGTGTGGGTCACTGTGGCCAGGTCCGCACAGCTCAGGTACGGCCGCAGCTGGCGAATCAGCCAAAGCTGAGCAAACCCTGGCCACCGCTGCCACCTGGGACTGCAGGTGTAGCTGTGAATCCAGGAGAACCCCCAAGCTGCGAACCTGCTCTTTCAGAGGAAGTGCGACCCCATTCAGAGCAGGACGATAGTCCAATACCCGAGCTGTGGATTTCCGAACCAAAAAATCCACAGGCAATGATGGATTGTGCAACCTCCTTACAAAGGTGTTGGGCTACTGGTACCGGGTGCAAGGGAGTGGCAACAGGATGCAAGCATCTTGTTGTCTCATGCCTCCCTGGGGCACCTGGTGGGCCGCTGTGAGATACAGGAAGCTGGACTAGATGGGCTTTTGGCCTGATCCAGCAGGGCTCTTCTTATGTTCTTATGTTCTTATATATGTAATTAGAACTAATACTTGTGGCTGAATCTGCTGACACTATATCATCAATATCAACCACCTAGTACACGTTTAAAGCATTTAAAGTTAATAAAAATGAGAATTAAAAAAACATAACACTGCAATTTGCTATTTTAATCAAGAAACTTTGGGGGGAAAAAGATCACCAAAAAAAACATACCCCTATCCATAGGAAAGCTTCTAAAACCAGTTGTTTTTTTAACAAGCTACAGAAAAAGCAGCATGAGCGCATTTTTCAGCACTGCTTCAGAGAGCATTTAAAGCTACTTCCAAAAGTTGAAAAGGTTGCAGCATCCTGAAATAGAGCGGGTACAATTGCTTTGTTCAGTCGCTAAGTCGTGTCCGACTCTTCGCGACCCCATGGACCACAGCACGCCAGGCCTCCCTGTCCTCCACTAGCTTCCGGAGTTCGCCTAATTTCATGCTCATTGCTTCGGTGACACTATCTAACCATCTCATCCCCTTCTCCTTTTGCCTTCAATCTTTCCCAGCATGAGGGTCTTTTCTAAAGAGTCCTCTCTCCTCATGAGGTGGCCAAAGTACTTGAGCTTCAGCTTCAGGATTTGTCCTTCCCGGGAGCAATCAGGCTTGACTTCCTGGAGGATTGACCGATTGGTTCTCCTTGCAGTCCAGGGGACTCTCAAGGGGACAATTGCTTGCACACCTGTAAAATGCTGCTGGGTTTGGTTCCAGATGGTGCTCCTTACAATGCAGGGCAATCCTCTGCATGTTTATTCCAAAGTAAGCCCCACTGAACAGTGACACTTTCTTCCAGGCACGGGTGCACAGCCCCAAAGCCTTATCCTATGCATGGCTGTGCATGCTTCCTTACTTAGTTCCACTGAGTTCAAAAAGACTCCCATGTAACTATGAATAAGATTGCAGCCTTTAATCTGCAATAAGGACCAGCAATTTCTGTGTGGTTTACAGGTGTGCTCTGGTATCCACTGATTCGAGTACCCATGGATGAAAAAAAAGGTAAAGGTTTCCCCACTAGAATGGTCTAGTCGTGACCGACTGTAGGGGGCGGTGCCCATCTCCATTTCTAAGCCAAAGAGCCGGCATTTGTCCAAGCTTCTGTGGTCATGTGTCCAGCATGACTATCCACTGCAGCGCACGGAACGCCCGTTACCTTCCCACCAAAGTGATCCCTATTTATCTACTTGCATTTTTAGGTGTTTTTGAACTGCTAGGTTGGCAAGAATTCATGGATACTGGACTCCTATTAAAAAGATAGGGAAACATTAAACAAACCTCTTTTTTTTTTTACCTTGTTGCAGCAAAACCACTGATGTTCCCCTTTCTTTTAAAATGCGTCCTCTGTATCCATGGGTTTAGGTATCCATGGTGGGGTCCAGAACAGGACCCCGGCACATGCTGAGGCATGCCAGTGAAGAGTGCAATCCTGCTCGCATTTGCTTGGAAGTAAGTTCCACTGAACTCAGTGAGGACTTTAGTGTAGGCATGCATAGAACTAGGTGATGCACCTGAAACCTCTGCATAGAATTCACAGGGACAGTACAAGTGCAGAGCTAGAACATTTTGGCGCATTTAGAACATTGCAGAGTGGGAGAAGCAGATGCTGGCATGTCATCAGTGGGGTGGGGGAGCATTTAGCTTACCGCATAAGGAGGTCTTGGGCCAGCCCTATACATAGGTTGCTCCTCGAGGCATGTTTGCTCACGCTGGTGGTGTTTTGAGAACAGGGCTTCTTTGTATACCTTTGTTTCAAAGCACCTTGCAATGGGCAGCATGGCAGGCGTAATATAGCAGAGGATGGATGTTGGGGCAACTCCAGTCTGGTGCCTTCTCTGCTTGTCTGCTTAAAACGTCTCACAGCTCATTGGCGGAGAACAAAAATCAAAGTTTCCCTTTGAAGCAGTGTGCCCAGGACTTATTTAACAGCAATTCTTCAGGTGGCAGCCAGATCAGAATGATTGATCTCCCCCCCCCCCTTCTTTCTTCCCCTCCTCATCTTTGTTGTGTCAAAGGTGTGCCTCTTAATGAATGGGTTGCCTTTTGTCCTGCTATGGACAAAAAGCCACAAAACTAATGGCTTCCTTTGAACTGAATCAGCAGCAAATGAAAACGGAGAAGCCCATTGGTTTGTAAAAGCATGAGAACAATTCAGTATTGCTTGAACTGCTGCAGAGCAAGCCTATTTCTCCCAGTTTTCCTCCTTGTGGTTTGGAGACAATGTGAGATTATAGAAGGCTTTAATATTCTTTACGCACAGTCATGGATACAATTATGAGTTTTAGGGCACAATCCTAGCCAACTTTCCAGCACCGACATAGCTGTGCCACTGGGGCATGCGTTGCACCCTGCAGTAGAGTAGTAGTCATGGTGCTGGAAAGTTGGTTAGTACTGAGGGCTGGATGGGCCCCAAGTCCTTGGAAACGTGTGGCTGCCACCCAAACAGAGCCAGAGTGGTGTCCTGGACTGGGGAGTTTCTGTTCAGATCCCAGCTCAGCCATTAAGCTCTCTGGGTGACACTCACTCCACCTAGCCTACCTGTCTAGCTCTGAACTGTGTGCTACAATTCACTTTTGTGTCCTGATGTCATTTCTCCGCCATTTCCTCACACCTGCTAGAGTTGCCAATGGAAGCTATTCCTGGAAATCCCGCCCCCAAAAGTAGGATATAAAGTCGTCATGGCAGAGAGGCCATATTGTCCAAAGTTGCTTTCAGTAGTCACCTTGAGATTGATGCTGATTCCTAGAGTCTCCAGGCCAATCCCGGAGAGCTGGCAACCCTATTCCTTGCCAACAACCAGTCATGGTGTGGAGTAGGGATGGCTCAGAGGCACAGAGAAACACAACATAGTGATGGCAGGGTGCAAAGTAAATTGTGGAGAGGCACATCCTTGAGTTTGATGCTGTACTCAGAGGTAAGTCCCACTGTGTTCCATCCTGTTTTATCTGGGAATTTGTTTCCTTTCCCAAAATTATCTGCCTCTTTCTGTGGCTGCTATTATGACTATGCTGAAAGCATGGAACCAGCATGTTTAGAGGGAGTATATCTATGAATATCATTGGGTGGGGGCTGTAACAGTGGGAGGCCACTGTTGCCCTGAACCCTTGCTTTTTTGGTCTGATCCATCCCAGTTCGTCTTGCCTCCTTTTTTTGAGAACAAAGGCAGACTGTTCATAATGCCATGAATATATAGGTGCTCCTAGTCTGTAGCAGAGCATCCAGGTGGTTTTCCTCAAGATAATGTTTCTGTTGCAGCCATGCTGCATTTTTCAAACATTCAAGTGACAATATTTTGTTACTGGGCAATTCACTTTTCCTCTCTTGTGTTTCTGTTGTCCATCACCCCTGTGAGGGCTGCATAGAATGTGGCTGTATGCCAGTGGTGTTTCTACAGGGATGGCAAATCTCTAAGTTTTGCAAGAAGCCTTACCTTGCAGTAGAAATCACTCCTCTCCTGCATCGTGTTAGCCAATCCTCACAAGGAACAGCAACATCTTGGCGTTGCTTACTGGCTACATAACAGCAGCAAGGGAGAGGAGGGATTCACATGACAGGGTAAGGCTTCTTGCAAAACTTAGAGCTTTGCCATCCCTGTAGAAACGCCTCTGCTGTATGCCTGACACTTGTTGATCGTTCCCGGGGCATCAGCAGTGCTAGGCAACACCAAGCAGCAGGTACCAGCTCTGACTTATTCTGCAGGGAATAACTGCAGAAATCTCTTCTTCCTCCTCCTCCAGACCTCCCTGGCGGTGCCCTCTGCTCCAATATTTTGCCCACGATGAACCGTCAGTTTGTCGAAGATCGAATAGTGGAGATGGACACCCTTCCTTTCATCTGGAATGTGTCAAGACCCAGACCCCATTACATTCTCAGTGTGAAGATGTCCCGGCTTAAGCAATTAGCATTCACCTTTGAATTTGGATCCATAAATCCCAGGTTAAGAACTGGGGGGAGGGGAGCATATTGTTTTGCTGTGTAACATATGCCATGCAATGAATATGTTTTCGGACCCCTGTTTGCTTAAAAAATACCTTTAGGCCAGACTGTACATTGCAAGGAGTTCCGAGCTATCTTAAGCTAAAAGTGTAGTCTGGACTGGAAGGGAGAAGCTCTGTAGCCCCTTTCCCTCATTATTTTTCAGCTCAAAACCACTCTCCCTTTCCACTTGTGGAAGAAATGATATATGGTTGGTTTTGAGTTGAGTAATAACTGTAAAGGTAAAGGATTGCCTCTCCTCCTCTCATGACTGCTTTTCAACACACAGACACACACACACACACACAGAGGATGAAGTAATTTCACAGTCCCCTGAGAGGTTCCCCCTTTACCTGTAGTCCTTGGAGAGACCTGCTCTCCAGTCACAGCCTTTTGCCATGGTCCCAATTGCAGGGTCCTCTCTCCTTTTCTTCTTTTTCCCTCCCAGTCCTTCAACTCTCCTATCTCCCTCCTCCCCAACAACACAACCCGCCCCCCAGTGATGTCATGCAGGGGGAACGCAGGGGAACTCAGTTCCACTAGTTAAAATAAGGGCCGACTCCGCCCACTTCACTCTCCCTCCTCCCCCCTCCCAATTCCTCTGCAAAGAGCTTTTCTTCTTGATTGGCCGGCACTCAGAGGGTTAAAGGCAGTGATGTCATTCAGGGGGAACGGACCAGAACGGATCCTAATGGGCTCCGTGGCTGGTTCCGGGTTCCCGACAAATGCCAATCAAAAGTGAGTTCCTGTTCCTAAATCATTTGAATGACACCACTGCCCCCCCCTCCAATTTTCTAATCCCAGGTCTCTCTGGAAAACCCACAAAATTTCCCTACTTCCTTTTTCCCGCTTTTTCTTCCCCTTCTGTGCTTTTGCATTACACCTTTTCACCACAAAGCCACAAACACACACCCTGAGGGTACTTTGGAATACAGAAGATGGTGTTGGGGTAACATTATGCAGGGCTGCAGCAGGGTAACATGTAGTTTAAGCTACAATCCTAAGCCTGCAGCTGCAACACTACCCCAGCAACTGGTGTTGCAAAAGTGCCATAAGGCACTCCCTGGCAGTAGGAGCACAGGACCAGCGCTGGGGAGGGGACTGTGTGGAGCAGCCAGTGGTATGTTTCACTGCCGGCCAGCAGAATGGCTTTTCAGGGTGGGGGAAGAATGGAACTGGGCAGGTGGAGGGAGGGTCGGAGGGAGGATTGGGCTCAGGATAGAGGTGAGGCAGTGGCAGACTCTGCCACAGAATCCTATGTATCTTCCCGAGCCTGACATAGGCCTTCTTGGTTCTGCGCTTTCTGAATAGTGGGCACAGAAATGAGGAAACCCATTGCCAGTCACAGGGCTCAATGCATGGTAAGGGAACATTTGTTCCCTTACCCCAAGGAGACTCCGGCAGCTGCCCAGGCCCCACAGGATGCAGCAGTAGCCATTTCAGCACCATTGCTCCTTGTGGCAACGCCAGGGATTAGGAGTCTCTCAGCAAAAGGCTGACATCAGGCCTGAGGCACCCTTGCCTTAGGAGTTGGCAGCTCCCTCCTCGGCCTGCCTCTCGTCAGCTGACAGGACGGTGGCTATGAGGCCTCTGCCTGTCTGGTTCTTCACTGCCAATCTAAAGTTTCCAATACTGTGCAAGATGACGTCTCCCCTTCTTTTTTCTATTGTAGACAGTCCTTCCCAAAGACGGAATTTCCTGAAAGGTAAAGAAGAAGGCAGATTATGTCATGCATATTCCAGGTGCTCCTTACAGATGCTCGAGATAATAATTCATTCTATGAGCTAAACTTGTTCCTTGAAAACTGCTCATAAGGTGAAAACTTGTAGGCCAAAAATGTTTTCCCCATTGTATCCCATGTTCCCAAGCCCAGAAATTCACCCCCAATCCAAAAATTGACCCATATAGAGCACAGAACAATACCTAAATATGAAAACAATGCAATTCCTCTTATTTATGCAGTTACCTTAACCTATCTTAGTGTTACCATTTAATTGTTCTATGAATTGTTTTATACTTTTAATATTTTTGTCAGCTGCTTTGGGAGCTCATCTGGGAAAAATGGATGGTAAAACTTGCCTGAATGAATAAAACCATTAAACACTCGCCAAATAGTGTACAAAGGTGTGGTGACTGGTATTTGTTTTCAGTGAGTCAGAGTTGTGAAGGCAGTGGTGGTAATGGAGCTCACAGAATTTGTCAAACAATGATGCTGCTCAGAGGAAAGTTCAGGGATGCTCAAGACGCAGGGCAAGACCAATACATTCACTCATGCTGGCACTCAAGAAGGTGTGAGGTTCCTCTCAAGAGCCAGCAGGAGTTCTAGGCATGCTTTTCTTGTGGGACCTGCACATCGTACAACGCATCTCCTTATTATCTTCTTGAGCATCAACATTTATTTATTTATTTTTTTATTAAACCTTTAATTGGCATACAGAGCATCAACATGTGTTTTCAACATTTTTTCCTCGTAGTATATGGGAACTGAATGTCATACTATTTAGTGCCTGTAAAGGAGCACTTTGTGAACAGAGATCTTGTGTAATTGAAATTATGCTTGTGTAATGAATTTACACAATTTGGCAGAATTTACTCCTGCCAACCTAGCAGTTCGAAAGCACCTAAATGCAAGTAGATAAATGGGTACCATTTCGGTGGGAAGGTAACAGCGTTCCGTGCGCTACGGCGTATAGTCATGCCAGCCACATGACCACAGAAGCTTGACCTCGGACAAAACGCTGGCTCTACAGGCTTTGAAATGGAAATGAGCACCGCCCCCTACAGTCGGTCATGACTAGACCATTCGGTCATGGGGAAACCTTTACCTTTTTAATGAATTTACAAGTATGAATCTCTGCACCTTGTTGTAGCAACACCTGGCAAAGCATTTGCTTGTACAGCGAGAAATGAATGTACAGTCAGCCCTTGGCATCTGCAAGGGTTCCATTCCTGGAATCCCTGTGGATGCAGAAACCTGCAGATAACCGAGTCTGGGGGTCTGAGCCCTCACCTGACATCAGGATGAGACCAGAAGCATCTTCTACTCACATTCCCCAAAGATGTTGGAATGGCACCTGTGGTTTTTGAAAAAAATGGAAGTGCTCTTCTGACATCCCTGGGGGATTTCTGAGGTCTGGAGAGGTTGCATGTGACTTCTACAGGCTTCAGAAAACCTTCTGGAGGTGACCGGAAGGTGCTTCTGGTGGTATCCAGGAGATCAGCGGGTGCCCTCCATTGCTGGTCCAGAGCCCACAGTGAATCAAACCCACAGGTTCCAAACCTGCGGATAAAAAGAGCCCACCTGTGTATGCAATGCACTCCCACTTTCTTGAGGGGGAAGAATCTCTCTGATGGGTGCAATTGGGCATCTGAATGGCATGCTTTTGTCAAATGCAATGCTAGGCCTTTTTAGTTGTTCAGTATGTAAGGCAGGAGAGGTGGCATCTAATGACAAGTCTTCCATTCCCCATGCCTATTCATTGGCAAATCTGCAAGAGTAGGGAAGAATTTGTTACTCAGCCAGAAACTACCTGGTTTGCAGGCAGAAGGTCCCAGGTTCAGTTCCTGGCAGCATTTCCAGGTAGAGCTGAGAAAGTTCCTTGTTTGTGGCTTGCTTTGGATAGCTGCTGCCAGATGGCCCAGACAATCCTGAGCGAGAGGGACCAGATGGGGTCTGACTCAGCTTGAAGCTGCTTCATACATTCATATGCGCACAGGTCGACTTGGTGCAGATGTGCCAACAAACATGCATGTGCTGGGAGTGGAGAGGTGGAGTGGAGTGAAGTCTTGGAGGTGCCTTGACTGTGTGTGTGTGTGTGTGTGTGAAGCCTATGGCTAAAAAGTGCCGGTGTCTGCATGTTCTCACCAGCCTGATAAATGCCGCAGCCAGGAGATTGTGGACTCCAAGTGTGATGTGATGTGTGAAACTCTACCCCCACGCACACCGAAGAATTTCTACTTGAAAAATGCACCCCTCTCTCTTGACTTTGCCCTGTCTTAAGCGCTAGTTTAGGGAGTTTTTCCCCCCAGCAATGCTTGCCTTTGATTACCAATCTGGATGTCTCGATTGGGGCTGTAGCTGCCTCTACTTGTCCAACCCCAGCATGACTCCATTAGCAAAACACTCAAGAAGTGAAACAATGAGGCCTGTTTGTATGGGAGGTTAGTAGGAAAGCTTGTTTGGATTCTCTTCCATACTGCTCTGCTCTCCTTGTTCATTCCTCAGGATTGTTAAGCTTGACATCTCTTTAAATGAACTCAAAGAGCTCCCACCTGAAGCCCTGTTCCCCTTTGAGAATCTCGCTGAATTGGACGCGTCATTTAACGCCTTAGGCACGTGAGTAGACTTGATGGATGGGATTTTGTAGGCAAAGAAAATGGAAAGGCTTGTGAAAGAGGCCAGGGTAGGGGTGGGGAATGTTTGGTCGTGCCCTGGAGC
The DNA here is from genome assembly GCA_029204185.1 of Lerista edwardsae. Taxonomy (NCBI): domain Eukaryota; kingdom Metazoa; phylum Chordata; class Lepidosauria; order Squamata; family Scincidae; genus Lerista; species Lerista edwardsae. The sequence goes on from JAJKFI010000010.1 coordinate 6,345,746, forward strand.
AAGAGCTGTCGTTAGCAGGCAGGGTTGGGAGAGCTGCACTTTGCTAGATTCCTCATTTTGCTATCTGCCCTCCATGGAACCTGAAAATTGGTCCCTCTAGCCCAGTACTGTACACTGTATTATCAATTCTGACCGGCAGCAGCTCTCCAAAGCCTCAAGCAGGCCCAAGACCTACTTAAGTGGCAACATCAGGCACCGAACTGGGAGGCCTTGTATGTGCAAAGCAGAGGCTCCTCCACACAGTCGCATTGCCAGATGGGGGCAGCACACTATGTATTGTAAGCACATCAATACACTGGTTAAACGGTCCCTCCCCCTCACTGTCAGAGCCATTCTGGATATTGCTGTCACCCCCCCCCCCCGGAGTGGTTCTGAGGGAACGGGCTACTTACATGGTGCACTGAAGAGCCAGCAATACTTAGCATGCCACCCCTTGGCTATACTACTGCCGCCACAGAGCCATGTTTCCTCACTTGCGACCTGCTTTCCATTGCTAAAATAAGAAATGGGCCCATACTGTTTACCGAGTTCCATTTTTCCTTTTCTTAGTATCAAGAAGTACCTTCTCTTTGGGGCCTAGCTGTGTGCATTTTTCTGGTGTTTGGTCGCACGCTGGGCACCCAGACATGTGCCATTCTCCCTGACTCCAAGAGTGGTCCAAATGCGCTTTACGGTGTCCCTTGTGCTAGCCAAATTTTGCTAGCCTAACTATGCCGGCCTAACTTCAGGTTAGGATTGCACTCTCGGCCTTAGTTGGACCTGACTTGCAAGGGAGTCTGAGTGTTTGAGTGAGTGTGTGCAGGTTCACATTTGAACCTCCCTTTAACATACCCCACATTCTCCCACTCTTAATATATTTTATCTGAAGTAAATCCAATGGTCGTTCAAGTGACTGTGTTTAGGATTGCAGCCTTATTTTAATTTCCAGCTTATGATTCAGCTGTGCGTTTCACAGTGTGGGGCTCCTTGTGATCACTTGCACCCCTCATTCCTGCTTGGCACAACCCACTCATACAGGTGGGTGAGTAAATGGGGATGGGAAGGGACACATAACTGGCCATCACAAAACTGCTGCCTTGTTCAGACCAACTTCATGTTGAAAGTCGGACCTGTGTGGAAGGGCTCAAAGGTCTTGGTGTTGGGTGGGAGAAAACAAAACAGTCATGAATTATATGAGAGTGGAGAGTGTGGCTCATTTCATCCCCCCCCCAACTTGCTACAGTCTCTAAGGTATCAATAACTGCATCCATTGTTCAGCATATTTCCAACTTTCTGTTTTCATGTGGGATCGCAGCATCAGAGGAATTGGGGCTCTTCCCAGTCTTGTGGTACTTGACCTCAGTTATAACGTTCTCACAGAGATGAAGAGTCTGGAAAACTGCCCCCACCTGTCCATCCTGAATATGTCTCACAACCAGCTGGCAACCCTCAAGGACATCCCTCTGCTCAGTGGTCTGATGCGGCTTAATTTGTCTTTCAACAAGGTATTCTGTGCACCGGAGACCTCAAAAGCTGGTGACTTTATGTAGGATGCTGTGGGCAGTGGATATTGTGGTTTGGAGAGTGGACCTTGGTGCTTCCTGACAGGGTCCAGGTGAAGATCTGTGACAGTCACACACAAGTGGACAATATTGCCTGGATGCAGGGGGTGTAGCTACAGTGGTGCAGGAGGTGCAATGGCACTGGGCAATAGACTTTAGGAGGACAACAAGCTGAGCTTGACACTAGTGGCCAAAATTGTGAAAACCTTGGTAATTGCAAACAAGACTACCATGTTACATATCATTGGGAAGGTAATGTAATGCAGAATTTAATGAAACAAACCAGAGTGTAATATCTTTACACTAGCTACGGTACTGATATTTGCAACACAATGGAGCAACAAAGTCACAGAGACCAGTGTTCTTGATGGTTCCTCCTCAGTTTGGGACTCTGTTCTTCTGGAGAAACTCCAGAGGGCTCAGTGTGGCACCCTTTCACCGTAAAAACAGCAGAGAACCTTGTGGGCCTTAGAGACAAGCAAATCTATTGCATCAGATGGTTTTGTGAGCCCAAAGCCTGTCATTCCAACCCTGGAGTGTTATCCTCAGTTGGCAAAGAGGTGTTACAGGTACAGAAGAAAATTAGTGTAATGGATGAAGCCTGTAGGCCAAAGGTTTGTGAGATTTTTCTGTCTGTCCCCATGCATGTATTTATTTTTGCATTCTCCCCACTTCTACGAGCAGTGAGAAGTTCCAAGAGTAGTGCTACCAGGTTTGGTGTCCTAGAGACTGATGGTGTTCTTGTAACATTTGGTTTGCCATTTCTAAAAAGAAGTGGAGAAGTAGAGTAATGGAGGCGTGGAGCAGGCACTCTTACAAGGCAGCCGATCCGCTATCTCGCATCTGATATCTAGAGCACTAAAAGCATTAAACTGGCAAATCAAATGCCTGCCGGACAAAAAAAAAGGTCTTCACAAGACAATGAATGTAGCAGTGTACTTGTCTGGTTTGGCTTGTGGTTTGTGGTTTTCATTTGAACAGTGTTGTTCCTAGCCTTGGATCCTGTGAATCCAGGATGTTCTAACTCTAGGAAACAAAAGAATAAGCTCGGTTGCCTTGCTTTATGACATGTAAGCTGAAAATAGACATGGAAATTGATCCTAAGCCTTCCAGGTGGCTTTTTTCAAGCCTAGCCTCTCCTTTTTTTTATTTCTTTATTTGCATGGTCCCATCTTTTGAAGTTGAGGTCCCTGGAAGGCATACAGAACCTGCCTCAGCTCTGCGAGCTCCATGTACAGAAAAATTGCATTTCCAGCCTGCTGCATCTTGCCTCTTCGCTGTCTCTCAACATCCTGGATGCCTCTGGCAATGACATTGGCAGGCTGCCCATTGCTTTGCACGTGCTCAGAGGACTCCAGAAGCTGAAGCAGCTCACGCTCAAGGTAAGGCTTGATTAACCATTGATTAAAAGGGGGACGCAAAAGCATCGGTGAAAAAGGGACTGCCTTCTCATTTGAGGAAAGGAACTGCTGAAGCAGTGGTAATCCTGGACCAGGATTCAAATCCTGTTTTATCCAGAATGTCAACATATATGCTTCAGTTTTCCTTCTGTAAATGGGGATTGATGTTGTGAGGACAAAGATTGCAGAACACTTTGTACACTGAAAGTTCAGGCGTGCCCCGGTATCCACTGATTCGGTATCCATGATTTCAGTTATCCACGGATACCATAGATACTGGGACGCCTATTAAAAAGCTAGGGGAACAGTAAACAAATCTCTTTTTTTACCTTGTTGCAGCAAAACCACTGATGTTCCCTTATCTTTAAAAAGGGGTCCCCAGCAGGGGCGATCCGGGGGGGGGGGGGTCAATGCCAAGGGGCACACCTCCAAGGAGTGCCCTCTGCAGGTGCCATCCCTACCACGGCCTTGTGCAGCTTAGAAGGGCCACTCACCCCTCTGAGAAGGGGCAGGCAGAGCTTCAATTAGGGCCACGCAGCTTGCTTGGACCTGCGCCTGCTATATAGTGGGCACAGATCCGAGAAAGCCCATTGGGGTGGCTGGTGCCTACCCCGGAGCAAGGGTGCAAACATGCCCTTGCTCCGGAGAGGCACCAGTGCAGTCCCAACCCGCACTGGATACGGCACAGCCCTGTCAGCCTGTGCTGTTCCGGTGCAGGTTAGGATTGTGCCCTCAATCATGTCCCCCATCAGGTGCCTTTTTTTTGAGACTGCAGAGCCCCAAACACTGAGATATTTGACGCCTTTCCTCATAAGGGAAGTGCCCAGCCCAGTAATACTTTTGGTCGCCTCTTCTGCATCTTTTCTAGTTCCACTAAATCCTTTTTGAGGCGTGGCACCAAAGTGGGCAGTGCCATCCCTTGGGGTAGGTGGGATTGTCTAGGGGGCGCTAAGAGGCAATGGGATGGCAGGGGGTTGCTGGCACTTATGCAGCCCCCCAAAGCTTCTCTTTTCTATCTACTCAATTGCTCTCAAAGGAGAACCCACTGGCCCGAGACAGTCGCTACATCACTGCCATCAAAGAGTGCACCTCCGTAGAGATCTTGGATGGTGTGTTCCTGCAAGATTCAGCACAGCTTTTGGCCTCCCCTCTGCACATGTGGCCCCTCCTCCAGGATTCAGCTTCCTGTTCGACCCATGTAGCCCAAGCCAAAAAAGACATGAAAGAGATGGCCAGGATGGTCTTCAGAACAAGACTTCAGCAGAAGAAAGATAATATTGAGAGTGCTCTGCAGTACTCTCATTCCAGGATATTGTAAGGAGCTTAATTTTTTGGTGGTACACTGGGCTTGCTGGGGTAGGGTCTCCCAATTGAAGATTCATGGAAATACAGGTGTGCCCCAGTATCCATGATTGCAGTTATCCACGGATACCATGGATACTGGGACACCTATTAAAAAGATGGGAGAACATTAAACATGCCTCTTGTTTCATCAAAACCACTGATGTTCCCCAATCTTTAAAAAGGCATCCTATCCCCAGTATCCACAGTTTCAGGTATCCACGGTGGGATCCAGAACAGTCTGATGCTTGAGATCATTGGCCCATCCGTCCATTTGCTGGGTGGACCTTGTTTGTGTGGTCATCATTGTGTTTTGGAGTGAGGTGAGAATGAACACCTCTGTCCCAGGTGGCTTGTTTCAAATCGGTTTTCACTTGAGGTTTCATGGACTTCTTCTCTGAGGTCCTTTCCTTGCTTTGGCTCTTAGGGAACTGCAGGAAGAGCTGAGAGACTACGAAGAAAAGCTCAGACTGGAAATGGACGGGTGTACAAGGTAAGAAGGCTCTTGTGTTTCAGAGGAGAGATGTGATTTCAGGCACCTGGAGTCATTGAAGGGAGAAGATAAGTGTAAGATTTTAAGGACAATCACAGCAGTTTTTTCACTCAATGTGAGGCCAGCTTGTAACTTGCGCAGCAGAAGCACAGTCTAGCTAGCCAGATAAACTCTGGATCAGCTGTCAGTCTTGCTCTTTCCCTTGTGCATTAGAGGGTGCTTGAAAATATTTCACAGCAGGCACGAGAAGACTTCAGCTTGCAGGGTTTAGTTTTGTTTTAGTAGAAACCTGAGGTCTACCTGGTCAGAGCCAGGTGTACAATCTTCACTCCCAGTTACCTCTTGCACCCCATGAGTGGAACTACAGGTGGGCCCTTTCTATCCGCAATGGTTCGGTTCCTTTAAAACATGCCCAGGAAATTAAACTGCAGATTTTACCCACACCCTTCCTCTGAACCTGACTTGAGCTATACAGACTGGTATGGGTTAAGGGAACAGTCTCGCCATACCAACCCCATTATTCTCTGTGGGATAGTCACTCTTCAAATGTGCGTGGGGTTTTTCAGGAACCTAACCCCTAAGTAAACTGAGAGCTCCCTGTACTCTAAAAATGTTACTCCTGTCTTCACCTGAGCCTACTGCTAAACAACGACTCTAGTTCACATATCACTCCACAGGGAAACTTGGGGATTGTAGTTTTGTGAAGGTGCTGAAAATCCCCTTACAGAGACAATTGCAGAAATACATAATAATAATTTCAATTCCCAGGGTTCTAGGTCGAGGCAGAACAATGGGATGGGAGAACAATGAGAAACCGTCATGTGGGTTTTGATGTCAGTTTGAAGGAATGCTAATTCAAATGCAAATGATTGCACATCCTTTTATACAGCATGTGTATCATTGCCTGCAGATACATACAGGTTCTCCCATTAGAGGACTTTCCACTCTTGGATAATCCCTGGGAGATAGTCACATCCATGGACAAGTACCTGTTCACCAAATTCTGGGAAAAGTGGCAAAGCGGAAGAAGAAAACCAGCCCGTTTTCCTTATAAGGAGCTGACAAAACCAGAGGATGTAAGTGACTGTTGACCTTTGATCACTGAAGCCAATACAGGTGTGCCCTGGTATTCCCTGCAGTTCCGTTCTAGATCCCCGCGTGGATACTTGAAACAGTGGATACTGGGGACACCTTTTTAAAAATAGGAGAACATCAGTGGTCTTGCTGCAACAAGGTAAAAAAAAGGAGATTTGTTTAATGTTCCCCTATCTTTTTAATGGGATGTGGTGGCGCTACGGATTAAACTGCTGAACTGAGTTTGTTGACCGGAAGGTTGGCAGTTCAAGACTGCATGATGGAGTGAGCTCCCTTTGCTTGTCCCAGCTCCTGCCAACATAGCAGTTCAGAAGCATGTAAAAATATTAGATAAATAGGTACCACTTCGGTGGGAAGGTTCTGTGCGCTACAGCGTATAGTCACGCTGGCCACATGACCATGGAAGCTTGTCCTTGGACAAACGCCGGCTCTACAGGCTTAGAAATGGAGATGAGCGCCACCCCCTACAGTCGGTCACAACTAGACCATTCGGTCGTGGGGAAACCTTTATCTTTTTTCGTCTTTTTAATAGGAGTCCCAGTATCCATGGTATCTGTGGATAACTAAAACTGTGGGTACCAAATCAGTGGATGCTGGGGTGTGTCTGTACCACTTCCGGTTTCACAAAGCTAGTCATGCCAACAAATGATGGGGAGTGCTGCTGGGTTGGTCCCAGAAATGAGGGAGAGCTGTCAGGAAAGATAACGACCGTTTTAACTGGGCTGGTTTTGCGAGTGAAAATGCTGGAGGGGATTATTCCATTTATGATAATAGTGTGCTGTATGATATGTAGGACACATGTATTTAAATTACTGGAGACAATGTAAGGTTTCTGTGATCACTGAATTGTGGGATTTCTTCACAATGATGAAATTCCTGGGAAGAGAAAAAAGGCAGTCATAGGATAAATGTATGAGGCACTCAAAATCATTTATTCGATCTCATCAAACTACTTTTCTTTATCAAAATAAGCAATTATATTTTAATACGTTGTAATTTTTAGCTTGCAATATTCATACAGACTCTTTGGCTTAATGATGGATGGTTGTCTCAAAAGGTTATAGTTCCCCTTCTGGATGATATTTAGCTGAATGAATCTTACCTATTATTTTGGGTTTATCTAATTGCCAATTTAAAAAAAACGATATGATCTGTTTTACAAATAGATGATATTATACAGTGTTAGCTGGTTTTGATCCCGTGTTTAAGATAGACTAGGAACATGTTAAGTAAATAATCTACATTAAATTCATCATGTGAAAAAATAACCACATGTAAGTGACAGCTGAGAATTTGGAAAGCTCCACTAGAGAGAAAGCTGGAAGAGATCACAGAGTCCCCGGCCATCTCTGTGTGAATCTCATCTCCTTAGCAGCTAATTGCCCCTCCTGTTCCATCTCGCAGATGGGAGAGGAAATTAGCCACCAAAAGAGATAGAAGCCTAGAAAGCAGCCAGAAGTCATAGGTGTGCCTGCCTTGGAGCAGGCAGAAGCAGGCAGTTCAGAATTCTCAGCAATCAGAATCCATTTTTCACAAGTTGAATGTATTGTATGGACTCTGTATTGCAGTGTTATTCAAACAGTGGGTCAGGATCCACTTGGTGGGTTGCAACCTGATGTCAGGTGGGTCATGGAAAGCTGGGAGCAGCCATCTTGGAAACTGCAGACCTTACTCTTGTTATATTCCTTTGTGAATGTTAACAGTTTGAATTTTCAAGTGAGTTTTTTTTAATTTTAATTTAGTGCTTTTACATAATATTTTGTCCTAATCTTGTTTTCTGTCAGGGATGTTTCACGCTTGTATAATTGCTGCAGTCCAAGAATGCCAATTTGCATTTCAGGAGTGTCATTTGATTATGTCACAATGACAGCTCTTCCTGCTTGATGATGTCACTTCCTGCCACAGCATCACTTCCAAATTAATGGCATCACTTCCAGTGGGTCCCGACATGAGTGTCATTCTAAAAAGTGGGTCCTGGTCTGAAAAGTTTGAATACCACTGCTGTATTGTATAAGCTCTCAGTGATTTGATTCCTGTAAAGATTGCATGCACAGAGTTCACTGTTCACTGTTTATAGCAATCCCAGGCTATAAACTCTCTAGGAGGGACAGGAAAGGGCACGTTGGTGGAGGGGTGGCCATCTATGTCAAAGAGGGGATAGAATCCAGCAGAGTAGAAACTGAAGGTGGGCCGGACTCCACCATGGAGTCATTGTGAGTTAAACTACCAGGCCGTAAGAGCAATGTAATAGTGGGGGTGTGCTATCGTCCTCTGGATCAAAAACTTGAAGGTGACCTTGAAATGAGGAAACAAATCAGGGCAGTGACCAAGAGAGACAGGATTGTAATCATGGGGGACTTCAATTATCCTCATATTGATTGGGTCAACTGCTGCTCTGGTCAAGAAAGTGAGACCGGATTCCTTGACGTGCTAAATGATTGTGCCTTAGAGCAGCTAGTCATGGAGCCGACCAGAGGACAGGTGACTCTGGATTTAATATTGTGTGGTACTCGGGACCTAGTTAGGGATCTAAGTGTTACTGAGCCATTGGGGAACAGTGACCATGCTGCGATTGGTTTTGCCATGCATGTCCAGGAAAGCGTGCAGAGCAAATCTGACACAAGAACCCTTGACTTTCGAAGGGCAGATTTCCCTCAGATGAGGAGGCTAGTTAGGAAGAAATTGAAAGGGAAGGTAAAAAGAGTCCAATCCCTCCAGGCTGCATGGAGGCTGTTTAAAATAACAGTAGTAGAGGCCCAGCAGAAGTGTATACCGCAAAGAAAGAAGGGTTCGACAAGGTCCAGGAGGGTGCCTGCATGGCTGACAAACAAAGTTAGAGAAGCTGTAAAGAGCAAGGAAGCTTCTTTCCGCAAATGGAAGTCTTGCCCCAATGAGGAGAATAAAAAAGAACATAAACTCTGGCAAAAGACAAGTAAGAAGGTGATACGGGAGGCCAAGAAAGCGTTTGAGGAACGCATGGCTAGCAACATAAAGGGGAATAATAAAAGCTTCTTCAAATATGTTAGAAGCAGGAAACCTGCCAGAGAGGCGATTGGCCCGCTGGATGGTGAGGAAGGGAAAAAGGAGATAAAAGGGGACTTGGAGATAGCAGAGAAATTAAATGAATTCTTTGCGTCCGTCTTCACAGCAGAAGAACTTGGGCAGATACCACAGCCCGAACAGCCCTTCCTAACTAAGGAATTAAAGCAGATAATGGTTAACAAGGAAGATGTTTTAGATCAAATTGATAAACTACGTATAAATAAGTCACCAGGCCCAGATGGTATACACCCAAGAGTTATTAAGGAACTAAAGAACGAAGTTGCTGACCTCTTAACTAGAGTATGCAACTTGTCCCTTCAAACGGCCACGGTGCCAGAGGGTTGGAGGATAGCCAATGTCACGCCAATCTTTAAAAAAGGGAGAAGGGGGACCCTGGAAACTACAGGCCGGTCAGCCTAACGTCTGTTCTGGGTAAGATGGTGGAAAGCCTCATCAAAGATAAAATCCTAAAACACGTAGAGGAGCAAGTACTGCTAAAGGAAAGTCAGCATGGCTTCTGTAAGGGTAAGTCTTGCCTCACAAACCTTTTGGAATTCTTTGAAAAGATCAACAGGCACGTGGATGTGGGTGAACCTGTGGATATCATATACCTGGATTTTCAGAAGGCGTTTGACACAGTCCCCCATCAAAGGTTGCTGAAGAAACTTCATAGTCAGGAAATAAGCAGGCAGGTCCTGTTATGGATCCAGAACTGGTTGAAGGCCAGGAAACGGAGAGTGGGGGTCAATGGGCAATTTTCACAATGGAGAAAGGTGAAAAGTGGAGTGCCCCAGGGATCTGTCTTGCAGGGGCGTAGCTAGGGTGTAGCAGGGGGTGGCACGAGCCATGGGCGCGATCTTGCGGGGGGGCGCCGTTCGCATGGCGCCCGCCCCCCCAAGATGGCGCCCATGGCCCGCCCGCTCCCGCCCAGACCCTGCGCGTTCTTTCCCCCGCCGCCGCGTTCTTTCTCTCCGCTTGTGCCGGCTAATCGAGGCACAAGCGGAGAGAACGCGCCTCCTAAGGGGCGGGGCGCAATGTCATGACGTCACGAAGTGACATCATGACGTTGCGTGCCCCTAGGGGCGCGATTTCATTGGGCGCCATGGGCGCCCTTTCAAAGAGATACGCCCCTGCTGTCTTGGGGCCCGTGCTTTTCAATTTATTCATAAATGACCTGGAAACAGGGATAAGCAGCGAGATGGCCAAGTTTGCGGATGACACAAAACTTTTCCGGGTGCTAAAAACCAGACAGGATTGTGAAGAGCTCCAGAAGGATCTCTCCAAGTTGGGGGAATGGGCAGCCAAATGGCAGATGCATTTCAACGTAGACAGATGTAAAGTGATGCACATTGGGGCAAAAAACCAAAACTTCACCTATCGGCTAATGGGTTCTGAGCTGTCTGTGACAGCTCAGGAGAGAGATCTTGGGGTGTTGGTGGACAATTCAATGAAGGTATCGTCCCAGTGTGCAGCACCAATTAAGAAGGCCAATTCTATGCTTGGGGTCATTAAAAAAGGGGTTGAGAATAAAACAGCCAATATTATCATGCCATTGTACAAATCAATGGTAAGGCTGCACCTGGAATATTGTGTCCAGTTCTGGTCGCCGCATCTCAAAAAGGACATAGTGGAGCTGGAAAAGGTGCAGAAGAGAGCAACAAAAATGATTACGGGGCTGGGGCACCTCCCTTATGAAGAAAGACTGCAGCATTTGGGGCTCTTCAGCCTAGAAAAAAGGCGCCTGAGGGGGGACATGATTGAGACATACAAAATTATGCATGAAAATAGAGTCGATAAAGGGATGTTCTTTTCCCTCTCTCAAAACACCAGAACCAGGGGGCATCCGCTAAAACTGAGGGTTGGGAGAGTTAAAACAGATAAAAGGAAGTACTTTTTTACCCAGCGGGTAGTTAATCTGTGGAACTCTTTGCCACAGGAGGTGGTGATGGCATCTGGTCTTGATGCCTTTAAGAGGGGATTGGACAGATTTCTGGAAGAAAAGTCCATTGTGGGCTATAGGCAATGATGGGTTGTAGCCTCCTTACATTAGTAGTAGGCTACTTCAGAGTACTGGGTGCAAGGGAGTGGCAACAGGATGCAAGCATCTTGTTGTCTCATGCCCCCCTGGGGCACCTGGTGGGCTGCTGTGAGATACAGGAAGCTGGACTAGATGGGCCTTTGGCCTGATCCAGCAGGGCTCTTCTTATGTTCTTATGTACTGTTGCTGAGTGGCAGTTGAGGAGGAGGTAGTCAAGCCTACCACTTCCTCCCAGCCCTATCCGACTTGCAAGTCACCCCACTGCCCCGCCTTCATGCCACCTCAAGTGACCCAGGTCCCACTGTTTGGCACTTTCTCCTGTTCCTAGCAGACATTGTCTATATGCTCAGAGCTTTGGTAACTAAGGGCCCAATCCTGTCCAACTTTCCAGTACTGATGTAGCCTTATCAATGCGGTGTGCACCGCATCCTGCAGTGGGTGTGCAGTCAGGGAGACTTCTTCAAGTTGGGGGAACATTGGTTACCTTAACCTTGAGGATGCATTGCAGCTACTCCAGTGATGGAAAGTTGGATAGGATTGGGCCCTTCATCACAGCTGGACAGAGGCCTGGGGCTGCTATTTACCTGGTAAGTCCCCAAACAACCCGCCTTCCACCCAGAGAGAGCAGGATCGCACCATTTGGCTTTCAAGGCACTTTCATCCAGACGTTGAAAAGCTTCTGATGCCCCATTTCCTGCTGTTTAAACCATGATCAGCCTTGCTTTGATGTGCCCAAGGCTCCATAAGGCATGTGCTACCATGCTGAGTTCAAAGGCTTGCATTCTATTTTATTGACAAAATTTTTGGTGCAGGAAAACCTATTCCCTTTCTTAACTGTAGTTCTATTGTGATTCTATGGTGTTTCAGGTGTCAACAGACCACTGGGTCCCATAAATGAGGGGCACTGCTGAACTATAAGTGTCATCTGGTTTATCTTTGAGTTATGGCTCCTTTACAAGTGGGCCTGAGCTACCTGATGGCATCCCAGAAATGTTGACAGTTGCATGCTTTGGACAAGCTGTTCAATCTAGCCTGCTGCCATTATTGTAGCAGTAGAATCTATTCTGCATTGGCCTTCCAGACAGTTTCTCTTCCACTCAGGCTATAAAGTCCTCTCTTATGGTCAGGAAAAATTGGTTGTCTGGATTAGGATTGACCAAAGAAAGGAGTTGTTTTTGCATACGCTCCTCCAAACTGTGGGCACACTCCTAAAATGAGTTAGGCCGGCATAAGCTAAGCCAGCAAAGTTTGGCCAGCACAAGGGACACCGTAAAGTATGTTTGGTCCATTCTTGGAGTCAGAGAGGCCGGCACACAGACATGCACCATCCTCCCTGATTCCGAGAGTAGTCCAAACATGCTTTATGGTGGCCCTTGTTCTAGCCAAACTTTGCCAGCGGGCTTAGTTTATGCTGGCCTAACTCCGGTTTAGGATTGCACTCTGTGAAAAGCAACACTCCCCCCCCCCACACACACACAACTGGAGATTACGGGGTGAAAGGGTTTGCCCACTTATAGTGAAGGCAGGGAGTACTGTTCTCACTGGGAACTGGCTTTAGGATGTGATCATGTTGCCAGATCTGATTGGCTATGTGGTATTGCATTGATTGTGAATTGTGATCCATGATTGGTTCGGATCATTTCTCAGGAAAAAGGTCTATTTCAAAACAATGCACAGTCGTCATGAAGCTGCTGCCAGTTGTCCAGCAAGCCTATAACAAACAACTGGGAAAGGCCTTTTCCCCCTTCCTTGCAATCAGAAGTGTTGCATGTGAACATCTACTGTAGTCCTAGCCTGATTCCTCCTCCCCACACCCACCCATGAACCTCCTCCCCCCCACCACCACCATTCCTCCCATCCCGTGGAATGAATAGTACTGAGAGGCTATCCTCGGGGTTTTCTGAGACCTTCTGAGAATTAATATGCTTCTCTCGCCATCCCTGCCAAAGGTAATATTTTGCCTATTTATCACTGTACAGTTGCTTTCAAACATTCCCATCAAGGTGCAGGTGTGTGAAATGAAAATTCCAGCCCAGGCAAAAGGGGATGAAATTGTCCATGGGAGAGACATGTTGAGCGCACGCAGCTATGTTAGGAATCTTCTGGGCTCCTTTGTTGGTTTTAGATGTGTAGGGAAGAAAACAGTCATCTCTGCCTAAGGAAGTTGAAGGCTGAATCTGCATCCCCCCTTGCACATTCTGTACCAATTTATAACCCCTGCTACATTATACACCGTTTGGTTTTTAAAGCAGTGGATGGCCTGGGCCCAGTGTCACTGAATGAAATATGTTCTTAGATGCATGCATCTGAGATTTTATTACGATTTATTAAATGTATATCCCGCCTTTCTGCCCCGTCTTGGGGCACCCAAAGCAGTGTACAGCACTAAAACACAAATGGTGAATAAAAGGTAAAAACAGTTGAAAATAAAGATTTAAACTTTATATAAGTCAATTAAAAACAAGCAGACCCCAATGGATTGCAACAAATATAAAATCACAATCATTAAAAATTAGAAATTAAAAATATCAGCCCAGCATGTCGATAGCTTAAATAAAATGTCTCCTTAAATAATAATAATAATAATAATAATAATAATAATAATAATAATAATAA
>JAJKFI010000010.1:6359321-6412458 GCA_029204185.1 Lerista edwardsae
AATAATAATAATAATAATAATAATAATAATAATAATAATAATAATAATAATAATAATAATAATAATAAAGTCTTCAGCACCTGCTGAAAGATTGCTAGAGAGGGAGCTGTTCTTACTTCCCAGGGGAGGGAATTCCATACCTGGGGAGCCACCACTGAAAGGACCCTATTTCTGGCCGCCCAATCCCCAACTGGTGGCGGCACAGTCAGAAGGGCCCTCTCAGATGACCTGAGAGCATGGACAGGATTAGATGGAAGGAGGCGGTCCCTCAAATACCCTGGTCCCAAACTGTATAGGGCTTTAAAAGTCAAGACTAGCACTTTCAATTGGGCCCAGAAATAAACAGGCAGCCAGTGTGGCTGCTAAAGCAACGCCCCGACTGAGTCAAACTGACGAGCCCCAGCAACCGTATGGGCAGCTGCGTTCTGCGCTAGTTGCAGTTTCCATCTTCAGATTATCCTAAAACCTTTAGAGAATCCAACTGGGTGCTTGGAAAGCAGGAGGGTTTGTAACAGAAATGGCCCAAAGTTAACAAAACTGTAAGCGTAAAAGAAGAGGAACCAAATGAGCGGCTGTGATGTCAGCGGTCAGCCAGGTCTGGAACCATCAAGGGGAGGAGGTGCCATGAGCCCCCCAATGCAGGACTCTGCTCCAGGGCCCCCAGCAGCCTAGGACCACTACTGGTGGTGAGCACCTCAGTTAGGCCTGTGGGCTAGTTGTGGCCCATGGCTTATCTTCATGCAGCTCTGCTGCAAGAATTCCATATACTGGCTGCTTTCTCCACTTCTCTGAAAACTTCTAAGGCTTATCCAAGCCATGCAAAGTGGGAGCATTGCCCCATTTGCATGGCTTCTTCTTCCCCTGGACCTCTCCTCACCAGTATCACTTCAGGCTCTCTGCACTTCTGCTACAGAATCCCCTGCCTTGCAGAGGTTTGGGGGACATATTTTCATGTGCTATAAGTTCACAAAGTGTTGCTGGCCTGTTTCCCCACACCCCTTGTGATCTGTGAAGCTTGTTTGGTGTTATGAATTTCTTTTGGGGAAACCCCTGTTAAATTTTTCAGGTACTTCTGTGATCCTGTCAACACAGTTTGACAAACCACTCCCCCAAGGCAACATAAAGACAGACACAAAATGGGTAAGGTAGTACCTCTTTAATGGTGTCCCTTTAAAGTATATATGATGCAGTATACAGGTGAGCTGTATACTTCTGTATCCACTGATTCGGTATCCATGGTTTCCATTATCCACGAATACCATGGATACTGGGAAGCCTATTAAAAATATAGGGCAACATTAAGCAAATTTCTTTTTTTAATCTTGTTGTAGCAAAACCACTGATGTTCCCCTATCTTTAAAAAGGTTATCATTGTTAAAAATGGTTTTTAAAATCATTTTAAAAATGGTTATCACTATTATCCACAGTTTCAGGTATCCACGGGGGGTGTCTGGAAAGGAACCCCAGCAAATACATGGGCATGCCTGTATATCCAGATATTGCCTTTGCATGTCAAACAAGTTCTATAGGCACCTGTTGGTACATCATAAGAAGTGCCCTGCTAACTGGGCAAGAGACACTTTTTCAAGTGGTGCTCCTCTTATATTTAGCAGGGGGAGAGTAATTGCCCCTCTTCATACCTGCGCAGTGTCTTGTCTAGTGGCTGGTGATGTTCTGCAATTTTTGTAGATTATGCGTCCTTTGGGGACAGGGAGCCATTTACCTTTATTACTCATTTAACTTTATTACTCTTTATAACTCTATTTCCCCGTAAACCACTTTATGTTGAAAAGCGGTCTATAAATACGATTGATTGACTGTGAAATGAGGACAAATTTTTTGCTCATGATTTTGAAGGCCTACCTAAGATTATTACCGTTCAGCAATAACAAACAGTGATCTGACTTTTTTCCCCTTTTAAAAATGTGGGCACTTTTCTTCTTGAGACTTGGAACCACTCAATCAGAAGGTTTATGCCCAACAATCAAACAACTGCCTAAAGTGAATGGATGCTTGCATTCAGTAGACGTCATGGTCCAAATTGGACCTAGAGGTGAAATATTCCCTGTCTGATGGGTCACTGGCGCACTGTGTGACAGCTGCTCTGAACACTCCCCGTCTGTGGTGAGGGGCTGGCTCAGAGGAATGTGCTCCCTTTGTTGTGTTGCTTAAATTTCTCTTCCTGGCTGATTTATTACCTGGCAAAAGCTTGAGAGGATGGATTTGGATCATTGGCCCCAAACAATGTTGTTGTTGTTTTTGGAGGGGGGGGGAAGGGAATGTTATTAGCGTGCTTCATCTCATGAACTTGCAGCCCAATCCTAACTAAAGTCCTGCATGGTAATGTGGCTGATCTGGCACAGGCTACACTGCATTCTGCTGGGGAATTTCAGCTGCTGGAGGATTCTTCTGGCTAAGGGGATATTTGTCCCCTTGTCCCAGGGTCAGCCCCAGCAGCCGCAAATCCTAGCTGATTCGGGTGAGCGGACCAGGCCCACGAAGGGGTTGGGATACAGCGTGCTCTGGCACCACCTATCCCGCAGTGGGAAAGGCTGGCAGTCCCACAGTCCCCCTTAGTCCTGAGTCCCTGCATGTTGTCATCCGGGTTGTCCTTTTCTTCCACAGATACTAAATGCTGCCACTCATCTGCTCTCAGACCCTCCATGCTGCTGTTGCTCTCACACTGTTTCTTCAGAGAATCCAACATAATTCTAGGAACCCTGGAGCAGGTGAGATTGGCTGAGCAGATCTTCTCTGAGAGGCTTCAATCGACGAAAGGACTGTGGGCATTTGATGTTACTCTTCTCCTTACCTGGATAGATGCTCGAGGGTTCCAGCATATGATGGTTAAACTACATGTGGTATTCAAAGAACTGCCTGAAGAGTACGGGAAACTAAGCAGGCCTAGCTAGGGTCACGTTCAGAGGAGCGACCAGAAAAATAACTGTGATAAGCTGCCTTGTCTCTCGACACATTGAGTTGGTGCTTGCCAGGATGGGAGAGTCGCTTGGAATGTTGAGAATGTCAGTAACAAGAAGAATAACAGCTGGAACATCTCCTGCCAAGCATGATTTGTGTGGCTTCCCTGTAGAAAACTCGGAGTGTTTTCTGCAGCTAAGAGGAAGTTGGCTACACCATTGAAGGAGAAAGCTAGAGTTTGGAGCATACATAGAACAACACTGTAAAGACCCTTCTTGTATATGGCCTATGTAAACTGCCTTGAGCAATGTCCGAAGAGTACTCTAAGAAGAAGGAAAGGCAGAATAGAAATAAATATAATGCCTATCATTAAAAGTGATCTTAAAGTAGGGGGTTGGCATCTTGTGGTATCCAGCCTCAAAACTGCGTAATCAGCCACGTCTTCAGCTACACCCCCAGAAAAAAAACAGGTTATGACCAAGTAGCACTTGCTACAAAGGGAAGGCCGCCGGGGGTGGTGACGGTGAGGGAAGAAGACCTGCTACCTCCTGTCAAAGCAGTTATCTAAAAACAAAACAAACCTACTTTACAGACTCCAAGCACAGTCCAGAGGGAAGTTCTCCTGTGCAAGCTATCTTGAAATGATTGGGAGCTGTGCAAGAGAACTATGAATAAATCACGGGGGCAGGGGTAATTTAAGGCCAGACTAGACACAGTGGTGTAGCTACAGGGTGTGTTGCGGTAAGTGTTGGCGGTGCCCCAATGCACCATCTAAGTAGCCCCTCCCACTCACTGTCAAACGGGAGCTTTAGAGGGCCTGATTGGGACTAACACAGACCCTTGGGGGATCTCACTTCTTTCCACTGTGAGAACTGGCCATTTGCTCCTACTCTCTGCTTCCTGTTCTTTAAGGAGTTTCCAATCCATAGAAGGACCCGTCCCTCTTATTCTAGGTCTGCTAAATTTAGGCACACAGGCCCCCATCATGCAACAGGTGGATTTGCTAGTTTGGCCCTTAATCTGCTTTTGAAGCTGGGTGAGCCAATTCATTGCACTTGGAAGAGATTTGCCAAGTCTTTGACAGTTTGCTGTCTGTGTTCTCGTAATGAGACAGGCTGCTATGAGTTCTCTCTTTTTTTCAGTTGGCAACAGGAAGAAAGAGGATGGCCACTTGCCCAAAGCTAATTTAAATGCTGGTATCCCACACTGGCTTGGTCTGCATGCCCATTCACACTTTATGTAACTCCTGTGCATCGAGTGCCATCACCATATGTGATGAGTAACCTTAGGGAGTAGCAAAAGCAAAAAGATGGCCCTGTCCCCAAAAGTGTCCATTATAGGCTGTCCTGCGCAGCTTGTTCATCTCCAGGGACCCTAATCCTGGTCCCCTGATCAAACAAAGTTTGGCAAGTGAATGTGAGGAACTGTTTTGAGTTCTCTGCAGACCTAGATGGACCAATAATCTAACTCAGGGTTTCCCAAGCTGTGGGTCACAACCCACCATTGGGACCATTTTCTGGGCCATTCCCCTTTAAGAGGAGTGACCCAGAAATGGGTGACTGACAGTGCCTCAGCAATCGTGGCAGTGCAGGCACCCAGGGGGTTCCTACCTCAGGGGGGGGCACGCTGGCCTCTGGCAGGGTCTGTGACCCTCCCCAATGAAGTTAAAAGCCCCATTTTTCGCATGGAAAGCACTTCCTGTTTCCCCCTAAGTAGGACCCTCCCCCCGGGTGCCTGCAATGCTGTCATCTCTGCAGAGCTGTCAGTCATCCCCCCCCCAGTTCCCACCACTGCCAGCTCTTACAGCAGTCCCAATGTCCAAGTAGGACTTTGGGAATCCCTGGTCTAACCTAGTGCAAGGCAATTTTGTATGTGTATATTTATTTATTTATTTATTTATTTATTTATTTATATTTGCTAGCCTTTTGTTACCCGGCGTTGCCCGGGGGACAAAGTATCCCTAGCCTCTATAGGAGAAGGAATGAATACAGGGACAGAAGGAAGCAAAGGAGCGTAATGAAATTGTCACACTCACTGAATTAGCCCTCTGGAAATAGGTCCCTCTCAGATCCAACTGGGTGCTGGAACTCTCTGGATCATTTGCAACTCTTTGCCACGCAGGCAGTGCAAACCAGTTTCACTTTCGCTTTGGGTTAGTCCCTGTGTAACACATAACCTGCAGAATCATTTGTGACCACAGGGTGGCAGGAGACCTCTAGTCCAATGCAATCCCCTTGGTTCCTGATGATCTGGCCCCCCTCCCCAAAAAACGGGGGGCTGTAGGGGGGTCTGACCCCCGCAGTGTTTTTTGCCAGGCCGCAAGGTACGTGTGTGCCACGTTTCGTGCGGATTGGTGCCAGTGTTGAGAAGCCTATTCAGAACATACATACCCGCATACATACATACATACCCACACACACACCCACGTCCGTTTTTATATATATAGATTTGAAGAATTTATACTCCACCTTTCCCATGCTGAAGCAAATGCCCAAAGCACCTCACAGAGGACAAAACAAAATACAATGTAACCATAATAAGTAAAACATAATAAGTAAAACACATTAAAGCAACAAATTAAACATTTAACGGGAACACCGAGAGTGAACAGGAATGAATGCTAGACCCAACTCTCCATGTAACAGACAATGACAATATACCAGAGGCCAGACTAAATAGGTATTATTTGAGCCCTCTCCGAAAGGCCATGAGGGAGTGTTTAGTTTTTAGTTCTTCTGGTAGGGAATTCCATATTCGTGGAGCCGCTACAGAGAAGGCTCGTCCCTGAGTTGCCATCCCTTGGGACAGAGGGGGCACTTGAAGGAGTTTCATGTACCAATATACACGGGGGAATGGGGCTTCCATAGTTTTGAGCTGCTCCCATTCATCAACAGGGGTTGTGCAGGAGAATATTCCACTGGCTTTTGAAACATAGGACTGTGCACTGCTAAGGCACTGTGGGCACATTCCTATCCTGGACTTGTGCCAGCCCAGGAGGGTAGCAAAAGCACTGTAAAGCGCACTTGGACCACACTCAGAGTCAGGGAGGACAGTCGAACTCCAGCTTAGGACTGCGCTCTGTGCCTTCTAAGATGGCAACAAATGCACAGTTTTTAGAAGCCAAGTGAAAGCTTCTGACCAGCTGGCAGCCATATGTGTATGTCATGTTTCTTCATGGACTCTGTGCCACTGTCTTTTCCAGCACGTTTTCGAGTTTTTCTTTCAACAGCAAAGTCAGATGCAGTAAAACAAACGTTCGGGGCAAGAAATCACAAACAGGCCTGTTTTTGCCTTCCCTGGCTTTCTAGAAAAAATCTGCAGGCCAGAATTTCTCGTAGATTGGCTCCTGGCAGAGAGACGTTTTCTCCATTTGCATCTACTGGAGACCAGGAGTTGTAATGGGGGGCCTGAGAATGCATCTCTTGCCAGTTTTCTCAAGCATAAATGCAACCATGAGCCATTGTGGTTGGCTACCACAGGCAGGTAAGCAGAAAAAATTCCTCTTAATGAATAAAAATCAATAAATAATAGGCCTCTCCCATTCTAACTGGGGCTCTGACTGGGGGGGGGAATTTTGCCCTCCCTCCTGTGCCTTTTTCCTGATCCAGTTATTCCCTCCTCCCAGCTGCGCTTTGCCTTGCAGAGGAAGACAGGAGTACAGTCCAATCTAACTCTCATGGGGGTGGGAAGGCCTTAGCTGATTGGTGGAGCCCTTGCTTTGCTCACAGAAGGTCCCAGCATCCTCAAGGAAGGACGTGCCCAGAGCCAGGCACTCTAGAGAGCCACTGCCAGTCTGGTGACAAAACGGGTGGCTGGCCAAGGGACCTTATGGAGGAAGCATTGCCTCTGCCCACCCCAGCTGCATGACTAAGCTCCATCCCTACACATAAAGCAAAAAGAGTTTTTGGTGGGTGGGGGGTCTGAATTCTAAATTCTTTTCAAGGGAGAATAGTTTGTTTTCCAACTTGGCCAGGAACCATCTCCCTTGTATGCTTTTGTGGGGCCCCCCTTTTTTACTCGATTGCTTTCCAACTTAGCTGATCGTGTCAATGGTTGAAAAATGCTTCCCTTGGAAGAAGACCAAAAATGTTTCAGCTACGTTTATTTTCACATCTTGGCGGTCTTCATTCTGCTGTGACGAGTAACTTTGACAAGTTCAAGCTTCAGCTTTTCCCCTGCCTTGTGGAGAGAGGGGGGGGGCAAGGGAAGAGATGGCAGGTTGCCAGGAGGATTTGCTGCTTGGTAGAAAGGGTTTTGTGTACAGGCCTGAGGAGGGGGGGCGAGGGGGGCAAAATCCCCAGGTCCGAGCTTCCAGGGGGCCCAGGCCACCACAAGACAAACTAGACAATACAAAATAAAGCTGGGTGCCTTAATCTTAGCCTATCCACTTAATCTTAGCCTTTCCACTACAGCAGTGGTTCCCAAACAGTGAGTCCGGACCCACCAGTGGTTTGCGAGCCAATTTCAAGTGGATCACAAAGCACCTAGAGTAGCCATGAAATATGGGAACGCTGGAAAGGGGGAGGGCCGTGTAGTTGTGTCACGGTTGTGAATAGGCTTTTTTCTTTCTGATTCACTTTGCTATTTCAAAATGGCTGAGAAATATAACCCAATTGATTGCTGCATTCTCAGGAAAGCAGCAACAAGCTCTGGCATCACAAGGATGGCACTTCCAGCCATGGCATCACTTCCAGTGGGTCCCAGACAGGTGGTCATACTAAAAAGTGGGTCCTGGTGCTAAAATGTTTGATTAAAGCTGCACTACAACTTTAATCCGCTTTCATTGCACTTCTGTTACCCCAAAGCAAGAGGGGGATGGAGAGAGGAAGAGGAAATGTGGAGGGGAGGGGAATGCTGAGCTAGAATAGTGGAGAGTGGGAGGAGCCGATTGGCTAACGGGCAGTATTTGGTGTGCTACTTCACTTGTATCTGAAGTGGTCTGCCTAGCCCAGTGTAGTCAACACTGGCTGGCTGCAGCTCTCCAAGGCCTAGAGACAGTGTTGTCATTCAGGGGGAATGGACAAGAACAGGCGTTCCGGATCCTAACGGGCTCCGTGGCTGGTTCCGGGTTCCCGACAAGTGCCAATCAAAAGTGAGTTCCTGTTCCTAAATCATTTGAATGACACCACTGCCTAGAGAGCTTTCCCAGCTCTAGTAACCAGCTCCTGGGGATCAAGCCACACAACACCTTGTTCGGCCACTGAGCGGAACACTCCTTTCAGCGTTCACTTTGATCCCTTTGCACCACTGTTCTTGCCGAGGAATTCCTCATACATGTGGTTAGAGATGTGTTTTGCCTAAGTGGTACCGGGGGGGGGGCTTCTCCCCTGCCCTCCCTCTGCACATTCCTCACTGAAAGCATCACAGGGAGAAATGGCACCCCTGTAAAAGTCAGCCTGACAAGCCCCCATCCTGGGAATAAAAGAGGGAGCCCCGGCAGCCCCTCCTCCTGCCTTGTCACTGTTTCCAAACTCTGCCTGCAGTTCTTTTTCTTTGCTCTGACCTGCACATCTTGCTCTGTACTGTAAATGCTGGGACTGCAGGCATCTGGCGATTAAAACAGCAACGGCTTTGCGTGTCTGGTTGGATTTAAAAAAAAAAAAAGACAAACCCACAAAAGGAGCTAGAGAGTCCTCAACCCTGAAGACAGACAAGACACCTATGGAAAGGCTCTCATTGTGATAGCGTTTTCCCCCTCAGGTGAATTGTTGCATGTGCCAGCCCAAGGTGGGTGAGTAGGACATCATCAGCTTTTGGTAGCACTTGCTTGCCTGAACTCTGTTTGTTTGCCTTCCAGTGAATTAAACTATGGTACCGTAGCTCATGGGGGTGATCCAGTGAAAGTGAAGCCCCTTTGATTTCAGTTCAGCATGAGTGGGAGTCAAGTCTCCCCCATTGAAGTCAATGGATAGTTTTTTTTTTAAAAGGCTGACCTTTAGCTAACATTTAGGCTTGGTGTTTTCAAAGAGCATTTTGGCTATGTGTGTGATTTTATGTAAAGCATCCCAACTGTTTGTGATGATGATGGCATTGTGTAAGGAAAACCTTTTCTGTCTTTCTTTCAAATGGAAAAAAAAAACACTCAAGAAGGTGTCTAGCTTCCAATTTGTGATTGCAGCTGTGAGAGGGTTGCTGATTCCCAAAATTCAGTCCCAAGACTTCAGTCCTCAATGAATTCTGGTTGGGGCTTGTTGTTGTTGTTACTTTATGCCCCTGGGAATCTGTACTGGGTATAAAATCTCAAATTTGAAAACAAGAATCAAGAGTCTCATTTTTAGATATCCCCAAACTGGAATTGAGGCCTGATGGTTTCAGATCCTGAATCAGTACTGAGAAATCAAAAATTATGAATTTCTGAGGAAAGCACATCACACCAGCACAGCTTATATGTATATCCCCCGTGTAAATTGAGAATATTTGTCAGATTCCAGATTTCAGATTGGGAGGATCTGCCATTTGGATTACCTTTTGAGATATTTACTTTGCTCACAGACATCTGAACACTATTATACAAATAAAGTCAGGACTGTGGATTTGGGTGCCTAAATCCAGATTTGGAGTATAGTTTTGTTTCCCAGGTCAAGCTCAATCAATCAACTGTATTTATATACCGCTTTTCAATACAAGAATTTCTGCTGTTCATTGTTAGAGGCAGGGCAAAAAAAATTAGGGTACAGTATATCAAGCAGGAGGACATGACCAGTCAAAGTCAGAAGGCCAGAGTCTAACATGAATACCAGAACTAGCCAATCAATTGCTGCCATGTCATCACAGGGTTGATGCTGCATGCCTCTATTCTGAAGCCCAAGTACCCACAGGGCTAGGTAGACCTGAATTTTAAATTTCTGAATTCCTGCTTTATAACCCAGAGTATCCAACAGATACGTTGCAATAGACCTCCTCATGATGAAGGCTGTATAAGTGTCCTATACACACTTACAATATTTGGGAGTAGAGATGGGTAGCATTGCACTATAAGAACACTGTATGGAACTCCAGTAAGATGAGCTCCCATTCTGTGCCGGATGAAGAATTTTGTGTAACATAAAAACAAAAAAACTGGCTTTGTACTAAACCTGAAGGTGTTGGCCCAATAAAGTACTAGTAGACCCACATTATCTATGGGCTCAACATCTATGGATTTGAAAATGCACTAATGCCACCCTACCGCCAGAGAGGGCACACATGGACCTTTTGGTCCCACTAGGCTTCCCTGGGCCTAAAAATGCCTTATAAGGCATAAAAACACCACTTCCTGTTTTTGTCAAAAACAGGAAGTGACTTTTTTCATCCTTACTGGCCATTCTGAGATTGTGCTCGACCTCTTCAGGCTTCAGAAAAGTCTCCAGACCCCACCAGAGCTGTTTGGAGTTGGAGGGATGGCTCAAATCATAGGGTTTGAATACCTGCAGATTTTGGGTAATGGAATGTACAGATATATAGTTAGTTCACTTATAGTTCACTTTTTCTGATTGTGGTTTCTGTTTCTCTGGGGCCAATATAGTGTTAAATATGTATACTGAACTACTTATTATAGGGATTCTGGTCTTTCTAGAAGAAGACTGGTATTTTATTCTGATTTCCATATCTGACAAATGGAGCTAGGATATATGGGACCACACACACACACACACACAAAGTTCCTAGTATTTTGTGTATACAGCCATGGTTGGTTTAAAAATGCCATTAAAGGATTCATTCATTCATTCATTCATTCATTCATTCATTCAGTTCCTAGTAACCAGGGACAGCCCTTGTCCTCTCGTCTGGTTTCTTACTGATAAATGACTGTTCCTCTCCTTTACTTTGAGGGTGCTCCAATTTTCCTCTGTGAAATATTGGGGTAATAGAAAAGGAGAAATGAACTATTTGTGGCTCTCCAGCAGGCCTTTAGGCATGGCATGTGCAGTTCTGGGGGGGTCATGACAAACAGGTAAGACATAGATAATGTATGGGCTGTGTATTTGGGATTGACAAGGAGAGCCTGTGGGGCATTGTGAATAGTCTGTCAGGCTGCTGAGCTTCACCTCCTTAATCTGATGAATAGCTGTACTTCGGATATCAGATCTGAAAGATGACCTCTGGTTCATTTGTGCTGAACTCACTTTACTGGTCAAATGCCTCTCAGTTTCACCTGGGTAGAGAAGAGGGCAGGACTCCTCCCTCCCAGCCTGGGGGATCACCTTCTTGGTGAACATCCTAGTTGCTGCTTCTATCAGCAAGTGGAAGTCCTTCCTCTTGATCATTACATACTGAGTAGAAGTTCACTTCAGACACTGAATGGAACATTGTGAAAAAGTGGGTTCCTGTTTAATGCACATATCAGCCATCAAACTCAGAAAGGAAGCATTGTTCCAGTGGTTCTCAAACCTTTTAGCACCGGGACCCACTTTTTGGAATTACAATCTGTCTGGGACCCACTTCTGATGGGCAGAAGTGCCATTATTGTGATGGCAGAGCCTGCTACTTTTCTGAGAATGCAGCAATAAGTTGGGTTATTTCTCAGTCATTTTCCAATGGCGAAGCGAATCAGAAAGTAAAAAGCCTATTTACAACATTGACACAAGCAGAAGCAGCCACACAGCCCTCCCCCTTTCTGGCATCCCATCTTCCCATATTTTTAATATGGCTCTCTAAGTATTTCATGGCCCACCTGAAATTGGCTCGCAACCCATAGTTTGGGAACCACTGCATTATTCTGTGATTCCAGAATTCTCTTATTCCGATTCTGTGAAACTGATCAGCTTTTACTAGAACAGTGGTTCTCAAACTTTTTAGACCTGGACCCAATTTTTAGAAAGGCACTCCGTGTCAGGACCCACCGGAAGTGATGCCATTAACCTGGAAGTAATGCCATAGCCAGAAGTGCCATCATCAAGCAGGAAGTGCCATCATTTTGACATAATAAAATGTACTCCTGGAATGCAAACTGGCATTCATGGACTGCAGCAATTGCTCAACTGTGAAACATCCCTGACTGAAAGCAAGATTAGGAAAAATATTATACAAAATACTGAACTAAAAACAAAATTTAAAAAAACCTCACTTAAAAATTTAAGTTGAACACACACAAAAGGAATATAGCAAGAGTAAGATCTGCAGCTTCCAAGATGGCTGCTCCTAGCTTTCTGTGACCCACCTGACATCAGATTGCAACCCACCAATTGGGTCCTGATCCACAGTTCAAGAAGCGCTGGACTATACCATACTGGGGGGGGGGGGAGCTGCTGCACCTCTTCCTCCATCTAGACTCTCTGTTGCCTGTTTTCATTCTGGGTTGTTCATTCCCTCCAATCTTCCTTTCTTCGAAATGCTATTCAAGTTTCTGTCCTAGATTGTTCCAGCTGCTTAACCTGGTTAGTTCTTCCCCAGCTAAAACCACAGTAGGCTCTTTACACTTGTTAATGATGCATTGAGAAAAGGTGAGCTCAGTCACTCAGACTGAAAAGACACTGAGCATCACTCAATGCTTAATTTTGTGCACAGTAATCAGTGAGGGAATGAATGTATGAATGAGCAGGACAGATTAGATACCGCTCCATCTTTTGCTCTGTATCAGCAGCTGACAAGGGAGGGACACCTAGAGTGGAAACATCTGGGACACAGCATCTTTAGGAGCGGTTTGCTAATGCATGAAGTGGCTTGCTGATTGAATAGCACCGTGCCAGATTTGTTAGACTGGAAACAAGTCTGAAAATGTAAGGGGTAGACTGCAGCTTCTAGTGTTTTATTTTTGCAAAGAAAGAAGACA
Organism: Lerista edwardsae; assembly: GCA_029204185.1. Lineage (NCBI taxonomy): Eukaryota > Metazoa > Chordata > Lepidosauria > Squamata > Scincidae > Lerista > Lerista edwardsae. The sequence goes on from JAJKFI010000010.1 coordinate 6,371,992, forward strand.
GGGAGTCCTAAGCCTATATGAAGACACTTGCTGGATCAGGCCCAAGATTCATCTAGTCCAGCATTATGCATCCTATCGTGGACAACCAGATGTCTCTAGTAAGCTGAAGGCAGACCCTTGAGCCACCATTGCTTCCCTGCAACTGGTATTCAGAGGCAGCCTGTTGCTGAAACTTGAGTAGCAAACAGCCGTCATGGCTACCAACTTGTCCTCCATGAATTGGTTTTCAAACATTTTATGCCATCTGAGTTAGTGGCCATCACCACACCTTGCGGCAATAAATGCCACAAACTAACTATGCGGTACGGCAGTGGTTCCCAAACATTTTAACACCCATTTTTTCAAAATGATACCCTATTGAGAGCCACCTAACTTTGCGATGCTTTTTAAAAAAAAAGGTGATCTCGAAAGAAATAATATGTAATTTACTTATTTGCAAAAAAAACCTCGATTCATTTCTCGTAATGAAACAGCCCTAATGAACAATCTCAAGGCTTGAGGGGTTTATTTATGTGACCCAGGGCACAATCCAACTGCACCCTTGGGCCAACACATGCAGGTTGCATTGGCCTAGGGCTGTTGCAAACCTGCTGTAAGGCACATTCGTGCCAGCCTAGGATGTGCTGGGGTAGTGAAAGGACTTGCACCTGCCCAGCCAAACTGTGGACAGCTGTGGTAAGCAGCAGGCCAGCTTGGGGGCTTTGGAGGATGGGAGGAGGGCAGCCTTCGGGCGGACCAGAGGAGGGAAGAGGCCAGATCTGATCATGGCCACAAGTCTTTGTGCCTGCTATTTAGCAGGTCTGAGCAGCCTCATCAGGCTGCCTGGGGCTACCCCAGGGTAAGGGGTCAAATGTCCCTTTGTCCTGCAATGAGCTCCAGTTGCCTCCTACCCTGGCTAGGATGCAGTGCAGGCAAGCTGCCCTGCCTGCTTCTGTGCAGGTAAGGATTACGCTGCCATCTTCACCTGTCTCCACTACCTATCACTGACAGACATGGGGAAAAAATACACCAGAAAAAAAGATGCTCAAACATGAATCTCCCTATATTTACACAAGCTTGCAAATTGCAGGAACTCAGCTTCTAGCAAACTGCAGGGGCTCCACTGTTTGAAACTCATAGGATAATATGAGTCTGTCATGTGAGAGCCAAGATTGTGTGCACAAGACGAGCTCTGTAGGATCAAAGGTCCATCTTGAGGTCTCAGGGAAGCAGGGCTTAAGGAGCCCTTCCCCAGCAACTGGTATTCAGCCACATTCTGCCCCTGAACATGAAAGCTCCATAGATTCCATAGCAGATCTATTTTCTTCCATGGATTTGCCTGCTTCCTTGGAAACTTATCTAGGTTCAGAGCCATCACCGCATCCTATGGCCGCAAATTCCATAAATGAACTGTGTGAAGAAATGCCCTCTTGCAGCTGGCTTGAGTTTCCTGACAGTGCTCTGTAGTTCCCTGTTTATACTTGATGGCAAGTATTTGCTTCCCTGAAAACAGGGGTTTGCTCCCACATAGAGTGCCTAGCTCTCTAGACACCCCCCACAATCATTTAGTTCCCATTTAGTTCCCACAATCAGTTCCCATTTAGTGCACAGCCTATTAATTTGTGCCTTCTGTGGAAGATGGGACATCCAGTTTGACAATGGTTGTGTGGCCAAAAATGTATTGTTTTCAGTGCCCCACTTCCTTGAGCAGTGTGATGTGCCAGATGCGGACCTTTCGAGCAGTTTCTTAAAACTGTGGGTTGGGGACCCACTGATGTCAGGTGGGTCGCAGAAAGCCAGGAGCAGCCATCTTGGAAGCAATAGACCTTACTCTTGCTATATTCCTTCTGGCCATGACATCACTTCCAGGTTGACATCGGCTTCTTTTCTTTGAGCAGTGTCAGTGATGGTAAAGCTTTGGCTCTTCCTCCTTAGTCCATGGCAGGATCCGAGCTGGTAAACAAGCAAGCAAGCAGCTCATAGTGTTTTGCGCATGGGGGATATCTGTATTGGAAAAGGCAAGAGCTACCCCAAGGAGTGAGGGAATGGTATCAACAATGGCCCCTTGTCCAGGTAAACCAGGGATTATGGGGTTAATCCTAGAACTCCTGTAGCAGGAACAGAGCTGCAGGCTGATAAAGGCTCTGGCTCTGAAGGGAGGTTAGCACAGGTGCAGATGGGTGTCGCTGATGAATTAAAGCCTGCCCACTGATTGGCTGGCCTCAGTATAAAGCTGGAGGCAGAAGCTGGAAGAAAGGACCTTGGTAGGTGTTGGAGAAGAGTACTAGCTAGGTGCTGGATTGGGACTGATTGATGGAGTGCTGACTGGACTGCCTGCCTGAAGGACTGATGGATGGATGGTTGGCTTGCTAGATTGGCTAAGGTACGCTCATTGTGGGGAACTGTTGTATGGCTGCCATGCCCCTGGAGCCACCAAGTGGAGGAGGCAGTTGTGGCTTGGGCAAGCTGACTGCCTATTGTTTGGTGGTGGGGTTGTTGGTGCTAGGCAGGGTAGCCTGGAGCTAAGCCAGTGATGAGGGCAGTCTGGAGGAGGCTGGCCAGCCCGTGATCCCAATCAAAGGTGCTAGAAGAGAGGAGGCCCAGGGAGTGACTGAACCCCCTCCCTCTTGCCTATCTCTGAGGCTGCTCTGGAGGGGAAACTAGTTATATTAGCCTAGTGTGGGCATTAGGGCCCTTGGGGAGGCCCAGCAGGGAATTTGGCAGAACAATATCCTCCCTGCAAACTCTGCTGTCAGCTTAAGTGAATGGAAGTGGCATTTCTAAAATGGGCCCTGGAGCCATGGATCAAGTCCTGTTTACCAGTGTAAAAGAATCCACTTCTACAGATTTATCAGGCCTGGGAATAAGCTCAGTCTGCTAAAAAGCCAGGAGATAATATTCTGACAGGCTTCACTGCCACACCCTCTACTTTCCGCCCTGGGCAAATGCTGAACAGATATTTTATTTGACAAACGGGAGCACCTGCCTTGCGAACCAGATGGCTGCCCATAGCCCATCTCTCCTGTAATCAGCTTCTATAAACCTAGCCGGTTACAGTTCTCCACCATGTGGGCTACGGTTTTCAGTTTTCCTACCAGTGATGTGAAGGAGTGAAGTCGAATCCTTGGGGCCAATCTAGTTTTTCCTCTTGTCCACATTTAATAGGAATTCCATACACACCTGCAATTCTCTGCTTCCAAAGTGAGTACCATTGCAACTAAGTGTGCGGAGGAGGCCGCAGGTTTGTGAATGTTATCACTGGATCCACACACCAAAAAGCAACACTTTGCTGAACACACTGTTGCACACAAAGCAATGTGATGTGCAACAGTGCTTCTGATTTATTGATTTTGACTGCTGCCTGTGCTTTTGAACGGAAAGCCAGATGTGCAATTGAGCCAATTGTGTGTACAACAAGCAACACTGTTTCAGAGCCATACTGTTACCTGAGCTTTTCCATGGAGAGAAGATGCACAAATTAAAATTAATTGTTAACGATTATGAATTTTTATCACTTGGGACTCTAAATTTAATCTGTTGGTTTTCATCATTATAATTAGTGGCTCTATTATGTTCTAATTGCTGAAGTGGTCTATAGATCCTCAGACTAAATAAAATAAAGTATGCATACAGCGTACAACAATTATTTGAATCCTCTGCAAAATCACATACCTACTCTTGTTTTGTGCAGGTGATGCTTGTACATAGGAAGGTAAAATCTATTGCACAATCTCTAGCTTTATGCTTAAATCTAGATTTAACCACCACCATGGAAATTTTTAATAAGAGATGCCAAGTTTTCTGCAAGAGTTTCTCCGGTGCTAAAGATCTGGTTTTGTTGTTTCACAGGCGATTTCAGTTGAGAGCGTATCATACTCCAGACAACTTTCTCATGTATGAGATCAGAGCCGTAACATTATATGAGGTGTCAGGGTGACTTTTATTGAGTCCTGTAAAAAAAAAGGGAAACGCTGTCCCCAATAACCATTTGCAAGGAGCAATAAAAGATCAAGGACATTGCTGAGATGCCGTCTGAAGCCCTTCTGTTTATTGAAATTGTTCCTATCCCTAGTGGATTTGGGGCTTTTTAAATATATAACTCTATACCGTCTTTCCTTTTGTCATTAGGATCAGCAATTGAGGGAAGTCAAAACAAAAAACTTTTGTGGGACAAAGTCCATTGTGTCAGGCACATAAAGTGGCCACCTCAGTGGGTAGGTGTTTATAAATGGAGTACAAAGAGAACAAGGAAAAAAAAGGTTATACTACTTTTGGCCTTGAGGTCAAAGGGGTGCAGAGCACAAATACAGGACTCGGGCATCACTGCAGACATCTAAAACGGCATTTCTAATGTGCAAAGTGCATGCAACATCATTGTGTGGCTGTTGAGTGCCATTTCCGCCATGCTGCCTCACTGTGTCCTATAACTGGGCTGAAATCTGAATGGCAAACCTAACCTGGAGTTGGGCCAGCACAGTTAAGCCAGCATAGTTTGCCTGGAATGGGGCAGATCTGTGTTTTTAAGATTCATCATCATCATGTGTTGTTTGGGCCTTGTTTGGGTTTCTCATGCTGCTTTAACATCAAGCTACCTTTTTCTGTGTGTGCAGCAGATCATCTTTCCAGGCTGTTCAGCTATGCCAGTGCCCCAGGACGGATTTCTATCATAGCAAGATGAAAATGTCATATTCCAAGATCCTTATTTTAGCAGCTATTCTGGCCCAGTACGAAACGTTGGCTCCACAGGAAGGTAGGTACACTGTCTGCACAATCTCTTCCTGAGCAAGGAACTATCTCTGCACAGTAATTCAGGGCTTTTCCTATACACACTGATGGCACAAAGGTATTTAGATCAGAGCATTAGTACTTATACTGGTACATTCCAAGACAAGCAATGCAGAGCGAGTAGTCTGATAATTGATCAGATCCCTTCAATAGTGCTTCCCCACCTCCCCAATTTCAGAATTCACTGCTCCTTTCATTGAACAGATTTTAGTGGCAAAGCAAAACCCTAGTGTATTTGAGTTCGCCATCACAGCACTAAAGAAACATACCAACTTCCAGAGGGAGGAGGCATATGGCAGCAAAAATAACAGACAGCCTTCTAACACCTTAAAGATATACTCTGAAATTCTGTACACAATTACCTGGGAGTAAATTCTATAGTACTTAATGGGGCTTACTTCTGGATAGACATGCATAGGATTGTGCTCTAAGCACTTTACGTCACCCTGTACTTGTCTGCATGATGCCTACAGATATGGGGGTGGTGAAAGAGGAAAATATTGCCAAAGGTGGGGTCAAGAAGTAAGTGACCATGATGATTGGCAACAGCAGCAGGAGTTGATGAAGCAGTCTTCTTGGCTGTGTTCAGTCTTCCTATCAGGGTCTACACAGATGGGCCAAACCAGGGACTCTAGATGCTTGGTCCTTGCGGCCCCACTAAGCCAGATGAATGGGTGATTTCCACGCCTTCTACTCAAAGCATCAGATGTGCCACATGTCAGGGTAAAATGTGCAAACGGGGGTCTGTGATCCTGCTTTTTATGATCTGTGGGCATACATAACTGGATTTGATGCCTGGGATAGTGTGTGTGGGGGGGGGGGTCACCTGAGCTGATGAGCAGCAATGAAATGGGTTGCTGCTTCACAGACTGCAGCTTCAGTGGTCCATAGGAACTGGTGATAACATACTGCTTCTATGACAACAATTTTTTCCTAGCATTTCTTTAACCAAAAGATTAATTGTCCTCTGTTGGGTTTTAAATCAGAGGACAGACTACTGCAGAGTAAGTAAGCAGCCAGGCAGGTCTTCAAAAATACATGAATGCAGGATATTGCCATGCCAAAGGATCTTTGGGTTTCAGAACAGGGGCATTAAGCATGTCCCTATTTTCATCTATGCAATGTTGATAGACAGTGTTAAGACTGATAAAAAGGAGAAAACACCAAACCGCATACAGCATTACGAATATACAAGCTATCATGCATAAGAGGAAGAATAGATTGCAAAGTCCACTTCAACCTATGCAGGGAACTACTTTCTTTAGTTTTGATTTAACCTTTGAGAACTAAACTGTACACGGTTATTATCCATCATGAAAAATGTTTTACAGCAAAAGGCAGAGTAGAAAAGTTATCAGGAATAAATATGTCACATCACGTGCAACAGTATGTAAGAAAAACCTAACGGACCATTTCTTTTCCGCAAAGCATCATCAGGAGGGAGCAAGAAGGCATGGAAATATGCACTGGGGGCGATACTTAACCCATTTCCAACCCACCACTTTATTAATTTATTTATTTAGAAGACCTTTGCCTTTTATCCCTCCTTTCCTTTGCAAGTGCAAATGCACAAGGTGGCTAACAATATTGACATGAACAATAGAGAACACTTTTAAAAAAAAGGAAACGATGAAAAAGAAAAATAGGGGGCAATAACATTTTGGAGGAGGCAACTTCTAAAGCCAAGTAGTAAAGCCAAGTCTAATACGTTATTAAGTGTGGCGATTGCGACCCACTTCCGGGTTGCAATCATGAAATGGGAAGTGGGCTGCTAATGCACTTTTACAACAACGGGAAGCTTGGGGAGTCCTGCAGGGGTCCCCCAGAGGAGTGGGTTTAAAATAAGACCCTTTGGTCAGGGCAGTTTAACCCAACCCAGAACATGGGAACTATTTTTAAGTTTTCTATTGTGCATGTTAATGTGATTCTGCGACAGAGAAGAAGAGGAGCAGCTGAAACGCCGGGTAAGGCGCCTTGCAAAGCTTAGCCCCCCCCCCGCCCCCCTCTAGGGATGCTACCGCAGCCTGCATATCTGGCCGTTCCATTCAGCTACCCAAAGTAGCCATTGCTGGGCGGCTCCTCCTCCATAATTGCGTCCCCCTCCTCTCAAAGTGGCTCTCTCCAGCAACTGGCCCCGGCCAGGCCACGAATGCCATAACGCGCCCTGCGCAGTGGAGACACCTCGTGGGAGGTGCCGAAGGCGGGCTGCCTCCAGCCCCACCCGCGCACTCCCTCCAGCATAAAGTGGGTGCTTTTCATACAGTACACCAGTGGTCTTTGGAACTCTCATCCACAATTGTGTTATGTGGTTAGCCTCCCAAAGCAGTTTCCCTTTGTGTGCAGCAGGCAGGGAACCGGTAGGGAAGGAACTTGCCAAAACTTCATTTTGCTTGTTTCCTTTCCTCTTCGTGTGGGCACCTGAAAATCTGCAAGCACAGTCTAGTTCCTAGTCAAACACAAGTGCAAGATATTGCTGTACAGTGGGCCCTCCTTATCTGCAGATTCAGTCTCTGGATTTGAACCAATACAACCCACAGTGGTCTCACATGACCTTGCACCTGAGAGGTGTTCTGGGGAGGCCTTGTGCTGCTTCACCAAGCTCAGAAAGCTTCCTGGAAGTGTCTTGAAGGCGAACTGGAAGAAGCCTTTCAGAAGATTCCAGCAGTCTTCTGAGGCATGGGGAGGGTGTGGGCAGGCTCCCCAAGCTTCAGGAAGCCTGAGAGGCTTCTGAAAGGCACTTCCTGTTTTTCAGATTCCACAGAGTCTATTAACCACAGAAATCAGTATCCGAGGGGGATCTGGGAACTGATACTTGATGGATACAGAGGGCCCATTGTACTATAATCACAGATAGACAGACAGATATTCTGTATGGGACAGCTTATGAAGACTGTTTGCAAACAGACTTGCCTATAGAGACCCTGTTATACCTGCCCTTGAAAAACTCCACTCGTTACCAACTGGTTCCTGAGCACCATTCAAGCTTTTAGTTTGACCTTTAAAGATTAGCAAAATGTAGGACTTGGCCACTTGAAGGAATGACTCCTCCCTTGTGCACTGAGATCTTCCAGGTAGTCCTTGGTGCATGTTCCCTCAACCATTGGGATTGCAATGGGCAACTCTAGGGTATTGCGTGTTCCTGGCACACTCCAGCTGTAGAATTCCCTGCCCAGGGAGGCTTATTTGGACACCTCCATAAATTCCATAGTTTTGGAATGGAAAGGGTGTGGGTGACCCTTTTTAAGAGTTCATTTGGCCTTCTAGAAGCCTAATTAGACCCGGAGGCAGCAGATACCAGTGTCTGCACTAGACATAGCTTTGAAAATTCTTGCCTTGGCTTTTATTAGTGGGTTTACTGGTGTTTTGTGCTGTGGTTTTTTGAATTTTAATAGTTTTTGCGTAATAATTTGCTGTTGTAAATTTTGTTAAGAGTCTAAAAATCAAAGGAAGGAGAAGTTATCTTATACACCACCGTGCAATGTCGTTTCCTAGATTTCGCCTTGTTGGCTGCATGCACCTAGGTGATTCTAGTTACCTAAGCAAATGCAGTTGGAATGAGAAGCACTGGATTATTTGATAATTGGTGCTCTCATTCAGAGCGCAATCCTAACCTGGAGTTAGGCCGGCACAGTTAGTCCAGCCCAATGGCCATCATAAAGTGTGTTTGGACCACTCTTGGAGCCAAGGAAAATGGTTCAGATCTGTGTGCTGGCCTCTCTGAATTTGAGAGTGGCCCAAACATACTTTACAGTGGCCCTTGTGCCAGCCAAACTTTGCTGGCCTAACTGTGTCAGCATATCTCCAGGTTAGGATTGTGCCCTCAGTCTCTTTTCCTGACAGGTGTTGTTTTTTGGGGGAGGGGGGAAGCAAACATGGCAAATATTTATTAATGAAATTGTTTAGTTTTGTAACTCACCATGCTCCAAGAACTTTAGACAAGTGCATGGCAACAGCAATTAAACATTCACCAACCAGCTTGAGGGGTGTTTTTCAGAGTGTGCACATAAAACTTTGGGAAGCCCATCAAAGAGTTAAAGGGAAGCTTTGGCGCCAACTACAGAATTACCCATATTAAATTCTGAGCTGTCAATTAAGCCAGTATACTTGACTATAATGCTGTTTAATTCAGAGCTGGGAACAGCGCAATAAATCAGCATCTGCAGATGTCCCTGCCAACCTTTTGATTTATGAAGTGGGGTAATCTAGGAGGCGTACGGAAATTCTCAAATAAAATCATATCCCCCTTATGATTAATATAGCTGTCTCGAGCTGGTACTTTGTTGCAGAAGGGTACCAGTCTAAATGGGTTTAAATGCTTGACAGGTTGTGCTGTGTGTGTGCGCGCGTGTGTTGGTGCATACAAAATGGAGAATGATTTAGAGGGTGCGCACACGTGTGTGTGTTCCTCCCACAGCAATCTCTTGGGTGACAGAAGCAAACCACCCCACTGTCAACTAACTGGTGAGAGAGGAGCAGAGATGCAGCCATTGCAGAGCTGAGGGTAGGACAGAATCAGTGATGTCATGCAGGGGGAACGCGGGGGAACTCAGTTCCACTAGTTAAAATTAGGGCTGACTCCGCCCACTTCACTCTCCCTCCTCCCCCCTCCCAATTCCCCTGCAAAGAGCTTTTCTTCTTGGTTGGCCGGCACTCAGAGGGTTAAAGGGAGCGACTCCGGATTCCTAGGGGGGTGAAGGCAGTGATGTCATTCAGGGGGAACGGACCAGAATGGGCGTTCCGGATCCTAACGGGCTCCGTGGCTGGTTCCGGGTTCCCGACAAGTGCCAATCAAAAGTGAGGTCCTGTTCCTAAATCATTTGAATGACACCACTGGACAAAATCCTCACTGTGGCAAAGTCAGAGGCCGTGGAAACGTGGCAGCAAAAATGGCAGTGTTGGCTGGGCCTGGGAAGCACCTGACGACCACGTTAGCAGATCCACTTCAGTATGTGTAAACTGAAGCGGGAACAGTGACTGTGCCAGCTGCTTACGCAAAAAGAAGTACCTTTATTCTCAGTGTGTTTCAAACACTGAGAATATTCCTTTTCCCAAAGGAAAAGCTGCTTCCCAAATAAGTACAGAGATTGCATCTGCTCACTTTTCATGAGACTGATCTTCTGAAGTTGGTATATTTCTCAAGTTCTTACCAGCTAATAAACCTATACACTGGTGCAGCAGTGCCAGATCACTGTCTGCTGTATCCTGCAGGGGAGATTCATCCTCCAGAGCCCTCATCATTATAAGGGAACAGTCGTTTCCTTGCCCCAGGGTAAGCCAATGGTAACCTGAGTCAAGTTGGACCTGTACCAGCAATATCGCTGATGCAAGTTCTCATGGACCTGTGAAGGCAGATCAAGCCTGGGAAATGGGTTTGGATTTGGAGGGTGCTACTGCTGCCAATCCACCCTCCTCCATCACTGCCCCATTCTGCCCTTCCCACATCTCCCTCCCACCCTCTGGGCTTACTTACTGGGGCTGGTGGACCTCCAGAGGCTGTTGGCACTGAAGGCGCAATCCTAAACTGAGTTAGGCTGGCATAAACTAAGGCAGCAAAGTTTGGCCAGCACAAGGGACACCGTAAAGTATGTTTGGACCACTGTCAGAGTGGCCAGCACACAGACGTGAGCCATCGTCCCCGACTCCGAGAGTAGTCCAAACACGCTTTATGGCGGCCCTTGTGCTGGCCAAACTTTGCTGGCTTATCTTATACCAGCCTAAGTCAGTTTAGGATTGCGCTCTGCGAGCCAATGGCTCACTGCTTGCAGCAATGGCCAACCTATGTGCTCTGGTGTGTTGCATTTTTGTGACTGCTGGAAAGTGCCGTATGCCACTGGAATGCTTGTTCCAGCAGTGAACACTGGTACACATGGAGGCATGCACATGGAAGGCATAGCACGCCCACCCAGAGAGAGACCCAGGAGAGACTCCTTCACACGCATATGCACACACCAAGATGAACCCATAGCAAGGCTAATTTCCCTTGCAGCCACAAGCATTGAGGAAGTGGCAGTTTAATGAGGAAGCCTCTTCCCTACCCAAATGAAGCTTCCAAGATAGGGGTGCCCAACTTTTTAAGATGGCTGCTCCAAGCTCTTTGTGACCCCCTGAAAATCGATTTGCGACCCCCTTGAGGGTCCTGACTCCCATGTTGGGAACCACTGCACTAGAGGATCACAGCCAGAGCATTTACAGGAAGCAGGAACTGTCCTGCTTCCTGATAACATTAACTAAATATTAATCTCACTGTAGTGTTCCTGTCTTGCATTCCTGGGTTAAGCAAGAAAATAAAAAAGGTAAATCTGAAATCACACTGTTCAGTGCAAGAGCACTTAAGTAACCTTGGCAGGTTTTCTTGCTTGCTTTCGCTTGTTGGAAGGTTTGGGTTGAGAAGATCAAGTCAACCAGGTGTGTCTCAGGTGTGCCTCATTTCATGCACAGTGCAGATATGGTCAAGGGTTACGTCCTGCAATGGCACCTCTTTTGTCAACTGTTTGAGCTGCCTAGGGAAATCCTTCTCACTTGTGGAGAACTTAACTCAACTGACCATTACGATGTTTCTGCTGCCAGTGCAGAGTTACCCTGCTGTTTTGTCCTTCTCTCCTCAGTCTGTGCCACGGCAGAAACGGCAGACATTTTGTTCCTTGTGGATGAGTCCTGGAGCATCAGGGAGAGCAACTTCCAGCTGGTCAAAGACTTTATCTACAGTGTCATTCGGGCATTTGAAAAAGCAGTGATTGGAAAGGCAGGGATTCGTCTGGGGGTCGTGCTGTTTGGGGACGAGCCAAGGTGGGTGATTAGAGATTTCGTGTGCTTCCAACCTCTGGCTTGTTTTGCTCCTGGGATCCATTCAGGATATCCTGCAGGCAGCTCCTTGCACCCAAATGTGGCTCTTTAACTAGGACTGGCCAACCTTTCCTGTGTAGGAGGAGGCTGTTCCTTGGGGGAAAGAATTTGTAGTTCAGAAGTTATTGTTATTGTTATTGTTAGTTTATTTATTTATTTGATTTATATCCCACCTTTCTGCCTGAAGGCACCCAAGGCGGCATTACAACACAAAAACACAATAAAATACAAAATTTAACATTAAAAAACCATTTAAAAACAATAGTAAAACAATACAATTTAAAAATTTTTAAAAACAGTTGCTTGCAATGCAGCCTACAGCGCAATCCTAACCTGGAGTTAGGCCGGCACAGTTAGGCCAGCAAAGTTTGGCCAGCACAATGGACACTGTAAAGTATGTTTGAACCACTCTTGGAGTCGGAGAGGCCATGTGCCATTCTCCCTGATTGAGAGTGGTCCAAATGTGCTTTACGGTGGCTCTTGTGCTTTGTTGGCCTAGCTCCAGGTTGGGATTGCGCTCCTAGCCAGGTTTGCCATGCTGATGGCTTGTATAGAGCTTGGCCCTGAAATGAAACTTCTCGCTTTGAAGTTGTGAAAATGTCACCTGAATACTGGGGTGAACATTTACTATCTATATTTGCCATCTATATTTGGCTATCTATATTTGTTTTCAGTCACTGATCTCTGGTTTCAGTATGTGATCTTTGACTGCTGACATTCCGCTGTGGGTGATGTGCAGTGGTCTTATCAGCTGATGATATTTAACTGTCGAACTTAAAAAAAAGCATTACATGAGCGCTGCTGGGTCAGACAAAAGAGCCGTCTAGTTCTACATCCCATTTTCCACAGTGGCCAAACCGATGGCTCTGAGAAGCCTACAAGCAGGGCACATGAAGGCCGTAACCCTCTCCACTAGCAGCTAATGTTCAGAAGTATTGACACCTGCAAAATCAAACCCATGCCATCTTTGTTGGGGTTTTGAAATATGTAAACATATCCAAATGCAATGAATTAATGGTTTGCCTAGAAGCTAGCCAGTTAAATAATTACTTAATGAGTTGGTGGCCCCAGGAATAATCAATTTCTGTTTGTATTGTCTTATCTGGGGATTTGATTGCTGCCACAAAGAATAAGTATCGGCCTGATGGATTACCTCACAATCGAGGAAGTACTGGTGGCTGTCCGAGACCTACTCCTCAAGGGAGGAAACACAAAAACAGGCAATGCCCTTTCCTTTCTAGCTGACACAATGGCCAGTGCAGGAGCACTGAGGGCAGATGCAGCAAAGGTGAGCCAGCTTTCTAGCCCGGCCCTGATGCAGCAGGGCGCCACCGTGCTTAGTGCTGTCCTTTGTTCCTATAACCAGAATATGCCATAATGCTGTTAAGGATAAATTTCTGGCTCCCAATTTATGGTTCAAAAGAAAGGTTTATTGTCATATTTGCAAATATGGGTGGCAAGCAAATGCCAAACAGAACAAGCTGCATACCACACCCTTGCACAAAATGGGTGCAACAATTTATACTACTGAGGCGGAGTTCTTTACTGTACCTTCATTGGTTATTGCCCAGCCAACTGCTAGCACTCAATGCAGAATAATTTACTTCCCCCCTCCCTTCCTCCTTCATATGTACACCCCTCCTTTGCACATGCTTTCATGCTTGCGCACTGTCACTCTTCCCCCGGCTGGAGCTTTCCTGCTATGGTCAGCTGCAATTTGTTAGACTGTTATCTGCCTTTGAGAAATTGAGGCCTAAAACGAAACTTTTGGGCCCTGTCCTTTGTCTCTTGTTCCGAACTCTCATGCCCCCTTATCGGGCTAACCTTGACCTGAGAACACCAGCTAACTTACTTCATCAACTACCTCTTTGCTTTTACCCCTTACGTCAGGCATTATATTTTTGTGTTGGGGGTTCCAAATTATCACGATCATCTTCATATTTCACAACGCTGAGCTGTGCAAGGCCCCTTTACCAGCTTTATACAGTAGGCCCTCAGTATCTGTGGGGAATCTGTTGCAGGACACACACACACACACACACACACACACACAGAGAGAGAGAGAGAGAGAGAGAGAGAGAGAGAGAGAGAGAGAGAGCGCTGAGGACTTCTGGTTATGTCCAGGAGGTGTTCTGAGGCCCTCCAGCAGCAGGCTTAGAACCCACACATACTGAAATCCATGGATGATGAGACCATGGATACAGATTGGCCATTGTACAACTTTTCATGACCCTTTTCTGCCTCATACTACTGAGACCTTAAATGCGAAGACCATCAACTTCTAGCCCTCACCCCAAACCTCACGTTTGTTCAAAGTGCTTTTGAATCACTGAGAGTGCAATCCTAACCTGGAGTTAGGCCGGCACAAGGGACACCGTAAAATATGTTTGGACCACTCTCAGAGTCAGAGAGGCCAGCACTCAGACGTGTGCCATCCTCCTTGACTGAGAGTGGTCCAAACGTGCTTTACAGTGGCCCTTGTGCTGGCCAAACTGTGCTGGCCTAACTCCAGGGTAGGATTGCCCCCTTAGATAGATTGAAGTTTCATTGAGAAGGCTATTTCTGTAGCTAACAGCAAGTTGGCTATTGTTCTCCTTTAAGGTGTAGTCCTAGCTAAGGGGCAACCCGCTCAGGTTCCCTGTGGTGAAGGCAGAGGGCATCATCTGAGCTTATTCAATGGACCACAATGTGAATATTTTTGGTGGTGTCCAAAGGAGAGGGAATAGCTGCCATGGTTTTTAAGAACATAAGAAAAGCCTTACTAGACTAGACTGATATGGGTCCATCTTGTTTGTTCCTGCAGTGGCTCAATAACTGCTTCCAGGAAACCCATAAGTATGACATGAAGGCAGAAGTCCTCCCTACTGGTTCCCCCCTCCCACTACTGGTGTTCATGCTTAGCTGCCTTCAAACATGCAAGTTCCATATAACTGTCATGGGTAATATTCATTGACAGGACTGCCCCAAGAATCTGTCCATTTTTAAAGAATTCTAAGTGAGGGGTTATTGCAATTTCTTGTGGCAGTGAGTTCCATGAGCTAATTGTGCACAGGCAAGGGAGTCCTATCTTTTGTCTGTTAGCTTTCTCTTAATCTATCAGAGGCACCTGCCTATTTGCAATTTATGGTTTTTCATTGCAGGTCGTGATTTTAATTACAGATGGGAAGTCTTCTGACTCTGTAGACACCCCAGCGGTGGCACTTAAGGATAGGGGTGTAACTGTTTTTGCAGTGGGTAGGTATGGTAGAAATCGAGATACTCAATATTGGCAGTGGCGGCAGCAGTAGCATTTCCTGTTGTTTGCCCATCAAGGCATTTCAGATTCAAAATGTAACATGCAAGCTAGATGACAGGATCTGGTCCCAGAAGATGACAAATGTAAACTGCATGCATAGCCTGAGCACATCAAGATTCAAAGCCCAACTACAAGACAGAAAAACAAATGGAACATTTCCTAAGGTCTAATGAAAGATAATGCCTGATGTGGGGAGAAACTGATACAAGCCCCATGGGATCAGACCAGAGAATCCATCTGATTTTTCAAATGCTGATTTTGTTTCCAGATGTAGCCAGGTAGATGCCCTGATAAGCACACAAGCAGGACATGAAGGCAACTGTCCTGCTGATCCCTAGCATCTAGAGGACTCAGGTACGCTGCCTGCTTTCCTATCATCCTTCGCTGGTCTGAAGAAGTCCTACCCTTGGTCCCGTTATCCAACATTTCATTGGATGTACTCATTTGTGTACTCAAAGAACTGTTGGATAGCCCAGTGTCTGAAGGGCAGATTTTTGCCCATATTCATAAATAACCTGGAGCAGGGGGTAAGCAGTGAGGTGGCCAAGTTTGTGGATGGCCTAAACTTGTCTGGGTGTAAAGTCTAGAATAAAGAGCTTCAGGGGAGTCTCTCTAACTGAGGGAATGGGAAGTAAAATAGCAGATGCATCATATTGTAATTATAAAGTGAGGCACACTGAGGCAAGAAATCAAAATTTAACATATACACTGATGGACTGTGAGCAGTCTGTGACAGAGCAGGAGAAAGATCTTGGGGTACTTGTGGACAGCTCAATGAAAGTGTTGGCCCAGCTGTAAAGGAGGACAATTCCATGATCGGGATAATTAAAAATGGGATTGAGACTAAAATGGCCAATATTATTGTGCCATTGTGCAAATCAATTGTAAGGCCACATCTGGATTAATTATTATGTCCAGTTCTGGTCGCCTCATCTCAGAAAGGATATAGTGGAATTGAAAAATGTAGTGTGACCCAAATGATGAGTGGGCTGGGAAAGGCTATGAAGAAAAGCTAAAGCATGTAGGGCCCTTGATTCTAGAAAGATGGTGGCTGAGGGGGGACATGATTGACACTCAATCCTAACTAAATTCCCACATGTTGATGCAGCTTCTCTGGTGTGGGCTATGTTGCATCCTGCAGGGGGATTTCAGCTGCTGGAGTCTCTTCAAGGTAAGGGGCCATTTATTCTCTTGCAGTGGGGTAAGCCCCAGCAGCCACAATGAGTCAACGTGGACCTGCATCAGCTATATTGCTGGTGCATATCTGTGTTGATGTATCAGGCCAGGGAAGGGGGATAGGATATGGTGGACACCAGATAACTAAGGGTGCAATCATAACCTGGAGTTAGGCCAGCCCACTTAGGCCAGCAAAGTTTGGCTGGCACAAGGGACACTGTAAAGCACTTTTAGAGTCAGGGAGGATGGCGCACTTCTGGTGCTGGCCTCTCTGACTCCGAGAGTGGTCCAAACATACTTTATACTTTTGGCCCTTGTGCCAGCCAAACTTTGCTGGCCTAACTGGGCCAGCCTAACTCCAGGTTACAATTGCTCCCTAAGGCCTAGTCTGTCTTTTTGCCCAGTCTCAACTGTGTCCCATTTTTCAGCTCCTTTTCCCACCCCATGGAAATGAAGAGGGGCTGTTTTGTATGGGTCCAGCATTCCCCCCCTTCCCCTCTTCTCATTAGGAGTAAAAAATGCAGATCGGAATGAGCTGAGAAAAATAGCCTCTGAGCCCGTCGAGGAGCACGTGCTTTATGCTGAAGACTTCCACCTGCTCAGCGGCCTCTCGCCAAAGCTTTCCCGAAGGCTTTGCTTCACTGCCTCTGAGCCGCCACAACCTGTGAAGGAGACCTCCAATTGTGAGTGTGGTGCCCTCTCCTGTCTGGGGGGTACATTTGGAGTCAGTTTCCTGAGATCTGGCTGCTCCATCTTGCCAGAAGCAGCTGTGAGGGATGGTCTGGGTGACACAGCACCATCATCTGCAAGATGCCCTTCCATCCCATGCTGAAGGGAAGGTGGTCCAGGTTTGTTTGGTGCCTGGCTGGCCGGCCCCTGGGAACCCCAGTGGGTTCCTGATGGGAGAATGACAGGGTGAATATGCAAGACATGTCATTGCGTCCATCCCCCCAATGCACATTTGAATGCACATCCAACTGAGCAGCATACTGTTCATTCTTTTCAGTGGAAGGTGCAGCCACAGGTGCTGATAAACGAGCATTCAAACGTGGACACTGCATGGACACTTTGCATGGAATGTGCTGTGGGCCCCGGCTTGGCCTGCCTCGGTGTGAAGAAGGGTGGGGTGAGCTCTTGGCCTCCAGACCAGAGATCCCTGCTGATACTGGGAGATGTTCTTTGAGTTGTTGGGGTGCCATGGGAGGGGCCTCAGAGGCATTATGGCATGGAGGGGGTTGTTCCACCCTTGGTCCTCCACTGCCTAGTGGGAGCCTGTTGGCCTCCCTGGGAGGAGAGAGTAAGCCTGACTAGGTAACCCAACCCACTTCCCTTGGCTGCTCTCCACCAACCAGCCTCATCACAGGCAGTCAACCTCCTTTGGAAGTCCGTAGCTGGCCATCTTCATCAGCCCCTGCAGGCTTTGTAAATCTGCAGACAGAGTGTGCACATGCAAATTTGCACATGCACATTTGATGCACATGCAAATTTGGCATCTTTCGCTTGCACAGAGTTTGCACATTCAGCCACAAATAATTATTTTCCTTTGGTGGGCAACAAACCAGGCAGAATCAATTATAACAGTGGTTCTCAATTTGTGGGTCAGGACCCACCAGTGGGTCACAAGCCAATTTCAGGTGGGTCGCAAAGCACCTAGAGCAGCCATTTTGAAAATATGGGAAGATGGGATGCTGGAAAGGGGGAGGACTGTATGGTTGTGTTGCTTGTGTCAAGGCTGAAAGTAGGCTTTTTTTCTTCCTAACTCACTTTGCTATATAACCCAACTTATTGCTGCATTCTCAGGAAAGCAGCAGGCTCTGATGTCACAATCATGGCATTCCAGGCATGACATCACTTCTGGTGGGTCCTAGACAGATTGTCATTCTAAAAAGTGGGTCCCGGTGCTAAAAAGTTTGAGAACCACTGAGTTATAAGGAAGATCATTGTCCACACAAATGGAATGAGAAGATCTGCTTTCACCATTGAATGTGCTGGTTCACTTTGCTGGCTGCCATCCCTAATGCTTGGCAATGATGATTTGAACACTCGTGGCACTCGTACATAGGAGTGGAACACCTCTCTGTGCTGGCAGTGATTACCTATTTCGGTACAACATTGGGCAAGAGCTCTTTGTTCTTGCTTCATCCACTTCCTGTCTGCTTGCCACTTGCTTTGAGAATGTGACTTACTTCTCTTGTTTTTCTTGTAGTTGAGATGAGAGTCGGGCCACAGGACCTGGTCATCAGTGAGCAGAGCTACAGCTCTCTGAGGCTTAGCTGGACACCAGCCATGGGGAAAGTAACAGGCTACCACATCCTCCTGGATTCACTCTCAGATACTGGGCAGGTTACTGCAGAGGATCAACGACAGGTAGAGTCAGACTGCAGCAGGCCATCCAGGCCTTGCCTTGTCCTGATGGGTGGGGTGGGAATTTGACATCATAGGGATGATTTGTGGTCCTTGAGAGAGGTAGGCAGAAGTCTCAAATCTGTTGCAGACTCAAATCAATGCAACACTTTTTTACTGGGCTACAATTGTTCTCAGCTGTCCCTGTATATATATATATATATATATATATATATATATATATATATCGCCAAGCCGCTACCTGGATGATCTCTCCTTGCTGGTTGTCCACCTTCCTGTGCGCTCTCTCTCTCTCTCTCTCTCTCTCTCTCTCTCGGTCTATACAGAGTGTTGGCACCTGGTGGTTTTTCACTCTCACGAAAATCAGTAGGAATCCGTGGCCACTTCCTGCAAGATGGCTTACCCAAAATGGGATATTCGTATCTCGCTGTGGCCTTCTGGGTGGGTGTGAGATCCAAAGTGGTGGCCAGCAGTTACTCCTTAGTAGGATGCTCTGGTCCCAGTAGTAGGCACCTAGTCCCAATTAGTAGTGGGCCCAGGGATCCCAGATCTTTCCAGTGATTCAAGGCACATCCACAGTCTGTACCATCTGGCTGGAAGATGCTGCCAATCTTCCCTTCTCTTGGTGCCGTCTCCTCTGCCTCTCAAACCCACTCCTTCTCAATTGGGCTGAGCTGCCTTAGCTCCTGTGACCCCTCCTTTTTGGTGTGTGCCACAGAGCATTGACAGGATGGAGAAGGTGATGGGCTAAGTCTGCATTGGGATCCCCAGATGAGGTTGTCATTGAGAAGAGAAGACCACCAGGTCTGAGAAAGCTCCTAAGCCTTAGACCTTGGAGACTACCCAGCAGCTGGAGTAGACAGGGCTAGACAGACAAATGAGGTGCCTCATTAGCAAGCAGCTTCATGCATCCATATTGCTGCTGTCATTCCAATGCACTGCCAGTGATAGGCAGTATATAGCAGGATGGCCAAACCCTGCAGGTATCACAGCTGATGCTGCCAGGTAGCTTTATCTTCACAAGTCTCAGCTTGTTAGCTGTCACAGCTACATGTATCTGTAGCACTGGGGATGTACTGCAAGACAGCAGGTGTGTTTGTGGCTGGAAGTGTGTGCTTGTCTCCTTCTTACACTCATCAAGGAAGAAGCGATCGAGCTGTCAAAGGGCCGTGACTCTGAGCACAGATTCTTGCCAGTTCCCTGCCTTCTTTTTCTTCTCGCACAGTGAGACGTAGTGATTTGATGGTGAGACAGCCCAGCCAAGGGTGACCAGCTCAGCTTCACATGTGCAGACGGTTTTCTGTCTTTCTTTCCTTTTGTGTGTCTGTGTGTTGTATATGACAGATCATTTTGGACACCAATGAGAGCACCATGTTGGTGACAGATCTGAAACCTGACAGAAAATATGCCTTTGCTGTCTTGGCGGTCTACGCGGATGCGCTCGGAGAGCCAACAACCATCAAAGGAAAAACAAGTGAGGCTGCCTGTTGCACACACCCTTCGGGAGTGTTGTTTCCCCTGCCTCTTGACAGGACAGGTGAAAAAGTTAACTGGAAAACAGTTTTGGGTTTGGTTCTAGTCTAGCGTGTTCCATACAGACAGATAGATATCTCACTTGTAGGTGCTAATATTGTGGGCGAGCCAGTAATGCTGTGGGGTTTTGAGAGCAGACCTTCCATCACTAGTCATGGTAGCCATTGGGTTGTAGGAGCATAGTCTGCTTAGTTTTTAAATGGGGGTCTTGTATGCTGGGTAAACTAGTTCCTGATCATGCTTGATCAATACCTGCCAATAAGCAGCCCTTCTACTCTCAGAGCGCAATCCTAACCTGGAGTTAAGTTGGCACAGTTCGGCCAACAAAGTTTGGCTGGCACAAGGGCCACAATAATTTGGACCACTCTCAGAATCAGGGGCGATGGTGCATGTCTTTGTGCTGTCCTCTATGACTCTGAGAGTAGTCCAAACATACTTTACGGTGTCCCTTGTGCCAGACAAACTTTGCTGGCCTAACTATGCCGGCCTAACTCCAGGTTAGGATTGTGCTCTCACTCTTCCTCAGGCCAACAAGATAACCCAAGCAAAGCAACCTCAATGATTGCTGGGTGACATTAGCAGAAGGTTTCAGAGCATTGAGCTAGAGCAGGGGTCTCCAAACTATGGCCCCAGGGGCCAAATTCATCCCGCCACAAGATTCTATCCAGCCTGTAGCAAAATATTTGACATTTTTACACATTATATCTCATTTCTCAGTTTAAATATTGCATTCTTTCTTGCATGTCAAGATTGCATGTCACAAATATTGCATGTCACATTTCTCTTTTCTTCTGAATTATATCATGCTAATTACAAAAAAGATCCATGTAAAACGTATTCATTCATTTCAATGTCGTTCATTCAATTCTAAAACTGATTTTTTTAGCCTGATTTTTATATGATGTGGCCCTTGAACTGAAATGTTTGGAGACCCCTGAGCTAGAGCATCTGGCAGGAGGCTGCAGATACCTCTGGGGCAGCTCTTAGGTTTTTGGCTTAGCTTTTGCTGCTCTTTAGCACCCCCCAGAAAATGTCCCGAGGAGGAACTGCAGCTCCAGCCAGATCAGGTGATTTGGCTGGCCCTTTGTAACTATTGCTTCAGGCTGGACTGAGCAAGTTGTCATGAATAAGCGCATGGACTCCTTTGCCTCCACCTACACTGTTATCTTTTGACCCTCTGCCTGACCTTGGCTTTGCACTTGCTCTGGCCTCTCTGACCTCTGCTTGCTGCTTTTCTGAGTAACCACATGCCTGCCTCTGTCCCTGCCCCCAAACCACATGAGGGTGCGACTTTGCAAGTCCTGACAGTCAGTACAAAGGGCCACTAAATAAGCT
Organism: Lerista edwardsae; assembly: GCA_029204185.1. Taxonomy (NCBI): domain Eukaryota; kingdom Metazoa; phylum Chordata; class Lepidosauria; order Squamata; family Scincidae; genus Lerista; species Lerista edwardsae. The sequence continues at coordinate 6,393,302 of JAJKFI010000010.1, forward strand.
TCTCAGCTCAGAATCCTGGTTTGAAAGTGCACGTAAAAATTTCACTTTACAATATGAATTGGAGAGACCGTTCCTGAGAAATGGATAGCACCTGTTACAAGCAAACATCCGCATCTTATGAGCTGGACCGTTTAATACACTCAACAAGGTAATAACAAGCTTCAGCAGTGTCACTACTCTGGAGCATCATGTGATGCCAGTCAGGCCACTCTCCTGTATCCCAGATGGCTTCAGTTTCATCTTTGATGCGGTATTGAGTACCAGTCTAAGCCAAAACCAGCATGGGCTCCTTTGAGTTCTGTGGCCGGGGTGGGTACAGATTCCTCCTTGGTTCTGGGGGGCTTCATATGACACATTACTTGGCACGTTCCCCTGCACTGCTCAAGATCCAAACCAAGCTGGAAGCATGTTGTTGGAAGGATAGCATTGCACCTCAGAGGTAGGTGTTTTGGTTTGGCAAGTGTGTTGAGGATGGTGTGGATTTCAGTCAATTGGTTTTGCACGACATCGATGCATCTTAAGCGGCTTTGCCTGGAGGGCTTTGGAGAGGATCATTCTTTTGCAGAGATGTCGGTTTGATTTTTAATCCAATCTTGAGGCACGCTGCTGAACAAAAGGTGTTTTGTGTGCTGCTCCGTGGTGGAGGAGATGTAAAGGCTTTGTGGCATAGTTATAGGACCTTATTTGGTATTATTATTGTTGCTTCAGCGTGAAGGGCTTCCAGCTGTGTAGATTGTATTTGGGAAAGCCAAAATGACTTCTAGTGCTTCTCTTTGAGAGGCAGGACAAGTCCAACTCTGCAAGCTGCCCAGGTGATCATGGGTGATATAAACCATCAGGGCTGGCTCTAGGAGCAGCGCATTCCCGTGGGGCAGGTGGGAGGGCCCCAGGGAAAGCTGATCTGCTCACCCCACTGGTCTACAGCCCATAGAGATCCCATTTGCAGCAGCAGGCAATCTGCTCACTACATTGGTGTGGGTACCCCTAAAGTGCGGGGCCCAATGTGATGACATTGGTCACATTGGCTTAAGGTCGGCCCTGTAAACCATGTGTGATTGGTGAGGGGGCCCAAGGACATGTTGCAGTGCAATGAAAGGTGCCTGGAAGGACTTCTCCAGTAGTGCCCAGATGCATCGTGCACCACTATTTTTCGGCCAGAAGAAGACCAGAAATCAGGCCAGTCTGATTTTGCCAGAAGAAGATACCCCGTCAAAAGCAGAGGACATGTCACTGGTCTTAGAACCAGGGATCAGAAAATAGACCCGTCCCCCCAGCCCCCACCCAGGAAGGTGGGGACCTGTCGCACACTGACTGATCCCACTCCAAATTCTCAAGTCACTCTCGGGGTCTCAGGCACCGGCAGGTAAGGTGGCAATCCACATGACATCACCTAGCCCTGATGGTGAGAATGGGACAGAGTGGTATAGCCCTCCAGGCCTAGGACTGGTCCTCACTGGCAGGAATGCGGTATGCATTATGTCCCTCCAGGGTGTGGAGAGATGCACTGCACCAAGGCTCTTGTATTCTAGCCACATTCCTGCCATAAATACTGCATGCATCGTCATGATAGACATTTACCTAACAACAGAAATTAGGAAACGACATGCATTCTCATTTTTGTCCTCTTTCCACACTGACCTTGGGTGCTAACAAAAGAGTGTGAAAACCTTGTGTGTGTAGCAGTCATTGACTTGCTTCCCTTGTCTTCAAGCTCCCTTGCCTCCGGTAACCAATTTCCGGGTCACCGACATCGGACTGTTCAGCCTCAAGGTTGCTTGGACTCCTCCTTTAGGGAAGCTGGAAGGCTACAAGATCTACATCCCAAGATGTGAGTAAGTCACCTGAGACCCAACTAGATGTTTGTGAACATTTCTTCAGGGAAGTGGAATAGGTCTCATCCAGAGAATGTCTTGAGATCCAGACACTTCTGTTGGGTATGCGAGGAGTTTATAGACCATGTAGAATTAGTGTAGAAAAAACGTGTTGTTCCCCCACCATACCCCAGGCCATCCTCATGTGGTCCTCAGGCAAGTTATGCATTTATTTTTCTGTTTAGCTTTCTAAATCATCTCCTCCTATGGCCCTTGAGTTTAAAGCAGAAACCACGTTTAAAAAACAGCAAAAGGTGATGCCTCCCTGTCTCCCTAGCCCCTTCCCAACCTCTCTCCTTACACATCCTCACTTCTATTTCATGGTCACTCTAAAGCAGGGGTCTCCAAACCCCAACCCTAGGGCCAATTTGGCCCTCCAGAAGAATTTTATCCGGCCCTTGGCAGGTGGTGGAGCTGGTCCACAGCAACTTGCTGAGGGGGGATAAATTACAGTGCAGCCTCAGTATCTGCTGGGTTCTTTTCCAGAGCTCCCCATAAATATCGGGGTCGCCATTTAAATGCCCTTATATATGATGCAGCTCTTGTGCTGAAGAGTTTGAGACCCCTGCTCTAAAGTACGATAGAACCTGGCTTGATGTAAAACAGCGGCCTCTACACCAAAACTTGGAGCATTAGTCTTTCCATGCAAGTGGCAGCATTTGTTATTTGAGTTGGGAGTTACTACTCCTTTAATATTTTTATTAAAGGAGTAGTAACTCCCAACTCAAATAACAAATGCTGCCACTTGCATGGAAAGGCTAATGCTCCATGTAGGCATGTAGACTGGCATGTAGACAGGATGAATATGTCCCTGTAGCTTTTGCCGGACCTTTCAGCAAATGTTTGATGGTACTGAACGCTTGATGCTGGACCTCTCACAAGCATTCAGTACCATCAAGCACTGTATCCTTCTGGACCTTCTAGCAGCAGCAGCAGCCCAACAGTGTCGGCCAAAGCCAGCGACACAAAGCTCCTGTGCCAGCTGAGTTTGGTTGGTAAAGGGGCATTCCTGCACAGGAGGGAGGGTGTTTCTGGGCCGGGGTGGGCGGGCTGGGAAGCGTGTTGGCCCAGGGAGGGCATGGAGGTGGGATGTGTCCATTAGTCTGCATCCAAGCTCCCATCCCCAGGCTGCGCGGCCCCAATTCAGGCCACATGGCATCCTCAGCTCTGAACTTGCTAAACAGCCGGTACAGATCTGAGGAGCCCATTGGGGCGGCTGGCACCTACCCCGGGGTAAGGGCACGAACATGCCTTTGCCCCAGGGAGGCTCCTGGTGGCTCCAACGTGCACTGAATATGGCACAGGCCCCTTGGCCTTCCAATTCCAGTGCAAGTTAGAATTGTGCCCGCAGCCACATCAATTTAATTTTAACCAATTATAGATTTTTTTAAGAGAATAACATCTTCTCCACTCACACACCTCACTCATGGCAACCAGGGATTACTCACATGGGGGGTAGGCGGGTATAATATCCAGCCCGCCATGGGGAGGAATTACGACATTTCAGTAGTGAACCGTGGAAACAGTTCATTCAGCTCTTACTCAGACTTTGCTTGCCTGTCTCTGTCACTGACTTCGATGCAGCAAACAGACCTGGGATGACTTCAGAGAAGATTCTGGGCAGTGACATCTCCTCGCATGTAATTGATAACTTGCAGGAGGATAAAGCCTATACTGTCAGCATTTATGCCGTCTATCCGGAAGGGCCGAGCCAGCCAGTGTCAACTACAGGAAGAACTCGTAAGTCCTTGGACAAAGAACAGGGGAGAGGTCATTATCTTCATGCCCTGCCGGTGGGCTTCCCAGACACATCAAGCCAATCGTTGCTGGAAGTAGGGACTGCGCTAGATACATTCACCTTGGCCCAATCCAACAGCCAGGCTCTTCTAATACCCTTATTTAGCTTGGCGCAGCAGACCAAAGGATGAGAGTGTTGGATAGAAGCTGAAACAACTGTTTTCTTTGAGGGATGTCTTGTAATCAGGACTCGGAACCTCTGCACCAAAACATGTCATTTAACTTCTTTATATCTGTTGACGTTACAGTGGGACCTTGGTATCCACTGATCTGACTAACCACTGATACTGGGATCCATCTTTAAATGCCTTGTAACAAGGAAAAGGGACGTGGTGGTGCAGTGGGTTAAACCCACTGACTGGAAGGTTGGGAGTTCAAGACTGCGCGACAGAGTGAGCTCCCATTGCTAGTCCCAGCTCCTGCCAACCTAGCAGTTAGAAAGCACATAAAAATGCAAGTAGATAAATAGGGACCACTTCAGTGGGAAGGTTACAGCGTTCTGTGTGCTACGGCATATAGTCATACCGGCCACATGACCACAGAAGCTTGTCCTCAGACAAATGCTGGCTCACAGGCTTAGAACGGAGATGAGCACCGCCCCCTACAGTTGGTCATGACTAGACCATTCGGTCATGGGGAAACCTTTAGTAGGGACGTGGTTGCACCATGGGTTAAACTGCTGTTGTTGGGCTTTCTGACCGGAAGGTTGGCAGTTCGAGACTATGCGACGGACTGAGCTCCCCTTGCTTGTCCCAGCTTCTGTCAACCTAGCAGTTCCAAAGCACGCAAAAATGCGAGTAGATAAATAGGTACCACTTCGGTGGAAAGGTAACGGTGTTCCGTGCGCCACGGTGTATAGTCATGCTGGCCACATGATCACAGAAGCTTGTCCTCAGACAAACGCTGGCTCTACGGGCTTAGAAACGATACTTCCCCCTACAGTCGGTCACGACTAGACCATTCGGTCATGGGGAAACCTTTACCTTTTAACAAAGAAAAAAGGGCCAAAATCCCGTTTCCTACTTTCCTACGTTCCATTAGGTTCCATTATTCACCCCATCTAGTGGCTGAATGCAGCATAGCATCTATTCCAATGTAATCTAGGGTGACAACAGAGGAGCAAGAAACCTGGAAGTGGGTCTTTAAAGCTATTTTTCCATTGATTTTGATATCCACCGATTTTGGTATCCACTGGGGGTGTGTCCCAGAATGGAATCCCAGTGGATAACGAGGCATGACTGTATTCATTTATTTTATATTTGCTCTCACCTTACACATCCCCAAAAAGGGGGGCACCCCCAAGGCGCCTCATAACATAAAAAATAAATACAAACCTCACTGAACTATAGAATTAGAAAATCATGAAATTATGCAGTACAATTATAACATATAAAATCAGCAGCACCAACAACCCGAATGAAAGCAGAGAATGGCTCTGAAGGTGAGGGGGAGGGGCTGCAGTACATGGGCGCTCAGGCTCCTGTAAAACATTACATTTTGCCCCCCCTAGGAACATCACTGCAAGCACAACAGCAAAAGGCAATCCCCAACCTACATTAAAACACATAAGATCCACTGCAGTAGCAGCAGCATAAAACCGTCAATAAAAAGTTCCTCCTACCTGCGCACTCTGGCTGACTGGTGCGCAAATGCGTTTGCAGCCCCTCTGAGCATAAAGGCTTGGAGGCTCGCAGGATGCTAAGCTGGCACAAATCAGCAGTGACAGATGCTTTGGCCTGCTCAGGCCCATGTTGATTGCAGCTGACAAGTGGCTCCCATTGATTGATTGTAGTAAAAGTAGTGATCCATGAAGAACCTTCTAGAAATCTCACCCAGCTGAGTGATGAGCTAGAGATGAAGTTAAGTGGGGTTGCTGGATGTTTTTGTAGGTTCCTAGTCCTATATGACTAAATTCTGCTGTAAGCATCTCCTGCTTAGCTTCCTGGCAACAGAGCAGGAGCTAAATTAGTAGCCCCACATCTCCTCCTATGGGAGTGGCCATAGCTCACTGGTATGTGCAAGGCCAGCTGTAGGCCAATTGCTCCCAAATGTGCCTTGTGCCTAAGGGCTCCCCACACACAAGGGTAATCTAGTTTTGTATGCAATTTTATTTTTAAAAGTGCTTAGATCCATTTGGCCCATGCACTTTTAAAGCACTCATTTTGATTGTTTTCCATTCTTTCACTGAGATATAAAATCTACAATGAATTTATATAAGCAAGGGGGTATCTAATGAAAGCGTAGCCCAGTGCAGAGAGCAAAATGTTGCGCCAGAAGTCACATCATACTAGGAAGTGATGTCACAGTTGTATTTTTGTTTTCTCGGGTCATTTGGCCATGACTTTTGATAGAGTAAAGATATTACACTCTGTTTTGTTTCATTGCATTCTGCATTAAATTATCTGTTCAATGATATATAACACTAGCTTTTATGTACCCGGCTTTGCCCGGGTGTTTATATCTCACATCCCTGACCCATCTCCCAATTTCGGGCGTTTTCGACCATTTTCACCTGGGGCCCCCTGCGCACCCCCACCCCCGGGGGCACGGGGGGGGGGGGCTGACCCGCACAGTGTTTGGCGCCAGGCCGCAAGGCATACGCATGCCGAGTCTGGCGCCAATTGCTCCAGGCGTCACAGTGGGGCATGGTGGACATCTCGTATCGCACCCCTTCCCAGCCCCCACATTGGGGGGTGCAAACCCGAACTCCCACAGCGTCACTGTTCGCCTTGGTGAGCCCAGAAACTACAGAACCGAGGACGATCTTGTCCATTTTTGACCATTTTCACGCGGGGGCCCTGGGCCCCCCTGGGGCGCTAGGGGGGCCAGACCCCCAGAGCATCTGTTGCCAGGCTGGAAGGCATGCGCATGCCGAGTTTGGTGCACATCGCTCCAGGCGTTGCAGCAGGGCAAGGCAGATATTGTGTCTTGCACCCCTTCTCTCACCCCACGCCGAGAGGGGGAGAACCCGGACTCCGACGGTGTCAGGAGCATTGGCGTTCGTTCCGGCAACCCTGGAAACTATGGATTCGACGCCGATTTTGGCCGTTTGCGACCATTTTCACTTGGGGCCCCCCGCGTACCCCCCCTGGGGTGCTAGGGGGGGTCGGACCCCCGCAGTGTTTGTCGTCAGGCCACAAGGTGTATGCATGCCAAGTTTCTTGTCGATCGGTCCAGGCGTTCCAGCAGGGCATGGTGGATGTCGTGTTTCAAACCCCTTCCTGCCCCCCACGCCGAGCAAATTTAGAATTTGCTAAATTGTTTATGTATCAAACTCAATCAATCAAATGGTATTTATATACGGCTTTTCAACGCAAGTTCACAAAGCGGTTTACAGACTAATAATAATGAAGTTAAATGGCTCCCTGTCCCAAAGGGCTTATAATCTAAAAAACATGCAGAACACCCCCAGCAACAGCCACTAGAGAAGACACTGCGCAGGGGTGAAGAGAGACAATTGCTCTCCCCTTGCTAAATTTAAGAGGAGCACCCCTGGAAAAAGTGCCTCTTGCACAGCTAGCAGGGGTATCATCTTAAATACATGTTACCCCACTTTTACAAGCAAAGGCCTAAGCCAGCTAACAATATAAAACACAAAAATCTATAAACTACAAATTAAAGAGAAATAAACAATAAAAAGCAGCAATTAAAACTAGAAATTGTAGCGAAGAAGCACAGAACAAAATCGACTTGACTCCCTGCCAGCAGGCAAGCTATTGGCAAAGGGTTCTTAATTCAGCCCAGAGGGAGCTCCATAACTGTGGCACGGCCACATTGAAGAACCCTTCCTCTTGTTATCGCCAACCAAGCCTCAGCTAAGGGCAGCACACACAGAAGGGCTCTTAGAAAACTTCAGGGGATGGGCCATCTCATATGGGAGAAGGTGGTCCCACAGGCATCCTGGCCCCAAAGCCATGAAGGGCTTTAAGGGCACGATCCTAACCTGGAGTTAGGCTGGTACAGTTAGGCCAGCAAAGTTTGGCCGGCACAAGGGCCACTGTCAAGCCACCACCACCCGGCCACCACTGCCACCTGGGCATCCAGGAGAATGCCCAAACTATGAACCTGCACCTGCAAAGTGAATACAACCTCATTCAAAACAGGTTGATGATCCGATACTTGCAAGCAGGTCTCTGGACCAAGAAGGCATCTATTTTATCCAGATTTAATTTCAGCTTGTTCATCCTCATCCAGTCCCCCACCAAGAGGGACATGCCCCCCCCATCAAATTTCCTGACATAGATCATCCACCAGGGCTGACAGCAGCTGTTTCCATCCCAAACCCAGGCCCGAAGCCAGGTTAAAAGAGGTCCGGATACAAAGAGATCCAGATAATCAGTCTCATCCAGGAAACCCTGGAGCCGAGACCACTACCTGCTCAGTCCCTTTGCACAGAAACAGGAGCTTTGGGGCTGGCCTGTAGCCATCCAATATGGTGGGATGCAGGGAAGGCTTCTTTTAACTAGGGGCAAACCACGGCTGGGTTCAATACCTCTGGCAGCACCCCTGCTCTCAGAGATGGATCAACCACTCATGTCCTAGTGCTGCTATTTTCCTGGCTGCGCTTCGTGTGTTGAGCTGCTACTTGTGGGAGTGGGAGCAATGCCATGATGTCATGTCATGGGAGTTTTAGCACTGGCTATTGCAGCGGAGAGGTAGGGAGGACACGCAGGGCAGCTGCTTTCAGCAGGGCCAGTAATGGCTACAGTACTTGCAGCCTAAGCATCATTCAGCATCCTGACATGAAAAAAGCAAAGCTTCTAAGTCTCAAGGCTTTGTAGCAGCACTAAAGGACTGTGTTGTGGAAGCAGCCTTCATTTCTAACACTCGTCTAACGTCCACTTTTGTCTCTTGCAGTAAAACTGTTGCCGGTGAAAAGCATCTTCCTTCAGAATGAGACAACCAACACCATTCAGGCCAGATGGACACAAGTTAGGGGAGCATCAGGGTACAGACTAACCTGGGTGTCTTCAGGTAGAGTGCCCCATTCTATAAAGAACAGGTGGACAGGACACCAGATTGGGACCATGGGAAATGGGGGCCTTGAATCCGTTGCCCAGCCCAGTCTTGATCCAGAGCAGGGGGTCTCCACAGCTACTTTTGGTGCCCGTTAAGCTTTGTGCCCCCTTGTCAAGTAGCATTTGGGAGGAGGCCACTGGATCAGGCCCATGGGAGCCCAAAAGGTTAAAATACCCCTCCACCCATGCCTACAGTCCTGTTCCAGTTTTCATCATGTGTGACTACTCTTGAAAAATTAAGCATATAGGTACCAATGCTGTGATAAGTGTATTTGATCCTGAAGTCTTAGGGCGCAATCCTAACCTGGAGGTAGGCTGGCACAGTTAGTCCAGCAAAGTTTGGCTGGCACAAGTGCCACTGTAAAGTATGTTTGGACCACTCTCAGAGTCAGAGAGGCAAGCACACAGACGTGTGCCATCCTCCCTGACTCCGAGAGTGGTCCAGACATGCTTTATGGTGGCTCTTGTGCCAGACAAACTGTGCTGGCCTAACTGTGCTGGCCTAACTCCAGGTAAGGATTGCACCCTTAGTCATAGGCTAATTTTTAAAATTAAAAATGTTAATGCCACAGGAATAGATGTAGCACATCAGTTTTTCCTGTACAAAATATATTTTAATTTTGCTCTTCTATGGGAATGGTTGGCCCAAGTTACGGCCCAATCCTATCCAACTTTTCAGTGCCGATGCAGCTGCAATTCAGTCCCCAGATAAGGGAACCTTGAGGAGGCCTCTGTGACTGCCTCCAACTGGAGAATGCAATGTGTGCCCCATTGGCATGGCTACATCAGAACTGGAAAGTTGGATAGGTTGGGCTCTGTGTGTGCAGGGAGAATAATTTAATACAGCCTCTTCCCTGATGTGCTAGCTTTCCATATGCAGGGCGGGCTTTTTTCGCCTTACAGGGCGAATTTCAAATGTACATTTTTCCGTTTTACTAATATTCTGGCATGATAGAGTCCAGGAACTGCAGATGATGTGTTATTAACCCTTTGACCTTCAGTGTTCTGTCTTACACACTCTGACAAGCATGTGGTTTAGCTCACCAAGTCTGTACCACTTCAGAATGCAGATGGGAGTTTCAGAGCTTCCCCACGTAAAATATATACATTAAAAGACTAGAACCTTTCTCAGTGACAAACGCATTTTTTAATTGACAAGGTGTGTGTGTGTGTGTGTGTGTGTGTATGTGTGTGAAAGAGAGAGAGAGAGCACAGGAAGGCTGCATATTGGGCTTGTTAAAATGAATGCATAAATGATTCTCCACAAGGTTTGCTGTGACAGGGACACAGCAAATGTACAAAATGTACAAAAAGCACACAGAACATTGTAAATGGGAGCAGCCGTGCAGCTCTTTTACAATGTGTGCATGTTTGTTTTAACTGCCACCATCCCGAGACCCCGGGCATCTTCTACTGTAAGCAAGACGTTCTATGGTGAAAAAGAGAGATTTCAAAAACCAGGCTAAAAGGTGAGGATAAGAATAGTGCTGCATCTGCGCAGGAAGGAAGAGCAAATATTTCAGTGATGGTGGTCTGTACGACGAGGTTATAGTGCCACCTAGTGTCTAAATTAAATATAATCAGCTTTCTACCAAGAAAATGATAACGAATAGTTTAGGCAGTGGTTCTCAAACATTTTAGCACTGGGACCTTCTTTTAAGAATGGCAATCTGTCCGGGACCCACCAGAAGTGATGTTACGGCCAAAAGTGCTGTCATTGTGACACCAGAGCCTGCTGCTTTCCTGCGGATGCAGCAAGAAGTTGGGTTATTTCTCAGCCATTTTCCAACAGCAAAGTGAATCAGAAAGAAAAAAACCTATTTCCAACCTTGATACAAGCAAAACAATCACACAGTCATCGCCCTTTCCAACATCCCATCTTCCCATTTTCAATATGGCTGCCCTAGGTGCTTCATGACCCACTTGAAATTGGCTCGCCACCCACTGGTCGGTCCCAACCCACAGTTTGGTAACTACTGGTTTAGGTCCAGACTAGACATGTTATGGTCATGTCAGGCCTACATGTCAAGCCTACAGGTGCTTGTATTTTAAGTTAACAGCAGCCACTAGGAGTGGTGAATCCTTGCTATATGCAGTTTTTGTGACTTCAGTACTCCCTAACTGAAGCCGCCCCCCCCTCACCTGAACAAAGGTTACAGGAGTGGGCAGCCCAGTTGGAAGCATGTGCTGATTTTAAGAGAGTTCAGAGCTCCTCCCAAGCCCTATCCAGTGCCAGGGTCACGGCCCTCTTTGCCTTCAGACTATATTGTTGCAAGACTAGGATTCTCTATCACAAGCCTCCAATGATTCCTCCTCCAGAGGCTGCCTGAGCCTGTTTTGGGCTGTTGCACTTGGAACTGATCACTGAGACAGTATTATGCCTTTATAGGTGTCCATCTTTCTGTGACTTTCTCCCATAGAAAAAGAAAGATGCTAGCCTGAAAGAGCAGTTTGGAAGCAGCGGGTGGCTTAAATCTCAGAATGCGAGTGCAATCCTAAATTGGAGTTAGGCCAGCACAGTTAGACCAGCAAAGTTTGGCTGGCACAAGGGACACCATAAAGTATGTTTGGAGCACTCTCGGAGTCTCGGCTACTCTCGGCGCACGGACATGCGCCATCCTTCCTGACTCCAAGAGTGGTCCAAATGTGGCCTTTGTACCAGCCAAACTTTGCTGGTCTAACTGTGCTGGCCTAACTCCAGGTTAGGATGGCGCTCTAGGGGGAATAGTCTGGGGGGGGTGGCAGCTCTTCTCTCCCACTTCTGGCTCCATCCTCATCCTGAGACTGTAGTCCTTTTCCTGAGAGGGAGGAAGCCTTGACAATTCAGCTCCATATCCGGAATCCAGCCATTCTAGCCTATACAGCCCTCAGTGCAAGTCCACTTGTGACTGACAACAGGGAGCAATGCTCCTTGGCCTCCACCTTGCTATTTCTCTTGCCATTGCAGAGGGCAGTGTTCAGGACGTGAACCTGGGTGACACTTACAGCTACTACATGATCCAAGGACTGCAACCTGGCACGGAATACGTCATCTCCATCAATCCTGTCTTTGGAGCCATCGAGGGTCCAATTGTGACTGCAAAGGCTACCACTTGTAAGTAAGGCGTCACACTGCAGTGTTCCTATCCATCTGCCAGTCGTGTTGTGGCTCTGGAGATCTGTTTGGCTGACCTGGGAAATTTGCAGGAAGTGTACTGGGAGAGATCCTTTTTTGACTTTGTCAACTAGATCTTGGTCAGCAACTAGGTTTTGTTCTCAGTGTCACTGCCATTATTTTGCACTGATTGTTGTGAGCAGCTTTGTAAGTTCTTACCATGAAGGGGCGGGATATAAATCCGTAATATCAATATTATATTGATATTGTTCTCCTATAGGGACACTTTCTGTCCCAGCACTGTCTACTCCAAATGTCAACAGTGGCTCTTTTTCTCATCTCCTACTATCTTTGAATGGCAGATGCAGCGATTGACCCTGGGAACAATCTGAGCTATGACTCCTCACCTCCACTGGAGGCGCCAGCCCAGACAGTCCTCTCTTCCCCACCCTCTAAGAAATAGGGCTCAAATCACTCCATTCACTGCCAGGATAAACATCCCACCCAGCCAGCCAGCATGTTAGGACAAAACTAACACCTCCTCTTATGTATCTCTTCATTACAGTATCATCAAGTGCTGTGCAGATTTTGAAGGCAGCAGACATCACAATCAATTCTGCACTGGTTTCCTGGAATTCAGTACCTGGGGCCACTGGATATCGAGTGACATGGGGCCCCACTCCAGGTACCAGAACTTTCACATTGGAGAGGCCAGACGATTGTCAATAAGCCTTCTCTCTAGAAAGTCTGTGCCACCACTTGCTTCTCATCTCTGTATAATGAACCTCTGTACGAGCATTGGAAGGCCAAAGACCTTGGCAAAAAAATGCTCACTGCAAACTACAATCTATCCTTGCAATCTACCCTAACGTTTAATGAAATGTGCGCCATCCTCTCTGACTCCAAGCGTGGTCCAAACACACTTTATGGTAACCCTGTTGCCCGCCAAATTTTGCTGGCCTAACTCCAGGGTAGGATTGCGCTCTAAAGCTGTTCTGTATGTCACACAAATATCACTCCAAGAATTATTATATCCATGTTTCCCTTCATTTGCTTCCTCTCCTATTTAAAAGACATTTCAATTTAGGATTAAGTCTTCCCAAGGTTTTGCCCCTTATCTGTCTCCTTCTCAGTCCCCTGTTCATCAAACATCCATCTCATTAAATCTCCACTTCCTTGTGCTTTCTTCTCTCTATGCCTTCTTTCTCAGCTCCCCTTACATGTGGAACATTCTCTCTTTGGATATTGGGCTGGCCTCCTCTCTGCCCCACTTTAAGAAATTGTCAAGGTCATGTTTTCTCTGTTGTGTTTCCTTCTTCATGTTCTATTTGATTCCTTTGACTCCTGTCTTACTCGAGCATTAATCATTGTATCATTTACTTTAACAGTTCTGCTTCTTTTACTGTCTTCCAGTTAATGCAGAGTATTCAACTGTAGTACCAATGCAACTTCCTGCTGCCCCATGGCAAGAGAACAAATGTTCCCTTGCTTTGAAGAGGCCTCCATCATTGCCCCCCCCAACTCCGCATAATGCAGTGTGTGCCCCATTGGCACAGCTGCATCAGTGCTGGGAAATTGGATAGGATTGGGCTCTAAAACTCTGCTTAGAGTTGCAAATCAGAACTTCTAGTTTAAACCCTGCCTCTGCTATGAGCTCACTCAGAGGCTTTAGATAAGCCAGCCCCTCTCGGCTTGTGTAGCCAGCCAAGCACTTGGGGGTGTGGGTGGGGACTGAATTTCAGTTCAGCCTTGTTGCCAGCTTTGTCCTTAAATACCTGCTGTTGATCAGGATTGTTGCAGAGTCAGGGGGTGAATTCCATTGCAGTATGCTAGATCCTCCAATTCTGCAGGTTCCTTCAGAAGGGTAACATCTGGGAGTATGGTTTCAGGGGCTCCTCATGGTCCTCTGTTCCTGATCCTGGTCAAGGCCCTGGTTGAGCATCCTTCCAGTTCTAGGAGCTGACAGGACATGACATGCATGGTGATGCAGCCGAGTCCTCTTATTAGCTGTTGGAAGATACAGGGGCATAAGCCCGGGATGCATACAGTCAGTGATGTCATGCAGGGGGTACGCGGGGGTACGCGAGTACCCGTTTCTAGGATTATAGCTGGCCCCGCCCATTCGCCCGCCCACTCGTCGACTCCGCCCTCTGCAACGTTTGAATTTCCTGCATGTTTGAGTTGCCTGCATGTTCTCAGAGCCAGGCAGGCAGGCAGCGAGCGGAGCCTTTCCTTTCCTTGCCACTGAAAAATGAGTTGCTCTGGGGTTTTAACATGATGCCAGGCCTCCTTAACATGTTCTGGGGGTGCTGTGGAATACTGTTGCAACTGTGGAATACTGTTGGGTCAGTTTAAAATCATCTGAGGCCTCAAAAAGGGCTTTTTTCATGTCACTTCCTGCCACAACATCACTTCTGGCTTGTGATGTCACTTCCGGTGGGCGGGTCCCGACACATGCCAATCAAAAGTGAGTACCTGTTCTTAAATCATTTAGATGACACCACTGCATACAGTGGATTCAGTTTTCGCATCATGACCGTTTCTCACAGTGGCGATGGCTACGTGTTCTTGGCTTCCCTACAAACCACTTGCATTGCATATATGGCAGTGCTCCATGAACATATGGAACAGCAGGAGCATTTCCCGCCCCATAAGCAGTGATTGAAAATGTGTGCACACCGTGTCCTTGGAATTCTGTGCTTCAGCATTGCCTTTTCTGTGTGTCTCAAGAATTCTTTGGTAGAGACCGACCTCGGCAGCTAGCTTTGGGCAGCTCCACTACAACTTACCACCTGCAAAACCTGGCCCATAACACTGAATATGTGATTTCACTGTATGTGCTTTTTGGCTCAGTGGAAGGTCCTGGGATCACCATTACCGCAAGGACATGTAAGTAAGGTTGCACTGCCGAAGGAACTGAACTCATTTTTCTTCTGCAGAAGGCTGAAACAGACAGTGGCCAAGGTGGGCATCACATTGGCTCTTGGCACTGGCATCCAGTGCATTGGCTCTTGTTAGGACTCTCATGATGTCAGACTGCATACAATTAAGAGTACAATCCTAACCTGGAGTTAGGCTGGCACAGTTAGGCCAACAAAGTTTGGCTGGCACAAGGGCCTCTGTAAAGTGTGTCTGGACCACTCTTGGAGTCAGGGAGGGTGGCATATGTCCGTGTGCTGTCCTCCCTGACTCCAAGAGTGGCCCAAACATACTTTACAGTGTTCCTTGTGTTGACCCAATTTTGCTGGCCCAACTGTGCCAGCCTAACTCCAGGTTAGGATTGCTCTCTAAGTTTCCATGCCTTGTGGCTGTTGGATCGGTTTTCAATAAAACTGACCTCAATAACAAAAATTGGTAAATTATCAGCAATAATCACGGCATGGTGAAGGCCAAGCTCCTCTTCAGCTAGTGCCATGTCAAAGTGTGTGTGTGTGTGTGTGTGTGTGTGTGTGTGTGTGTATTTTGTGAACATTTTCTCCCACCCTCCTTTTCAGCCATGTTTAGCCCCCTTTAGCTGTGGTCCTACTGCATATGCATCACTTCAGTGGGATCAGGGATGGACCAAGACCTGGCACCCCAGGCAGCCTGCCAAATGCTGTCTCCCTTAACTGATGATGTGTCAACCTCTGCTTCTCCCACTCTCCCTGTTCCAGCTCAGCACTCCCCTCCCCTCCACACTTCCTCTCTCTCCCCCTCTCCCTTTTCCAAGCCAAGGTGGGGCAATGGAGGCAAGTAGATGGGCAGAGATGGGCACCCTCACCTCTACCAACCTCCTGCCTGAGGTCACCATTTCAGCTGGCATCATGGATGGGCTGGTCCTGAATAGGATGTACATTTGAATGCATGCCCAATATGGGCGTGTCCACCTCCCCACACCCAGCAGCAAAAGATCACAGAAGCAATTGCTGTGAGCAGGTGCAAAAAAATATGCAGTGGAATGTAAGCATCCCCAAAATCCAGCACAGTGCTATTTCCAACATTGCAGATGCATAAAAGGGTGTGGGTGGTCCTGTTCACCATAGCTGGCCCAGGTCAAGGATTTTGGCAGCTATGTATGGGGGTAGAGCCTGAGGATTGGCAGCTGTTTAGTCCTCTCCTTTCTCTTGCAGCTCCTCTGGGTTATGTGTCCAATTTCAAGGTAACATCTTTCACAAGCACGTCCATCTCTCTGTCCTGGAGTGCCGTCCCTGCTGCCACCAAATACAAGATTGCCTGGAAGCCAGTAGCTGGCGAGAAAGGTAAATTGAGACTCGTCACTGCCATTTTGTTAGGTCAAATGGCATCTGGAACCAAAAGCCCAATTTTTCCTCAGGATGCCGTGTCCATTCCCATGAAGTAAGACCTCCATGAAGGCGATACGGAGGTCACCATGGAGGTGATATTTCTGTTTCAGAGAAAGAGGCTGCTGAGAGCCAGTTCCTAGACAGCCGGGTCCTTGTGTATCGTTTGGAAAATTTGTTGCCTGACACCCGCTATGTAATTGGCATTCGTGCTGTGTTTGGAGTCTCTGCTGGAAAAGAAGTAACTCTTACTCATGAAACCTGTAAGTGCTGTTGTTGCAACCCCCTCCCTGTTCCTTCACTACGGGTTGTTGTGGAATTGGAAAGAGATACTTGTGGAGCTGCCACAGGAACATCTTCTGCCTTGGCTTTTAGAGAATAACTATAGTTGTGGCACTACACAAACAATGGAATGACATTCAGGGTGCAATCCTAACTTGGAGTTAGGCCGGCACAGTCAGGCCAGCAAAGTCAGGCCAGTGCTGGGGCCACCGTAAATTGGTTTGGACCACTCTTGGAGTCAGGGAGAATGGCACACTTCTGTGCGCTGGCCTCTCTGACTCTGAGAGTGGTCCAAACATACATTATGTTGTCCCTTGTGCCAGCCGAACTTTGCTGGCCTAACTGTGCCGGCCTAACTTCAGGTTAGGATTGCGCCCTCATTGGGACAAACCGTGCACTGACACTAGATTGCATAGGCTTGCTTAACTGCCATACAACTAACCACACAAGAGTTTGCTGTGAAGCCTGGCCAAGCTTCTCTCTGTCACCTTTTAGCACCATGTGATCTCTCATTGGGCTTTAGGCAGTGATGTCATTCAGGGGGAACGGACCAGAACGGGCGTTCCGGATCCTTCCGGGTTCCCGACAAGTGCCAATCAAAAGTGAGTTCCTGTTCCTAAATCATTTGAATGACACCACTGGCTTTAGGCCATGTTGCGTGACCAATAAAAATCAATTGCCTTGGGTTGAAGGAAGCAGCTACATTACCTTGCTCCGTGCTACCAGTTTTGAAGCTGGTTCAGAGTGTTGCAATATGCCCTTCCTGTCCATACATTCTCAGGAACATAGGAGGAAAGAAAAGGTAATGACAGCCTGGGGACTGGTGCAGAAAGAAAAGGGTGAGAACTGGAGAAGGAGCTGTTGCAGCAGGAACTATAGGATGAAAAGAGGGGCAGGAGAGAGAAAAATGAAGGGGCAAAGACCACATTTTTTAAACAAAAGATGACACTAAAAAATCAGACCCCCTTACCTTCTGAAGTGGTACTATCCAGAGTTCTACCACTTCATTCTGCACAGTGTGCAAAACATATGTACCTTGCTAACTGGCCCTTGTGTTTTTATAACTGTAGTGGGATCTCATCAGGATCTGGCCATTCCAATTTCAGCTGTTACAACTGCAAAGCCCATTACAACAAGTCTTCTATCCACAAGTTCAAGTCAATTAACTCTTTCAACAACAACCTTTGCGGGACCAGGAACCATATCTATGCACACAACCAGGGTGACTAAAATGCCAGCCTTTTCACCCACTTCCTCCAGCCCAAGTAAGTTTGTCCACAAATTCTAGACTTCTCATTGTTTTTAATTACCTGTAACCAGTCTGTTTGAAATCAACAATAGGAGGTCAATAATTATTAAGACACAACAGTAAAATGATTTCGTGTTTCAAAAATTCATCAAAGCAGAATAACTCAAAATGCCTTGAAATAACTGGTGTCTCAAAAATTAACAAGACATTGAATGGTGTTGAAGAAGACAAAAGTGTCTTGCAGCATTTAATGATAATTTATTGATTTGAGCTCTATTGTAGGTTTCTTTGGAAGGGATTTGAAATATGTAGGGCCAACCCCAAAAAGGCCCTGCTTTGTTCCCAAGGGGTGTACATAATTTTAGTGGTAGGATACATTGTTGAGCACCTTCTTGACTGGCCCCACCCCAGCAGTGAGGAAATGGACCACAGGATTGGACCACACAAGGGCAAAGACTGTGGTGTCAAGGTCTCTCCAGGGCCATTGGGGTTTGGAGCCCTGATATGCTTTTCCTCCTCCTCACACATTGGGCCTCAGGGTCATCTCTGCAGAGAGGGTACCCCTTTCCTCCTCCAGGTTGCAAAGAATTGAGGCATATTTTTCTCCAGAGGAAGAAAGAGGAGCTGCCTTTAGAGGAGCTGCCACCTCTAAAAAGTTCAAATCCTTTCTTGGTCCCTCCCTGGACGGCCTTTGGGCCTGTTGCCATCTTTTGCCCCAGAATGCCTTGCAGCAGCTTGGGACAAACAGTTGTTAGCCTCTTTTGAATTTGGTGGCTCTTCTAGGAAGCCGAGGAAACAATATGAAGGTTCTTTTTAATTCTCAGACCAATTGTGTGTGGGGGTGGGGGGGTGGGGGGGGGTACAGCAAATTTGACTGAGGGCACAATCCTAACCAAATTTCCAGCCCTGGGGTAAGAGCAATGCAGCTCCAAGGTAAGGGAACAAACATTCCCTTACCTTGAGGAGGCCTGTGTGACTACTACTCCACTGCGAGAAGCAGCACATGCCCCATCGGAACTGCTGTGTCAGTGCTGGAAAGTTGGTTAGGACTGCACCTGGCTCTGAAACATTCAAAATGGTATGAGAAGCCTTCTGCATTGGATTGGGCTAAGCTGCTCACACACCAAAATTCAAACACTGCCAGTGGCGAATGCTTCTCGGTCCATAGCTGTTGGCCTGTCGCTCCCACATTTCCCCACTACACTGCCTTCTTTTTGTTTTCTACCAGTTTGCAGTAGGTTCAAAGCTGACATTGCCTTCCTAGTGGACGAGTCATCGAGCATCGGCCAAAGCAATTTTCTTAAAATGAAGGAATTCCTCTTCCGCATTGTCTCTTATTTTCCCCGAATTGGCCCTGAGGGCACTCAGGTAAGAAACTCTCATAGTATGTATATATGTGGTGATGGGTCCGTTTCTTGGAGGCTTCTTGTCCTCTCCTTCCACTGAGAGCACAGCCGTTCATGTCCCAATAGTGGAGGCCAGGTTTGCTTGCTTGTCATCTATATATATAAAAATGGACGTATGTATGTATGTATGTATGTATGTATGTATGTATGTATGTATGTA